>JAHLJT010000631.1:20392973-20856535 GCA_031308135.1 Acheta domesticus | reverse complement strand
AATCTTAGAAAGGTGGGTTTTAACGGACACAATATACATAATGTATTTATTTTAATTATAATTAATAAGTAACTTTATTATTTAGTTAATATTGCAGGTTGTCATTGTGTATGGGTTATTTACTTTTTATGTAATCCAATTTAGGCGAAATACTTTAAACTTAGTATTTAAATACTTCGCAAATATATATTATTTAAATACATAGACAAAATACATAAATTATTTAAATACATAGACAAAATACATTAGAAATACATACAGTATAAAAATACTTCAAATGCGCAAAATACTGTAAATACATGTAATATTTTTGTAATATATATTTTTATTGTGACAACATATTGTAGTTGCAACAAAATTAGTAATTGACAGTCATACAAATTTCTGAACAATAACTATTGTAGTGAATTGCAACAATATGTATAAACGTTTTCAAATATAAAATGATATAAAAATATGACTAACAGAAAGGAATGGAATTTCCTTTTAAAACAATTTTTCAAACAGATCATCAGGTATTAAACCCTACTTGGCGAATTAATTCAACTGCAAAGGAAAACACAGTCATTCAACAGGCATGGATGAACATGAAGTACTGTTAAAATGTATGAATGCTTTTTTTTTTTTATCAGATAATCGTCCAGCATATTTAATGGTTTAGATTTATCATTTAAAAGTGAAGAGAATCCAAATTCAACAACTGAAAGGAGCTTTCATTTTTGTTTCAATAAGGTGCATTCATTAGCAGAATCAAACAAAAAGAAACTATCCTCATTCTAAGCTACCTTGTTCTTCAGTATTTAAAGTATTTCTTTTTTAAATAAACCTACTTTAGGTATTTAAATACATCTCTAAAATACATGCCCCAAACCCTGAAAAATATAGTTTTTTGAAAACAAATATTTAAATATTGCCCAACCCTGTATGTAGTATCATCCAACTTGGATGGAGTAACAGTGTGTGTCCGACAGCCCTGTTGGGACAATGAAGTTCCAAAACGTTAAAGAAGAAAGACATTTTTCTAATTAAATGATTTGTTGGAGGGCAAAGATGAATATACGGAGATTACACAATGCTTTCTTCTGTTTACAGCTTCTTTACTCAAATTTTCATCGATAATCATTTAAATTGTTTGCATTGACTTTGTTTTGCAGAAAGTGTTACATGGCTGATTACAATGCATTCAAGAGAGCTGCTATCCGAGGACAGGATAAGATTGTAACATGTCCTTATAATCCCTCTCATCAATTAGCAAGAGTAGATTGCAGATGCAGTATCATATTACAAAATGCGAGAAGCAGCATGCACTTCAGGAGGAACTTAAAACTTGCCCATTCAACACCACTCATCGCATTCCTAAACCTGAAATGCAAATGCATATTCTTGAATGCCCAGATAAACGAATTTTAGAAATGCATAAATTCCCAGAGTAGAAGATGAAAGCCATGTGAATAGAAATCTGCCTGAATTCGTTTATCCATCGTTGTCTCATAGTGAGGAAAATTGGGATAATGTTGACTATCAATCATCTTACATCCCAAGTCAACATATAAACAATAAATGTGTGATTAGAAACATTCAGGTGCTTCTAAATCAGAACGGAAACAGTTTCGCCTTGAAAGAGCGTAAGAGACTTGACCAATTAGGTTCTGAGAACCCTACGCCAGAGCCTTCAAATCTTACTAATGTACCTCGCCGGGCACCCAGGTCCCTGCCGAAGGGAATGACAAATCAAGAATTGGGTGCAAGACTTGGCATGGGTCGTGGGTTACCAACTTTCATTTAATGTAAACGTTGGTTAAGGACTGCATTCAAATTTGATACATTCATTTTAATGACAATTTTTTGTAGAAAAAAACAAACAAACTAACAAACAAACTTATAACAATAAATTTTGAAATGCTTACAACTTATTTACATGAATTTGAAACAACTTACTTACATCGATTTGAAATGCTTACAACTTACAAATTGTGACACCATGTACATTGTTTATAATTAGTTACATTGTATCCAGTTTTCAAATTTATAATGGAAACAATGTATATGGCTTCACAAACTTTTCAGCTGTATGCATTTTAGTTTTTTCGTATCTCTTAGATTCTAGTTACGGTGTTTCCAGTTACAAAATTAATAAGCAACTCAAAACAATGTATATGATTTCACAACTTTTTAAAGTTTCAAGTAATTTAAATCGACATTTTAACCTGTTTGAGTTTGTTTTTTAGTATTTGGTGACTGTCATTTTTATGAATGTATTGTCAGTATAAAAGTGAAACTCACCAAGTCCATTTTTGATATATTTGAGTTTTTCATATTAGTAAATACATTTTTTCTATACTTCCAATTTGTGAAATTGTTTTGAGCATGGGAGTGTGGATGTACTAAGTTATTAATTATTTCCTTTTTATACTTGGCACAAGACAATGAAAATATTCACAAAATATCCATCTGTGGACGTGATTTTTTTGTTTCTTATGAACAATATTACACATGGGCATAATTTTTTTAGTAGAAGTACTGTTAAGTTTTGGACATATTGTTTCACTTTTATACTGCTGATATTGCCTTCCATGGAAGTTCACAAGAAAATTTGCCTATTGGAAATGAAAAACATAAGTCGTGTGAGTTTTTAACATTTTAAATTTCATAAGAGTTTATTATTTTTGCAGATAACTTAGTAAATTCATTTATTTTTAATAAGAATTATTAAAGAATTTTCATCAGCGTTCAGGAGAAAAGTAATTAACTTAATGATAGGTGAGTGATGCGACATTTTCTTTAGCACTGAAATGTTTGCAATGAAGAAATTTAAAAAAGTCTGATATATTCTCTTTAATTCAACATTAATGTTATTATCCAATGCATGTGAGCAAATGAAAGCAGAGGAAAATAGGACTGAAAGAAATTTAGTCCTTTACTTTAAATATTGAAAACTTAGAAGATGAGCATTTCATAGAACTACTGAACCACCAAATACTTTAGATTAGAACTTCGGTGTCTGTCCACATGGAACTGAAATTAGTATGCTGTGTATTGAAATGTAGTTTATGTACACATTGTATCATGTAAAAGTGATTGAATTATTGTTCACTGGTTTAATTGTTTTTTTTTCTTTTTTATTGTGATGCGTAAAATTTCGGTAACAATTCATCGATATTTTTTGTTCCCTTTATTTGATAATAAAAATCCTTCTTAAATCCATATGTATTTTTAGTTCACATTTGAGTAGGAGTGTTAAAAGAAATGCACAGTAAATGGGTCAATGAGGTCTACATGTACAAATTTTAAATTTCATGTTTAATTGAAGTTAATTTTTTTCCCTCAGTATCCTCTTAAGTTCTTGTTAATTTGCCTGCTGGTTCTAAAATTCTGTTTTAATTGATTGTACATAAACCTGGATACTGACATCAGAAAGAGAAAAATTGAATGGCTCTTGTGTGAAAGGTGATTGTCCTCAAAATTGTACTTGTGACATATATTTTGGCTTTGGATGTTATGTCCATGTAGTGCGTTTCTCTTAAATTCAATTAACGGCCAATAATCACCTCTCAGTAGTTATAGTTTTTGTGTAACCCATTTAAAAACCTTAAACCACAAATATTCCTTAGTATACACTATCTCAAAAGTCAATGTAGACACAATTTGATGTACTTTGTCAATGAACAGTAAAAAGAATGATGAATGAGCAGAAAGTACAATCACATGTTTCTTGACCTCCAGAATCTCTTCCCCACTATTTAACCAAAAATAACGAGTAGTAGTAGTTAGAATAATCATAAATAATGGATATAATTATTTAAGAATTCCAATAAAATAAATAGTTGTCAATTGTTTAGGGATTTTTACAAAATGGAGTACAATTAATTAAAGAACCACCAAGTTTTAATACTACAATGAGTATTATTATCTAACAAACTATCTGAGTGTTATTATTATACAGATTATTCCAAAGCTTCTGACATTGTGAGGTACCCAATACTATTAAATTGAAGGAAATTTGGAAATCTAATATGTCTCGAATTGAAAGTCACTTGAAAAATAGAAGTTTTTTGTTGTTGTAAAAGTGGATATTGAAGTAAATAATTCTCATGCAGTAGAATATGGTGCTCCGCAGTGAAATTGTTCATTATTTATGCTAATGAGTTGGTTACAAAACAATTTTAAATAAATATCAACAGTTTAATTGTATACTTTTTATCATTTTATAATCAAAATACTTTTAATCAATTAATCTCAAAAGTAAATTTAAAATTTAATTTATTTTTAATGGGGGAAACAATGATTTGACTTGGAACAATGAAAATTAACTATTATAAATTTTCATAAATTGAAAACAATAAATTTTGCTATCTCCTATAAAAATCCTGGCTCTTCAATAAAAAGCTTCAATCTTAAGCTTTCTCTAAAGGCAGCTTAATCAACATAGTTTTGCTTCACCTTCTACTCTTCTCCTTTGTATTTAAAAAATTTACAACTCTCAAAACATTAGAATTATTATTAATTCTGCAATTAAGTATGGTAACTCGGTGACAGAATATCTTAACTTTTCAAGCAAGAGTGTTACATTGACTAATACAACATTACAAGGAGTAGTTAAAACCAATAATAAATAATACATAATTTCACTGCACATGCCTTGAGTTCACTTCACTTTACCTATATACCATTGAATTGGGATTTCTTTCTTTCACATTCCTTTCCCTCCACTTTATAACACAACACTGCACATAAATAGTAATAAGAGAATAATAATAATGATACTACTACAACTACCTATAATAACAATTATATTAGTACCTTTAATAGTAATAATAAGTTTATAGAAAATTCAAGTATTTTAACAGTAGGAACTTATCGGTAATACATTGATGTATAATGTACATAAATAGCAAAAACACTAATTTTGTGTTTTTTTTATGTTTTTGATCCATTCAGTACTCCCCCCCTCCAGACTAACCTATATTTCTTCTCCAGTTGGGACCACTTTCTCGACTCTCCAAGCATTGCAGACATGTGTCTTGCAAGCCCATTTCTTTCTCGCACCTACATACTATGTATAATATTCAGCTAAAGCAATTTACTCGAAACAACTTTGAGACTGTGCAAAACATAATTTAAAACACATTTTTATTTCAAAAATAAATATAATAACGTTTGGTGAAATAAAAAATGACATTAAAAATTAAATGCAGCCTCAGATTCAGTGAATAGGCATGCATCAAGCCCGTTACCACTTATGTAACCAAAGTTGCTTAATCACAGATCTCTGTGGATTCTGAATTGCAGAAAACATTATTTCATATTTGTACACCATTTTCAAGAAAAGTGCTAATTCTTTGTCCATCACAGTACTAGGTCTTGTGGCAAGAATTGGGGTGCACCAAGAGGTAATTTAAAGTGTTTGCTTAAGTCATCTAAAGCTAGCAGCACCCTGTCAAAAACAATACAAGCACAATTAAAACAATTTAGTCTGAAGCTAGCAATTCCCACCAAGAAAATACCACTTTACATAATTAGAAGAAGAAAGGATCCAAAATTTATTGGCTTATTACAGGCTCTAGGAAAATAAGCTGCTCCAGTCCATTTTTCCAAAATGCAGGGTTGTACAAATTAAAATTGGAAATATCTTGTTTTTTTGAGCCAACTCAGATGAAAATTCAAAAACATCCAAGGAAATACGTCCTTAAATTAAGGCTTATTTTGTGTCTAGGAACAAATTATTCTGACATGGCTTGGGCTTGTTGGTACAAAGGTAGGGGTACCAGAGACTTGGTGGCAAAAAATCAGGATCATTGGATCAAAGAGTCAGAAGATTACACAAAAAGTTTGGACATTTTTCAAAATGATGTATAGGTACAATGTTCTTATAGCAGCACAACAGAAGATTTATAAATTTATGTTATACTACACTTAACAGTGATTATGTGAATTTGATAGATTTAATATTAAGGAGTCTTACTATCTCTGATTCATTAGTCCCAGGACAAATATAAGAATAAGACATGCTTATTGTTCTTATAGTTAGAAACAATGAATTTCACTCCTAACGTCTCCTTTTTACTCTAACACAATTTAAGTTTTTGTTTATTTTATATTGAAAATATTAAAATGAAATTGAACAGCTTAAATAGCTGGCACCAGGACTAGCTAAAGCCAGGACTTTTGAAAAGAAATGAGGACAGTCCAAAAATCAGGGCATGTGAAAACCCTACCCAAGGAGTTGATTAGCACAGTTTCCACAGGCTCTAGCTTTGGGTCCTAAGCCTCAAACAAGAAGTATTAAGGGGAAGGGAAGATGGGAGCATTTTTGCTTGTCCAACAAGACTTTGACAAAGAGTCAGATTTATTTGTCTGGAGTTGGACAGTATTGTAAATTAAAATAAAATGATAAATTATTCACAGCTGATTTTCAGTTTCACTCGAAGTTCTATCAGAATGATAAATTTATCACTATTTTTATTTCTTCGTAAAGTCAAATGAAATCATGAAACTTACATGAAATCCCGACTACAAAACTACACAACTAACCCAAGGGGGAGCCTTGGCCCCCGTACCTCCCCCTTGGCTTCCACAAGCCCTAGCTTTGGGTCCATAGGTGTGCACAGCCTAAAGCAAGAGGAGGTTTCTGAGCCCTCCGCCTCCTTTTTTTATTTACAAATAACTTACTTTACCAGTAAATAAGTAAATAAAAAGGAGGAATAAAATAATTTTAATAAAACTGGTACGTAGTAATTTTCTGGAACAAATTTCCCTGAATTTTCCCAGTTTTCCAGTTAATTAATTTATTTTTCCCTAATGTATTTCCTGTTTGATCAGTGAAGTAAATCTGAGAGAGAAAGAAAATGATTCCAAGTACTCATGACATTATTTTTATTTGATAATGGTAATGATATTGTGAAAGGCGAGCTCCTCTCTCTTTCTCTCTCTCACACATGCACACACACACAATTGGAGAACTCTGAGGGTGAACTGGCACTCAAAGAGTCCTGGCATTTCAAGGCTCCACACTTTGAAAAAAGCTTTCCCTTGGGATGTGATGAGAGCTTTATCTCTTGTGGTAAACAGAATCATCTATTTATTTATTTATTTGAAAAAAAAAAACATAAACACTGTATATGACGTGGGGGAAAGAGATTTACCTGCGCACATTTTCTTGAGGGCCAGAATAAAAAAAAAAATTAGAAAATTAATTATTAGAAAATAATATTAAAAATAAAAATTTTGAAAAATGTTTGTTCCCAAGTTATAGAAAAATCAATTTCAATGGTAAATGAACTACAAGCAAAAGGAGTGCTCAACAAAACGTGTGCACTGTGAAGCAACATTTATGTCCAGAAGCAAAACAAGGGGCCATCTCAGCATTTGCTCAATGGATCAGGGAAACTGGACAAAAACCTGATAGAGATGGGGGTCATCTTACCTGAGCTGTCCTCCCCGACGTGTAGAAGCAACTACAGCGGGTCCTCCTTCCAAAGGGCAATAAGCCACCTAGAAAGAGGCTTAATTCAGGGGGTCAACTGCCCCCTCCCCCAATGATGGGCCAATTAAAAAAAAAAAATTTTGAAATTTCATTTCGCCAATCTTCAAATTTATTTTATAAAAGATTGACTTTTTTTGTATTTTGAGGAAATTTAATAATAATTAAACGAAAAAAAAAATTATTAAGCCGAGCTAATAACACTCGTTAAATTGGTGAACTTAAGTTCAGTATTATAAAACATGAATAATGTTTATCATTACTATTAATACCCCCATATCAATGAATCATCTCTTTTTAATATTTTGCTTTTAAATGCTATTTACTAAATATTCATGAGCCATAAGGCTTGAATTAACTCTCAATAAGAAAGAGTATTTCCCATTTTTTTCACGCATGTGATACATGGTATTCAAACTTAAAAATATAAAACAAAATCCAAGCAGCTTTCATATTTATTATTCAATAGGTTTACAATGTATTAATATATATTTTCCTATAACCATTATACATATTTATATTTTCTATTGTTATGTTATTTTAATTATTTTTTTCCATTTTATTTTATTTTTACAATCTTCTAAATTTAATTTTTTGTTCTTCATTGTCTTCAATATTCCTTGTATCCATGTTGTTTTCAGTATATCCCTATAAAGTATTTGAGTAAACTCCTATACCGTGCATGCGTGAAGATTTCCATACCTCACGGCTAGACCACTTCCCGTGCACCAATCGAGACATATCAGGTGTCATTGAACTCGTATCGGTCCGCTGTTGGGGAACTGATAATTTGTTTTCGATCCGGCCATAAGATTCCAAGAAATTGTCAAAAGCGTGTGTTTTCGTGTTTTGGATCTACGATCTTTGTGAGTATGACGGGAATTAAACCAACACACCTAAATAGATTTATGCAGGTGTTATTGCTTAAACCCCATTATTCCGTGGTTATTTTCAGTCCACGATACCATAATTTTGTTCCATGAGGATGGCAACTCTGATTTTTGACAAACTAACAAAAACTAAATGAATATCTCCTGGCAGAACGTGTTGTAAATTCTGAAGTATTTTAGTTGTAGTGAAGTGTGAAGTATTTAATAAGTATTGTGTATAAAGAATCTGCAACTTGCCTTGGAACATTAAATTTGAAGAACGTGAAGTGAATACGAAGGAAACAAGAACTGTAAGTACTAAACAATATATTTCTTAAGCATGCAAAAATCGATTTTCAATTTAATGTGACAACTTATACACATAAACACACAAAATGGTAACCTTTTAATGCTTATGTATAATATATATATTATATATATATATATATATATATATATATATATATATATATATACACTAGCGTACCCGTGCGAGAACTCTCGCATGATAAAACCCATCCTTTCCCTATCCATTTGTCTATCCTTTCAATTAAGAAGAAAAGTTGTTAATAAAAAACATGTTTATTTTTTTAAATGTATAAATGTAACTTCTAATGTACTTGCTGAATATCAAACAAAAATAACAATACAATTCATGTTGGAAACAAATTTTCAATAAAAGTTTATTCAGCATTATAGAGAGATGTTCCCGGAACAATTCATACTTCTTTAAAAACAACTTTGAACAAATTATTCACTCCTTGAGAGTTAACTTTTCGCTTTCCTTGATAGTCACAAACATAATAGAAAAGGTTTTTACTCTTCAGAAAGCAAAGCAAAGCAAAGTAGTGCGTAAATACTGATGGAGCAAGTACAACCCTACTCTTTGCAAAATTACTTCAATTTCCTTGATTTGTTATGTGGAATAGAGGGGTTTTGGAGAGTTCAGGGTGCCAGCTTGCTGGGGTGCGAAAATTGAAAAATTATTTGTGTATTAAAAAGTATTGGATTATTTTCATTTTTCTTACGTACTTCAAGAAAAGCAACTGGAAACAATGGACACTGGAAACAATTTAGTAGGCTTAGACTTCACTTCGGTACATGGGAATGTTACTCAAACGATGTTTGCATATTGAATATCTTAACAAACCGACACCTTGAGTTTAATATCAAACGGTGAATTATTTACAATATGAGTTTGAAGCTGGGCGTTAATGTACATACTTCCAGACACCATCAACATTTAAATTGTGCCTTTGGACTGCGAATGTTGGTAGTTGTCGAGTGACGTCTCCTATTCTATCTATATTTTTAAATCTACTTGCTTTTTTAATTAATTCACGTAGTATTGTAGGCCAGTGCGATTTGATTTTTGTTTTTCATGTATTTCAAGCTATTTTACTTTAGCTAATTTAAAAACGTTTGTTCTTTGTGTTGTTCCATATACAAGTTTTCCCCTACTACCTCCGCGTACCCGTGCGAGAACTCTCACATGTTAGACCCTATGATCGATTCCTATCCTTATATTTCCATTTTAAGAGGGGAAGTAGTTAACGAAACATGTTTATTTGTTTAAAAATACGTATATAAAGGTAACTTGCAATGTACTAACACAATATCAAATAAAATAAAAAACAATGCAATTTATGTTTAAAATAATATTTCAATAAATATTTATTCAGTATCATGGAGAGTTTTCTTGGAACAATTCACAGCACTTCCTTAAAGACAACATTTGTAGTAATTATTCAATATTCTTTGACAGCTAGCTTTTAGCTTCTCGTGAGTCACAAAAATATTACAAAAGCTTTTTACTTTTGAGAAAGCTACGTGTCTGAACCCGCTGACTTTAAAATGTTATCGAATGATAACGAAAATATTGGTACAGGTAAAACACAGTCTTCACTCTTCTCTGCGAACCCACTTCCCTCCTCGATTAGGTACACAGCACTTACAGACACCGGTAAAACGTTAATTGATTGGTTTCACTACACGCAAAGAAACAACCTTCATAGGTATCAAGCAACTACAACAGTACTTCTAGTTGTTGCTGGAGAGCAAATCTTGAATTAATGATTATGCAAATAAATCTCGTCAGACTGCACAAACTACGGTGTTAACAGAAAGCGTAAATAAAGATTGTCAAATCTAAGCCTTCTAAGCGTGTCGCCACAGAAATTGCTACCAGCAGAAGGGCTGAAATATTGAGGTGGCCTTGATAATATTGAAGCGTGGAACCGAAAAATTAATTGAATGATCGGGAATGTCTCATCTTGTAGATAATGATGAGAAAAAACGTTTCTTTGAGGCCTTTGGCCTCAAAATGTTACTTTTAAGGCTCTAAAACGCTTTGTTTATGAGTTATTTGCCGATATAGATTGACATGTGATGCGGGCTGCATTTACATGAATTTTCGATGCGTTTTTTAAAGAAATCATCCATATTTTTAAAGTCAAAGTGGAATTCGTCAAGTCTCCGTGAAATTCTCCTTTCTTTAGAGCCCTCATTTATAAAGATGGTTGCGTGTGAGACCGGAACCCAAAGGTATACTACTGAAATAATACAGGAGACGATTCGCCTTCAGAACAAAAATCAGACCGCGTTTGTGGAGTTTTAAAATCTTAAAATAGGGGACAAAAATATGGAAATGTTAAGCAACTCAAGGGAATCAAATGTAGTTGTAGAAGATTTTGCGTCAAAATTTTCCAAACTAATGAAGAGTAATATATTAGCATAGAATAATGCAGAACAGCTTACAAGTGATCATTTATGTTCATATTAAAAAACAAAACGTGAAAATGTAGCTATGCTGTCGCTTCATATACCTATGTTATATTTTGGTCTCCCCAGGGAATATGTGGTGGGTCTTCAGTGCCTTAATGGCATTGAGAGCTATGCTGGCGGTATCTTAGCGAGTGGTAGGGGCTACCTTGGGTATTAAGAAAACACGGCGCTATTTCCTACCATCTCACCCAGGCACTCACATGGATCCTTCAAGGCCTATTTGAAAAGGTTTGGAAATGCAGACAACGCCAATTGTGGACTACTGCGGCTACTCTAACGACGACGCAGAACACACGCTCTACAATTGCCCCACATGGAAAATGAAAGAAATGAAGTCTCCAAAAAACTCGACTGCCCCAATCACAATTGACAACATGACGACACTGATGACAAGACGCACAGATAAACTGGGATTTAATCGAAGATTACGTCACAAAAATTCTCATTCGAAAAGATGATGATCAGAGATACAAGAACAGAAGCAATAACGTAGACCAATGAAACTGGACAGCCAGCTTGACTCCACCCTGAAGTAATGGCCCAGAAGAGGACCTCAACGCAAAGAGGAGACGAGCGAAGGTCAACGGACTTGGAGGGTGAAAAGGAGGCGATAGAGCCCCTAGGGCCAAGGAGGCGAGTGAGTCGACAGCTTCAGCTCTTCTAGTGAGGAATTCTTCCAACGGGAAGAGGACACCTTGAAGCCACGGAGAAGGCAATACCTCTAAGTGTAAGACGAAAGCCTAAAACGGGAAAGAGGGGGAAAGGGCTAGTTACACACTCACGTAAAATAAGATTTACTTTGCAGTGTCCGGAAAGATAACCTCAGAATTGCAACTACTGACATGTCTAAGTCAAGGAAAAAGGAAATAAATGAACGGATATCTTGATAGATATATTGACTTGATATGTCTTTATCAGCCTCAGCTGTTTTCCCTTAATAAATAAATTAAATATTTTACATTAATAAATTCTACATTAATAAATAAAGAAATATTAATTGAATGTATAGCTGAGTAATTGGTGGTAAAAAAGAAACAAAATTTTCGAATCGCAATAATGTTTATTATTTTTATTTTATTGTGCTCATGAACAGACTCATTGGTGTTCATTTATTATGGATTTGTTTTTTATCTTCGTCGTCTTTGTCATTTTAGTTGCAGGAGAGTTGAATTACTTTTGATTGTTGTCCTGATATGGACGATTGTTTGACTTTATGGGTGTACCATTTTTGTTTTTAATTGTTTTGAAATCATCGATCTGCAAAGGAAAAATAGATGGTGCTTAGTAAATGACAAGTTTTGCTCTTTCCTATTAACCATAAGAGTAAGAGTATAATTGATCAAGCTTTTGTGAGAAAAAAATTAAACATGAAGGAAAGGTGGAATATATTGCGAAATGTTTTTGACTAATGGATATGGTAACGACGGGTAACATTGCTATGGGTGAAAAATTACCACTATTTCAAAAAATGTAAGTAACACAGTCTGTAAAGTAAATTTATTTGCTGGTTGAGTTCCCATAGTTAGCTACCTCTCTTCTGCAATCGTTTGTTGCAATGGGTTACAGTTGTAACCTAAAATGTCCGTAAATATGTATGGTGTATTGTGATGTGGGCAAATCTCGTATTCGAAACTTCGTTAATCTTGGATTAATTGAGTTGAAATAAACGACATCGATAAGTAAAATATGTCATGTTCTGGGCATGCTATGTCGTGACGTAATAATTATTCATTATAAACAAGACAGCATGTATTAATAGCATATACTGCTGGGTTTTGGGCCTAGAAGAGAGAATACATACTACAGAAATGATCCTGTGATTCTTTGTCTGTCTGTGAAGTACTTTCAGAGTAACATTGCCATACTGGATATCTTGCCCTTAAATTAAATCCCTTGAGAAGAAATTCTTCCTAGAAACAATTGACATTTGTGAGTTTATATATCATTTCTAAAGCATATGACTTATACATTGTAAACATTGATTAATTACATTTGATTCAAAATTACTTTTTTGTTGTCGCCTTACTTGCCCTGTAACTTTGCTACGTAGACAAATAAAAAATCAAATACCTAAGGTTTACAAACCTATGAAGAAGTTAAAATGCACTAAGCGTGGGAAAAAGTAATAGAAGAAAATTAAGTAGGAAAAACCTACCGAGCTGTATGGAATTAGCAGGTCCACTTTAAATGACGTGGAGGAGTGTGATATGCCGAAATACGATATTGTTGCTGAGCTTCTCAGGCTAAATGTAAAAAGGAGAAAGCAATTTTTCCCTATTGCATTTTATCACAATGTAAAACAGTTAATAAAATTTATTTTGTATTAAATTCTCAAAGCAGTGTTAATCCCTGTTTAGAGTTAAAATAGCTATGATCTATTTGGTATGGAGATTCCTGAACTTTACCACGCCATCCCACCTGTCGCGGCAGTATGACCGTCTGGATCGCACTTTTGAGATAGTGGCAACCGAAGCGTATCATTTTAACTCTTGTAAGAGTTCTTTCCTATTCCTTTAGATTGTGGACCACTTAAGAATACACCGATCAAGGAGGTGATAAGGGATAGAGCATACGAGTTGAAGGCAACCGAGAGTTGAGGGGAGTTTTTAATTCTGCCTTAAGTCGGTTGGCAAGCTCAGTTTTCAGCATTCCCTTCAATTGATGATGTGCAATCATATTTCCTTGTTGAACACCAAGGAATTTGGAGAACTGATTAGCTTCCAAAGCCGTGATTATTTCTCCACTAACAGTCTCGTATCTGAGTTCACTAGTGAGTTTACCCTTCTGTATTTGTTGTATTTTGCATTTATCAATCCCTAGTTGCACATTTATGTCACGAGAATTTTCGCTGGCTTTATCTGAATGTGTAGGTCACGCGTCGCACCAGCATAGAGTTTGACGATAATTTTTATTCCCTAGGTAACCATTGTTTCGTTTTTGGCAGTGACACGAATAGTTGTCTTTCATTTGCCCATGATGGATTTGTCGAAATTCACTATTGTCGGGTTAATACGATATAATGACAGCACGTAGAAGCACCAATCATGCAGAACCATGTCATATGCCATTTTATAATCAATGAAACAGGCGAACAAGTTGTGCTTTTTCTCAGATGCTTGAGATACGACCACACTATCGATAATTGTTCTTTGCATCCGAGTCAACCCCCAACTGCATCCTTTCTAAGCTTCAGCTATGATAGAATTTGTTGCACAGTGTTACTCATTATTATTATTATTATTATTATTATTATTATTATTATTATTATTATTATTATTACTCCAGGTTGCAACAGCTTCCTCAAGAGTAGATCTAGAGACTATCCGTTCCTCTACAATCCTTTGAGCAAAATGTGAGCTGTACCAAATAAAGAAATTTCTTGTACTTCCGAGTCTTTTGCATTATCTGCGAGTTAAGCAAAGTTCTTGCACAAATTTTGCGAAAGAAATCCGAGAGCCCCGATGACTATTGGTACGACTTCTGCTTTTACGCCCCACATTCGGCAGACGTCGATTTCCAAACCCTTGTATTTAAGACGTTTCTCTGCCTCGTTGGTTATGATGTTTTGATCGCATTGCACAGCAACATCTACAAGTAGACACGATTTTTCCTCCAAATCCCGGATAACTCGCTGGCTCAGTGTTGCAAGATTGTATGTAGAACAGTGCTGCTTTCTAGAAAAAGGCCTTTGAAGTTTCGAGCATCCTTACATCATTTCTGTATCAAATCTTCATATAATATGGTTTTAATGATTAAACTCAGGTGAAAATAGAAATGAATTGCAGCATTGGTTTCCAAGTAATATCATTTTTCAGCAAATTCTTGAATATGACGTTTTTACATTGGACATTGTAATACTTAACATCTGGATTATTTGAAGCAACAAAGTTGTATGTAGGACATTACTTTCAAAATAGGAGATATCTATGTGTTATAGGAAATAGAAAATATAATTGGATTATTTTAATTAAATGCATTGTAAAGCAAATTCAAACTAGTGCTCCTGCATCAGCATTATTTCTCGTATTATTGATGACGGTTACGTAATATTATAATGCATCTATCCTACTAACCATTCACCTATCAGTCAAAAAATGCGAATGACCTAACGCATTATAAAAAGTCTCTAGCTCCAATACTGAAAGTGAAGAGCATATTCGTAAAAACTACTGTTATTGATTCGTTTGAATTTATTATGAAATAAAACAGGAAAACTTCAGAATTCTAAAGGGATCAGTTCAAATATCTAGAGGTAAAATTCAAAAATGTCATGAGAACTTCCGGTTAAGAACACCCAACAATTAAAGTATTCGTTTAAAATTTGAGGGCAGCGACATCGACGACAAAAATTGGAAAATATTAATTGTGGCGAAAATTCTGTGAATGGTTTAGACTCGTGTTGTTAACAAACTGACGTTTTGAAAGAAAAAATAATTTTTTGAAAGCACGAACACCAAAAACGTGTTTTCCCAACAAAGTCTTGTGGGTTCTATGTTTACATACAACTTTGTAACTCAAAGTGAAGACGAAATTGCACATAGAACGTTTAAAAAACAGTTGCATTGCCCAAACCAGTGACCTCTGCCATCTTTTGATCATATTATAAATTAGATCTTACTTAAAAGAACTCAGTAACATTAATAACTCATTTTTGCAATTTTCCTGACATACAACCTATCATACCTATATCCGGTTTGTATGCCGCTATTGTGCGACCAGTTTGAATTTGTTGGTCGTACAATATCGTACACAGTCCAACGGATGTCACCGGTCTTGGTGAGTGTTCGCACCACTTGGGGCATGTGTTTGGAACTTCGAGGGCGGCACAAATCTGCCAGTGGAGGTAGCTACACACCCTGTCGTGTCTTTTCAAATATTGTGCTATATTGCTAGGGCAAACTGAGACGATATGATCAATGGTTTCTACTTGTTCCTGGCAAATGCGGCATTTATCATCTTAGGAAATTTTGAGAACAACTTTATCATAATTTGTTCTCAAGGCATGATCTTGGGCAGCTATTACAAGTGCTTCTGATTCTGGCTTCATTCTTCGCCTTTTGGGTCACATAAATGATTGATATTTATAGATCTGCACCTCGTCCATTCTTTTTAGATATTATCCATGAAGTGGTTTATCCTTTCACGATTTTTTAAACCTTTTTTTCTCACATTTTATGTTGAGTAGCATCAGAAGTTCAGTATCTGCATTATTCTCCGAGTCTCGCATATTTCTTTATAATGCTTCTTGCTACATTATAATGCCTCTGTATCCCATTCTTTGATCAGATTTCATGACCTGCCTCATTAGAGGTGTCACCTTGGTGACTTCACTACATACTTTCCCATCCCGATTATTGCATTGTGTCAGGAGCTTCAATTTGTCTGAGGCCTCTACCTCCTTCCTTACGTGACACATTAAGTCTATGTACATCAGCTCGAGAGTGAGCAACATAATGCATTGTTAACAGTTTTATGGTTTTTCGATTCAAGATTCAAATTTCTTGCTCAGTTCATTCTACTAGTCTAAAACTGTACTCGACTACAGGTCCCGCCAAACTACCAATTGCAGACGTTTTATTCCTGAAGTTCAGAGCGGACTACAGGACATGTCTCATTCTTCTGTAATACTTCCTACGAATTTTCTCTTTCATTGTGTCATTCGACATGGTCTCAGATTCTTCAATTTCCAGATATTTATATTTCCTGGCTCAAGATCTTGAATCACAGTGTGCATATAAACTTCAATGCTCTCTGACGTCACGTTGCTTCTCTTAAGTTTATTTGTGCCCACTTATGAAGACCAAACTTCATGCAGATGTCATTACTGAAATCATTGATGATAGACAGCATTTGGGGGAGAATCGCTTCATTCTTCGCAAATTCACTTCGTAAAATATTCACGACAAACCGCATTTGAAAGAGATTCGCTTTATTTTTAGAAAACACTTCAAAATCATCCCCTGTAAAACAAATGTGATCCTGGTCTTTCATCACCATGGATATTGTAACCAAAGTCAGCTTGGGACCACTGTCTAGATAGTGTATCATACTGTGACGATACCGAATAATCCAACATACGCGAATAATTTTCTGTACGCTCGCTCTTTCCGCAGTAAGTCAGGCTGACGATTTGCGTCCGATGCCTCTCTTCGGCGACGCGTGGGGCTAATTCGTCACGGCGCACGTGCAGGTTGTTCCCCGCGACAGACCGGGGCGCCAGCCCGGAGAAGAACAAACTTCCTCCGTTCTCAGAACAGGCACCATCGTCTGGGATCATCCCGGCGCGCGTTTCCACTTGGCCCGGTGACCACCCAGCACGTGTTTATCACATTGCTAGAGTGAGAGCGCTCAGTGGAAAATTCCGCTGCTTCAGGAAATAAGACGCATGAAGCGATTGGCGCTCCAGGAAATAAGACGCAATAACTCCTGGACAACAACGCTCACTCTTTCAAAAATTGTACAGAATGTTCTAGAACTTTTGGAAATGGGAAGGGGGAGAAAAGTGCTTGCTTACACGTAGAGAAAAGAGATTCCTGTGAGAACCTCCGAGGAGGTCAGTCGAGTCTTAGAGGAGAGCCTCTAAGTGGGACTCGAAGGCGAGAACGCGATTTTTTCGTCTATTGTTTGCTGATGTGGCGAGTGGCCTTCAGTGGAAATTTCGGGAAATTGAATCCCACGAAGTGCTAGGACTGAGTTTCGTTAATTGAAGTGCGAGTGCCCACTCATTACGCACATTACGCACTATTCCGCTGAGCAATTAGTTCAGCAATGCGATCTATCATCCGGTCGCTTCTCGATAAGATCGAGGTATTTGCCCGACTGTTTTCATCGCCTGGACACCGATTTGTCGTTTCCGCATACGCACCGAGGACAGCTTTTTTTCTGCCCGAACAAGGGAGTCCCTGCCGACACCCCGTATGCAGCGAGTGAAAAGGAGCGTCCCGGACATTCACCCCCAGAGGTCGAAGCCCGTTCTGGTGAATTAACGCCGCGGCCAAGCTTCGGCCCATTGCCATTCGCGCTCGTCTGGCGACATACTGTGCCTGAGACTTTTTTCTGCACATTGTAAATTATTCTTTGGAAGGAACGAACGGCCGCGCCTGGCCATCTTCCCAAGTCACTTCACTTGCATTCAACCTGTATCATAGTTATAATTGTCATTAGTTTTAAGATAGAATGTCAAATTTGTGTTTTGTTTATTGTGTCTTAAGATGACGCAAAAGAGTGTGTGGATCGATCGCTGATCTCACGCGTCGAGAATAGACTGAAATTTTCATCCTGTTTGTTTAGGAGTGATTTAAACTGCAACAATCAAAATTTTATTATTAAAATTCCATTTTCTAAACTCAGAGCAGACCTGTGTTCTCATTTTGGGGTAAAATAACGAGCCACGTTCATCCTCCCGAATCAAAATTTTCAGATTCTCCATCGCTAACTATCCATGAGCTGGCCGGCACCTCTCTCAGGAAAGGCAGGAGAAATAACTCGACACCGCCCAAGTCAGGGTTGACGTCACTGACGGTGACTGATAGCGCGCCCGGGGATGTCACAATACTAATGCAAAACAGTTGACAAGATAACGAATCTACTTGAAAAATATCCCTGTTAATCTGAATGCTTCCTTTCAGCTGTAAATTAGTATATTAGTAACCTGGTACTCCACTTCGTACTAGCCTTGCCAAACCTCAATAATACTAGGATGAAATCGATATATCTCCAGGGTCTTTAAAATCAAATCGTGCGGTACACTATGAAAGGCTTTCTGGTAGTAAATCCTAGCCATGCTTAAATTACTTTTTCTTTTCTTTACATCTAGAAAGTGCAAAAAAAGTAATGCAAAACAGAAGAGGGGTATTATATTTGCAGTTATTATTATTATTATTATTATTGTTATTATTATTATTGTGGCATCTGTGGCCGATGCCACGAACTTCGGGCGCTGCCCGCCGCGCCGATAGATCGGCGCGTCACCACGAGGGTCGCTGGGAGCAACGCCGCTTGCCGCCAGCGACAAGCAGCCGTGCTTCGCCCGACCGCACACGGCCAATGGCGGGGCTACCCCGGTGGGGGCAACGGAGGGGCCGGTGGCACTCCCCCCTACCCAGCGGCGCTATATAAGCGGGGCGCCGCACCATCACGGCAGTTCGAGTTCAAGTTCGAGTACGAGCCGCAGTTCGAGCCAGGGTACGAGCCGGAGCAACAATTGGAGTTGGAGTCAGCGCCAGCAAGAGTCGGCACGAGCAAGAGTCAGCGTTAGCAAGAGTCGGCACGAGCAAGAGTCAGCACCAGCAAGAGTCGGCGCAAGCAAGAGTCAGCGCGAGCCAGCGCTACCAAGAATCCGTACGTGCAAGAGTCCGCACGAGTAACAGTCAGTACGAGTCAGTACAAGTGGAAATCAGTACGGGAATCATCGCCGCCGGAAGAAGCCGGCCCTAGAGTATACGATGAATTTCTACGCCTGTCGGCAAACGAGACTATTTGTATTCTGAATGAGATTTTGGTATTGGGAATAATAAATGGTTGTACAAAGCAAAGTTGTGAATTTTCTCTTTGTAGTATACAACAATTTTGGTGACGAGGAAAAAGGTAACTAAGCATCATGGAAACGAAGCAACTGCTAGAGATGATAGTACACATGCTGTGGCAGCAGGGAGAACAGCGTCAACAACGGCAGCAGGAAGAACAGCGTCAACAACGGCAGCAGGAAGAACAGCGTCAACAACGGCAGCAGGAAGAACAACGTCAACAGCGGCAGGCACAGCAGGAGCGGCACGCAGAGCTAATGCAGTTACTCGCAAACATGACAGCCGCCCAACAGCAGCGACTGATACCACCATTTCCGAGTTTTGAGGAAACAAAGGAAAGATGGAGTACGTATGCGGCGAGGTTACGCCAACACTTCATTTTTTACGAGGTAACAGAAGACGCCAGCAGGCGGGCATTCTTTTTGCGCGTATCCAGCAGACAAGTATACGAGTTAGTACAGAAACTCAATCCGCAGAAAGCTGTAGAGAATTTGACATTCCAAGAAATTGTGGAAAAGCTGGACAATTACTATAATCAGTTATCGTTATAATCGTTACCAGTTTGTTCAAAGTAGACTCCAACCTAGCCAAACACACAGGGAGCAGCGAACAGCCAGGCAGAAGGAACGGCAACAGGAGCTCCAGGAACGTTTGGTGCAGGATTTGTTTACAAATGCTTCGCAGCCGGCGCCATCACGGAGCGTGGAGGACGAGGCCAAGGGTGTGGTAGTGGCGGCTTCCAGCGAGGCTGGCGTGAGGGACATTGCCGCCTCCAGAGAGGTCGCGAGCCAGGCGACGCCGGGCAGCAAGGCAGTCACTGAACTCTGCGCGGGAGCGAGGCGTGGCAGACGAGGAAAGGTCGCCGTGTTCCCGGTAGGAGACGAGGCTGCTATGAACTACCACAACGGTGACACCTCAGCAAAGGAGAACACGCTCGGAAACAGTCAAGCGTACACAAGTAAGCAAGGTAGGAAATTTGGTAATGGAAACTTCTCTAGGAAGAAAAACGGACTTCAGAAGAATTACAGTAATCAGGAGCGAGATAGAGCAGCAGAAAGTCTTAAATGTGAAGTAAATGATAGCAAAATGCAGATAGGAATAGACAGTTCTCGCGACACGTTCATTAGCAATGAATGGAAGTATACAGTTACAAATCAGGAAGAATTATGTAGAAAGATGTATTGTGATTTTCAAAATGACAGTAGTAAGAATACGCAAAGCATTGTAAGATCTCAGAAAAAGGGTAAGACAGTCAAAACATTAATAAACGGTCATAGTAGCATGATGGAAATTTTGAGCATTTCGGTGAGGGAACTTACGGCATTACGACAAAACTTAGACGAAAAGAAAACAAGTGAACGCGCATCAACAAATAATGAAGTTTCTAGTGAGGAGCCATCGACGAGAGACATAAATATGCAGGAAACTGAGAGTAATAGCAAAGCAATCGATAATAGTGGTAAAATTGAAAGAAGAGTAATTAGTGCTACAGATAATAGTGCAAATTCAGAAAAAGGGAAATAGAATCATTTAGTGAGCAACTTGTAAATTGTAACAAGGAACGCAACGCACAATGCTACAAACAACAGAGTAAAACTGGGCAGCACAGGCCGGATAACGACGACAGGACGGACGCGGTTATTAGTGAAAAGTTAGTCGGTGGCAGTTATGATGGAAAGGCTGAGCTCTATAGCGAAAGTAGACACAGTGACAACGACTGTAAAGTGCCAGTACATTCAGAGATAGAAGTAGATGCGTCAGTAAGACGAAAGAAACGATTCAAGAAAAGTCTGGTTTTTCGAAACAATTATCGAAGGCACGAAGTAGAGCTGGTGTGAAGTGCACAAAGAATCGTGTCAAACAATGCAAAGTTAGGCGCCACATAGTACAGCGCAGAAGTAGACCCCAGGCGCAAAGCGATAGTAGCAGGGCCACGAGTGGCGAGTTAGAATGCAAGGTATCAAACTGGTATGGCGAGTGTAAGCAATGGAAATGCCCACGGGTGGACATAGGAAGCCTAGGCAGCAAAGCAGTATGGTTAAAGCGCAAGGTGATAGTACAAGTGACGAACATAAGTGAGCATTGTACGGATATGCGGGCTGTAAAGATGAAGAAAAAACTGAAGGAAGTAGCGGTTAGGGTGTATTTTGTGGAAACTAGGCACGCATCAGCTATGAAACAGGCTAGGCACCGGACGTACTATACACCCGACATTGGCAAGCAGCAACCGGTAAGACAAAATGAACGGGACAAAAACTAAGACAAGCTGTTTAGTTTTCAGAACAGTGGACTCGGAACTAAAGGGCCGCCACAGAACGAGCAGCCCGACGAGCAGTCAGCTCCAGTCGCAGCGGCAGCACCGTTCGCAGCGGCAGCACCGTTTGCAGCGGCAGCACCGGGTGCCCAACCAGCAGTTGAAGAGCGGCAAACGGAGCCGTGGCTGGTAAGGCGGGCCCGCCGGCAGGACAGCGACAGCGACAGCGAGAGGCACGAAACAGCAGAGGGGCAACACTCGCACCTGAAGCTAACTCAGCACCAACCGCAACACTACGGCAGCGACGCCGAAACGCAGAACGCAGCCTCCGAGAAGAAGGCTCGATCAGAAGAGTTGCCTGGTCGGCAGCAGCGACAGCAACAGCAGCAGAAGCCAGCATCCAGGCGCCGCAGCGCGCGCCAGAAGCGCGTCACCCCCACTCCCTTAGTTAGGTGGGGAGGTACGAAGCATCATCGGGGACGGAGGCGCATCAGCGACCACCGTAGCCGTTGCTTCATCAGCAGCAATCAGCAGCAGTTACAGCAGCCCCCGCGAGGGCGGCTTCAGGAACACATCAGCGAACACAGACACGCAAATCCAGACATCGACGAGGTGGAAACACTCAGTATTTCGCAGCGAGATAGAGCACTAACTCAGCTAATGAATTTTCAGGATGCATCAACAACAGCGGCGTTCCAGTCTTCGCCAAAACCAGCCGAGGACATACTCGAGCAGCCCACCCCTCTCCGGCGGGCGGATAGCGACGTCACGATGGGACAACCGCCCCAGTCAGCAGAACGGCATCAGCAACAGGGGCAGGCGGCGCCACAGTTAGAAGATGACGACGTCGTGATGGGGGCAACAGCCGCAGACAACACATCAACAACAGCCTGGGGTCATCCAGGTCCGGCGCAGCAAGCGCCTCCAGAAGCAGCACCGCCCCTTCACCCACAATTAGGTGGGGAGGTGTGGCATCTGTGGCCGATGCCACGAACTTCGGGCGCCGATAGATCGGCGCGTCACCACGAGGGTCGCTGGGAGCAACGCCGCTTGCCGCCAGCGACAAACAGCCGTGCTTCGCCCGACCGCACACGGCCAATGGCGGGGCTACCCCGGTGGGGGCAACGGAGGGGCCGGTGGCACTCCCCCCTACCCAGCGGCGCTATATAAGCGGGGCGCCGCACCATCACGGCAGTTCGAGTTCAAGTTCGAGTACGAGCCGCAGTTCGAGCGAGGGTACGAGCCGGAGCAACAATTGGAGTTGGAGTCAGCGCCAGCAAGAGTCGGCACGAGCAAGAGTCAGCGTTAGCAAGAGTCGGCACGAGCAAGATTCAGCACCGGCAAGAGTCGGCGCAAGCAAGAGTCAGCGCGAGCCAGCGCTAGCAAGAATCCGTACGTGCAAGAGTCCGCACGAGTAACAGTCAGTACGAGTCAGTACAAGTGGAAATCAGTACGGGAATCATCGCCGCCGGAAGAAGCCGGCCCTAGAGTATACGATGAATTTCTACGCCTGTCGGCAAACGAGACTATTTGTATTCTGAATGAGATTTTGGTATTGGGAATAATAAATGGTTGTACAAAGCAAAGTTGTGAGTTTTCTCTTTGTAGTATACAACAATTATTATTATTATTATTATTATTATTATTATTATGATTTTGTTTTTGTTTTGTGTGTAATGAAGTTAAATAGGTGACTGAACCTACATTTGGCAAACCTAAAAGTGCAGTAATGCTGAATACAAATCACAAACAATTTTTTTTTCAAATAAGATTTTTACGATACAGAACCAATTTCTTATTTTTGGGCATGATTTTAAATGTCTGACGTAGTACTTTACGGCACCATCATGTATCTCAATTCTGAACTACTTTAAGTTTTCAGTCGTAAAGAATCAAAATATACGTTTTTCTGTTCTTTGTTCCAATTGAATGTCATTCACCTCATGGAATGCCATGGCGGTGTATCACAGTAAGCTCTGTCAGGTTTGGATATAAAATGTATTTATTTCTCTTAATGAACCCTGGTGTTGTATATCGGGAAAAATAAATAATCGTAACGATTTCCTCGTTCACGCGAAAATGAGATGCCAAATGATATAGTTGTATAAACGTGGCGCAAATCCCAATCAGTACACCGTGCAAGGTAATAAAAAGGTTTCGTCCGTGCAAGGTAATAAAAAGGTGTATATTTAGTTTTTTTTACAAATTGTTGTACATTTTCATAGTTTTAAAATAATCACATTTCATTATACTAGGGTAGAAACTAAAATGACGATTCTAAACTTTTTAATACCTTTTTAATAATTAAAATAAGAAATTTATATAGAATTGGAAATTTCAGTTAAGTTTGTAAAAAGAAAAACGAAAGATAGAAACAAATTGTTTGTTGGTTTGAATTCAGCCTCAAAAATAAGTGTAATCTTGATCCGCAAAATCCTTACAGGCTTATGAAATATGTAACTCGTACTTACCACCACTTTGCCTACGCAGAGAGTCTTCCTGTAAACGAACCAAGTGACTCCTTCTGTGCACGGCGGCGTGGTGAAGGAGCCTTTGTACATGAAATAGCCACATTCGTAATTGCTAGGCATAAAGATATTCGGCGTGCCTTTATGTGAATAAGAACTACCAGGTTCCACAATTTCATCTACCGTCGTTAACTCTTCATACATCTTTAGCTCTTCCTCGGAACCATTGCATTCCTTTAAAAAATGTAAATCTCTTAAACGTGAATATGCGTCTTTACATTTATTACAAAACTACAGTCAAATTACAACGACGAATGGTCCAAGAAAAAAATTAATTTAAAACCAAAATTAACATTTAGTATTAGACGAATAAGGTTAAGTACTTTTCTTTATCTCTGCAACCTGTTGTTGGGTAGAGGATATACCGCTTCTGAACAAAGAAAATTTCAATTTTTAATGCAAACTAGTAGCAGTATCACGCATTGCCCGTGAATATGCTTGTCCCAATCGAATACTAAACGAAAAAGGAATTATTTTGAGAATTCTAATGATAAGGTATTCCACCTTTGCCTCTATACTGCACTGTGCCGTTCTGCCCAAAACTACCCTGCACCTGGTCACCCACCCAGCCCAACCTTGCCACTGCACTTTGTAGAACAGGATGAATAGGAGTAAAGCTGAGCAATGAAATTATGTTAATGGATTGCAATGGGAATATTTTTTGTGAAAGTGGGTGTGATTGTAAAATGAATCCTCAATTCCTCACCCAGCCCAATCCCACCGACGTCCGTCCAGCTCCACTTCATACCTCCTCACCATGTCTTACCCCACCTCCGACCACTCTTCTCCACATTGCCCTTCCTCACCCTGCCTCATCTCATCCCAAACTCTCAGCGCCACCTTGTCCAACTTTACCCCACTTCAACCACTCAGTTGCGCCTTGCCCTGCTTTACCCCACCCCGACAGCTCAGCTCCACCTTATTCAACTTGACTCCACCTCAACCACTCAGCTGCGCCTTGCCCTGCCTTACTCCACCCCGACAACTCAGCTCCACCTTGCTTAACTTTACCCCATCTCGGCCACTGAGATCCGCCTTGCCCTGTCTTACCCCACCCTGACAGTTCAGCTCCACCTTGTTCAACTTTACTCCACCCCGACAGCTCAGCTCCACCTTGTTCAACTTTACCCCATCTCGATCACTCACTGCGCCTTGCCCTGCCTTAGCCCACCCCGACAGCTCAGCTCCACCTTGTTCAACTTTACCCCGTCTCGACCACTCAGCTGCGCTTGCCCTGCCTTACCCCACCCCGACAGGTCAGCTCTCCCTTCTTGAACTTTACCCCATACGTACATTAATTAAATTAATTTAAACCATACTTACATTAATTAAGTAGGCCAAAGCGATGACGTGATTCATTTCATAATTTCGATGCACAATGTGCGTTTCGAAGGCAGCACTAGGCAAAAAAGATGTTACAGTGAGAAAGTTCTCGCTGACATGAATGAAAACTATTGAAAATAATTGAATATACCGTTCAATTTATATACAATGATTTAATTTCATAGTGTTCGTGAATCAGTAAGATCCAGTGCAGTCTTTTAGTTATTACTAGAAACATCAAAACAATTTGGGGCCGGCCAGAAATGTAGCCCGTCATTTCAGAAATATTACTCCAAAATTCTTTAAAACCACACGGACCTGTGCCTTTTTATTGGCATAATTTTGACAATTCGAGCGAAAGAAATGAATCCATTTTTGAAAAATGTTGAAAATGTTAGGGATCTTGTAAAGTAGGGCTTGTTAGCACAACTCATGGGCACTCGGGTACCTTCATCGACATGACCTTTCATTAGGTCGAGCTTTGTGTCACTACGACCTAACGAACTGCACATAGAAGTATCCGTAGTACGAACAGAGCAATGAAGATGGAACCGTGATTCGAAATGTGTTTTGGAGCTTGGAGAGTCATATTTTCATTGATTGTCATCTGTCGTATTGAGAAGGAAAAATTTTACTTTTTTTTCTGTGTACAGGGAAAGGTGGCTCTGAGCACCAACTGGTCATCGCATCCGATCGGGAGGTCGTAGGTTCGAGTCCCAACGATGGTAGGATTTTCGATACTAGCTTGTCAGCAAGGTAGAATTCAATCGCTGTCTTTAGGAGAATTCTAGCGGCCGAATGCTCTAATCGGTAGTTTTCCGTGGTTTCTCCGATCAACACCCGACGAATGCCGGAGCAGTACCCTAACAAGCGGGCCACGGACCGCGCGTGATCTTTCCTTCCTCTTCCTTGTCTTGTTCTGTTGTATTTTGTAAATACACACGTTTTCCAAATTTTCAAAAAATGGCTTCATCGGTTTTTATTAATTTTTTGTTGGATTTAGTGAAGGACGTTTAAGAGAATGGTGCAGGACTCTTCGTTAAAAACCCTAATTTTTGGAAAATTGCAAAAATTACGAAAATCCAAAAGTTTTCGACGCCTTCCTACAACTACAATTATGAAGATAGAGTTTTCTGCCGTTAATGAAATTTATTCTTAAAGATAGATTTTGAAACATGGTCAAGCACAATTTTTCAAAAATTTGAGTACTTTTCGCGAAATTTTGCGTGAAATTACGGGCGAGAAAGTACGTCTTGTTTTAGCACCACTAGTTTAATAGTTTTAGTAATTTTGAATTTTTTGTGCAATTCTAATGTTACTTTGGAGGCAATGTTATTAGCTCATTTGCTTATGTATGTTTGGTAGGTAGGGGTTACAGTAATAGAGGCTAATGTGAAATGGGAAAGAGTTTCTTAGTTTCGTAATTCTTCTATTCTTCACGAGGACAATAAAGTATTCAAAGAAAAATCTATCTACCAAAAATTAACTGAGTAATTTTTAAACATATCTCTGAAAGATTGAATTCAATTGAATTGCCGTATTTTACGTGGCGAGACTCAGGCCATGAGGCCTGTTCTTCCGTCTGACCACGCAAATTTCGCTACACTCCTTTCCCCGGATAGAGCGGAATGAAGGTATTACTGAGATGAATGAAAGATAAATGATAAATGTTGTGTTATAATAAATGTTAAATGTTTGTGATCTGGAATCATTAATCAAGATGGAAACATTATCTTGACGGAAAATTACCTTTTACTGTAGTTTCGGATCATAATCCTCTCAAATACATTAAAGAAAAAACAAATGCAAACTGATGATCGTGAAAAAGAAAAATAATGTTTAATGTAACAAGACAAAGATATATAATGAGTTAGTTTACGTTTGCATTGTATACATTTAAAAAAATATTTAATACGCCTATAACAAGTAATGTACTTCAGCTTCCGAGTCAATGACCCCCATCTCGATCAGGTTTTTGTCCACTTTCCCTGATCCATTGAGCAAATGCTGAGATGGCCCCTTGTTTTGCTTCTGGACGTAAATGTAGCTTCACTGTGCGCACGTTTTGTTGATCACTCCTTTTGCTTGTAGTTCATTTACCGTTGAAATTGATTTTCTATAACTCGGGAAAAAACATTTTTCAAATATTTTTATTTTTCTAAAATAATTATTTTCTAAATTCATTTTTTCGTGTTTTTTTTAATTCTGGCCCTCAAGAAAATGTGCGCAGATAAATTTCTTTCCCCACACGTCGTATAAAGTTTTTACTGTTTTTTGACAAATAAATAAAACTAAAATTTTAAGATGGAGCTTGATATTGCAAGCATATAATTTTCAGATCCAGCATAGAAATGGTAAGGCACATGGAAATGCTGATTGTTTGAGCAGAGGATTTTCGATTTTATTTCCTGATTAATGGAGAAAATAGCTTTAAAAGATATATTGTATATAAAAAGATTTTTTGTTAAAACTGTTTTAGTTAAGAATAAGATAACTTTGGCACCAAGGTGACCAAAATTCTTGAAAGAGGGGAGGTTTTTTTCTAACGTTTCGCTCAATTCCAATGTTTATTTACATTTTTTACATTATTTGGTAAATAAGAAACATATGATGTACCGAGGTTGTTAAGGAATGAGGTTAGCAACGGAGATTGATGACTTATAGAGAGAGAATTTAAAAAAAACGTGTTCCTACAACGAAATACATAAGAGATAATTGTACAAAGTGAAAAGGTACAAAATATTAACGTACATTGTACAAGAAATTTAAAATAAAAAAAACAACTAAGAATTGAAGTGTTACTACTTAAAAAAATAAGTAGTTACAGTAATTGTAAATACGGCAAATACAAGAAAAAAAGTGTTGGCAGAGTGTGACGTTACACTTGTCCTTCACAATATAAATATTTTTGGTCATTTGTGAAAGAAATATTTCTTTAATTGTTAGTATAAAGAATACTCACGGTTTACCATCAATTGCATGTTCGCTTGGCCAGTGGAAGTGAATATCTGTTAGAAAATATTGAACTGCTTCTCCATTTTGTGTCAAGGTCAATCGAGGTATTAAGAATGGAGAAATGTACTCATACGTAGAGTTCGCTTAAACAAAAATAACAATTATATTACTTGTTGCT
This sequence comes from Acheta domesticus, assembly GCA_031308135.1. Taxonomy (NCBI): domain Eukaryota; kingdom Metazoa; phylum Arthropoda; class Insecta; order Orthoptera; family Gryllidae; genus Acheta; species Acheta domesticus. Next base: position 20,827,639 of record JAHLJT010000631.1, on the reverse strand, counting down.
AATTGGTAAAAATGCCTTTTTTCTTTCATTCATTGTTGTCATACATTATTTCTGCTTGCAACGTTTTTGCAACTAAGTGGCATATTACTACAATTTTTATTAAATATATATACGCAAATAATGAACATGCTTCCAATATATTTTAAATAATAATAAAACAATTCTAAATGTTCACGGCTCTCCTATATAATTATCTTAATATCTAAATAAGATAATATGATTTTTAACTCCAGAGCTCTACGCACTTCTTTGTTACTCGTTTCCACGTCACAACGCAACCCTTTGAAAGAAGGATGGGATTAGTAATCACTAGATAGGAATTTATTATTGTATTGAAAGTATCTACAAATATTAAGTATATTATTAAACATAAAATATGAATAAAGTATATAATAATTATTAATTTATCTATTTTTAAACTTTTAAACACAAGAAAAAGCAAGTCTACAAGGTTTTCATTGTCGACTTCTTCCACTTCATTTTTTTTGTCAATCAGAATTTTCCAACACTTCCTCCTACGACCTCCACTGAATCTTGTACTTGCTATTATCAATAATTTATCTTTGAATTATTCTGATAATTTACTCACGACGTGCTTCATTGACTGATTTTATCATCCGAAAATTACTATTGTATTCACAATTATTCAGAGTTGTTCATTAACTATTATTTCATTATGCTGTAACGTTAAAATTTCCTTTTCAAATGATTCTGGTTTCAGTGTTTTAATCAGTTCGGGTATTAGATGAAGGGCAGATTTGTAGTCGAAAAATCATACTACCTTTTCTCTTTAAGGTAAACGAAGGATGTGTTGTGATGGTTTGAAATTGAAGAGGAGGGAATCGAAACCGCAAATTGGTCATTTGGAACATGGGAGGACGTGGATTGAGTCGAATCATTTGTTTCAATTGATCTTAATGACACACGTTATAGATATTTAATCAAATCGTTTACCCTCTATGCAGTCCGTAACTCCTTGGCGACCACTGCCGCCACCGTCGCGTGTTCCCCTCCTCGCGTGTATACTGCGATTTCTCTAACTTTGCCCCTCAAGACCACTCAAACCCCATCTTCGCGATGGAATGTGTCACGGCATTTCGCGTCTTTCTCGGTCTTGCCGGTAGAAGTCGCATGATTGTAAGCACTGCTTGATACGGTCGCCATCATGCGAAGTCTGACGGAACGACTGAGAAAGATGCGAAATGCCGTGACATATTCCATCGCGAAGATGGGATTTGAGTGGCCTTGAGGGGCAAAGTTAGAAAAATCGCAGTATAGATGGAGCTATACGAAAGATGTAAGATTGTCGTTGGTGCATAGGAGAGCGGAGACGGAGGGCGATATAAGAGAGATGAGTAACAAGCTTAGAGATCGATTCTGAAATAAACGCAGGTGTATCGCAAGGCTCACGCGTTTCTCCTTCTTTCTTTACAGAATTGATTTAATTTAATATATAATATTCATTAATCCTCATTAGTTAGCAACAGCTACTATACTAATACAAAGTTTATTTACTAAAGAGCAAGCCAGTAGGGGTAATGAAATAGAAATATTTCTTTTCGGCGCAAAAACAACGATTTTTGCTTTTCACGTAGTTGGAAACATCTCTCAAGAAACTCAAGGGGTTCAAAGGTACAACAGTCTCCCCTACTAACTGTGGCAGAGGCCTAGGAAGGAGGGACGGGGGAGGGATGAAATCGCGAGACCCATCAGTACACCTTTACCCTCAGCTCATTCTTACGTAAGTAGCCAGTGTTGATTGTATTCACTGTCGCTTCTTTCTCGTAACCCTCAAATTTCATCGAAAAGTTTTTTTCCTTTTGATCAGATAAAGTCCATACTTCCGCTCCTAATGTCATTATCCTAATTGGACTTTGCATTTTTCCCCCGCATTGCGGAAAGGTCTTGGGCCAATCTTCTGGATCCTCTGTGCCACCCCAAACATCTGTGAAGAAATAACACAGACAAAGCGACGTTAATATTCATAGTTATTTTCTCACGTTGAAGAGTGAAAAGGACGATCGATTGTACTTTCAACCCTAGGTGTAACGTTTTGAATAAACGAGAACATCATTTTCAAAGGATTAGGCAACTGAACTTGCGTGATCTTCGTTGTAGAAATTTTTATGTAACCCATTGAAATATTTAATTGTCTTTGTTGTTTTTAATTTAAAATCATTACTGAAGGGGTATACTATTTATTAAAACTATTTATACTCATTATTTCTCGAAGCCAGTCCAGTTTTTAATTGCAATTTTTAAAATACGGTTAAGCCAAGAGCTATCTATTTTTCCGTGAGTAGTTATTAATTTATATTTCAGTTTAATAGTTCATTGGAATTATTCTATTAAAATCAATATTCAGTTGCTCTTAAAAATGGAACTTCCATTTGCAGATAAAAATGTCTCCGTGTCGATAAGGGGTCATCCATAAATTAGGTAACGCTAAAGGGGGAGGGAGGTGGTCTGAGGCAGCGGTACGCTGCGTTACATAGAGATGGGGAAGTCAGTTACAAGGGAGGAGGGGGTTTTGAAAATACTCGAAATTTGCGTTACGTAATTTATGGACGGCCCCTAAGATAATGTCAGAATTTCACATTTCTGACTCACGTTTTAACATTTCATAAACTATAATTAAATAAATTTCTTTAATAGTATAAGAATTTGTCCAATGAATATTTCGTTTTTCACTATTTTATACGTAATTTATAAACTAAAAGTAGTCACAGAAATTGTAAATATTTTAGGATAAAATTTAATTTAATGGTAGAATTTTCCAAATGCATATAAAAATTAAAGACCGTTTTCATATGCTCGTAAGTTGACGTATAAGATCTAAAGACAAAAATCAGAAACTTGCCTTGTGCAGAACTTACACCAAGCAGCACCGCTGCTACAAACAGGAAATATCCCGAATTATGCATCACGACGTATCAATTTGACACGTAGAATCCTATCAACAAATAATACAAATTGAACAAGAGTACATTTTTTTAAATTAATTTTTTGCGTCAAAAACAGTTAAAAATACTGTGTGACGTGCTACGGGGAGAAGTGAATTCTCTGCACGTTTTCATAATTCTGTGATCACTTTCCTAAGCCATATACTAGCTGAATTTTGAATACAGAAATAAAAGAGGTTTTTTTGCAGGAATTGTATACAAAAATATTGACTCCGATATAATAAAATCTATTTTGAAGGGTAAATCAACTATAAATTTGGGCCCTTATCCCTCATAAAGTCCTTCGTGAAGGAATAATACTTTCTGCTGCGACAACATAGAGAACGATAATTTGAATAACTATATTTCCCACTGAATTCTAGAAGACGTGCACAGATATTGAAGTTACATTGATGCCCAGAAGCAAAACAAGAGTCCATCGCAGCATTTGCTGAAAGGATCAGTGAAATTCAGGGGCGTAGCGTCCTTAGATGTGGGTGATGTGCTACATACCCTGACAATATCAGCTATTTTATTTTTAAATGATTGTAAATTGTCAATTTGTTATTTTCTTTTTCTACTACAAAATTTTTCATTATATTTCAAACATTGCGCCATTGAGAACTCGATTCTTCACAAGGATGAACGAATCATTCTGAAATGCCGCTTAGCCTGCGCTGTGAATCAGATGCACCGTGACCCGTTACATCCAGGGTGCCTACCGTGGTGCCTACGAAAATGCGAAACTTTACGAAACTTCATTGTTCTCTTCGGTGTTTGTAAGAGAACAAGGTTAATTAATGAACATTGTCCCTTTATTTAAGTTTTATTACTTTATTTTAATGCATTTAGCCACTGTATATTTGTAGCCAATTTAGGTTAGGGATACTGCTGGTTGAATGCACAAGGGCATGTGACTGTGCAATACACATCTGTGCCCTGGAATGGCGAGCACCACGCGATCAAAAGTGCCAACATAATTATGGAGTCGAATTTTTGTGCACAAATTATAGCACGTGAGAAACAGTTTAAAATATTTGTAAAAAATATGAGAGGATAGAATTTTATTTAAACAGCCAACACAGGCTATGTTGAGCAATACAACGGTGGTATAAGGGAAAATAGGGAAATTCTGTCACACTTCATTCGAGTTGTATGCTTTTTTGGAAGACAAGGGCTTGCATTTTCTAGCCATAATGAAAATAGGGGATCATCAAATAGAGAAAATTTTATGTAATATGTAAGTGAAATAATGAAATATGATAAAACTGACAAGGATGATATGAAAATTCCAGTGTTTCGTGCAATTTCACCAGAAATTCAGATTCATTGGATTTCAAGTGTAAGCACGGTAATGTCCTATGAAATTAAAAATAAAATTTCTAAAGCCTGGTTTGTCTCCGCCATACTGGATGAAACTCTTGATGTAAGTAGCAAAAAGGACAACTGTCAACAGCTTTTCATTACGTGTCTGTAAATTGATTGATTTTCTCTTTCCTATTATATTTTTATTATAGATCATTGTTTTCCATGTTATAAATTATGCAAATTCTATTGGGTTTGAAATGATATGAATTGGACAATTTTGAAAATCATTGGGTTTGATAGTGCTCTTTTTATTAAAGAATGAGGACACACATTTATATTTTGCTAGGTCGTGAACATAAGTCAACTTTTTCTAACTTTCAACCAGTAAACTACATGAAGTACGTGAGGCATTATTACTTTTACTGGATCAGTTTTTATTTTAAATATACAAATTATTTGTGTGCTCTAATTGATCAAAGTGACAGAAATGGTATTGGTGAATGAGAAATATTTAAATTATAATTGAAGTTTTAAATTATTTTCTCATTTCTCGAGTTACATACCCTAAGCCAAAACTCAGGCTACGCCACTGGTGAAATTGGACGAAAAACCTGATCGAGATGGGGAACATTGTGCCGGAATCTGCGGTACAATACTTCTTACAGGTTGTTTAGAATTGTACAGTCCCAATGATAAGTAATACATTAAATATCATTGTTAAAATAAAAGTTATTTGCCTTTTGATGCTCGGTGTAGTCTCTAATTTTATAGAAACGGTTTTGCAGCAGAAAAGATTTTACTTGGGCCTTGAATTTGTCTATGGAATTTAATCGTTTAATGCCAACTGGCGAAGTGCTGTAAAAGAATGTTCATGAATTGTATGCGCAATTTTTGTAGTGAGCTGTTGATATTGTCACCTGATGAATATGATTACTACTTTGACTATTATAGTTATAGAAATCGGCGTTTGCTAAAAATATGTTATCTCTCCATTTCTGAGAAGAACCACTGATTCGTAAATCAAGAGACAAGGTAATGGTAAAATTCCTAAATTAATAAAGACAATTTTATGAAAATCACTTGGGTGGGATTCATTCACACACAGACACACAGACATTTATTCGTACAATTGTTTTTTGTATTCTAAAAGTCTGAGAGCTATTAGATGTATTTTATATCGCTCCGACTATATATGAGTTTTATTTCGCTCCGATAATCTCATGAGTGCCACGTAACTATCTAACACAGGGCCGTCAGACAAACGAGCACGCGAATGGCCTTCGCTAAGGTTTGGGGCATGTGGCGATATCAGCTTAGCAAAGTCACTTGTCACACAGGCGGGAAGCAGGGGTGAGAAAACTTCGTGCAAATGCACCGAATTGGTGTGTCATAGACATTTATTAAATTTTACCAACTTTTAATGGAAATGGACATGTAAACAGAAACTGAAGTTATACAGGCATTGATAATCACAGCAAGGAAATATTAACGCAAATTTCTACTTAGTGTAGAGAATGCAATATATGAGAACTATTAACACTAATTACAAATAACTCAAACTGATATTTTGAAGAAAAAAAAAATATATATATATCAATATATATATATATATATATCAAAATACGTACTAAATCAATATAAGTATTATGTAGCATAATTTCAGAAAAAAATTATTGAAAGTAAACATTTAAAGAGAATCTTTCGTGTGAAAATACACGTAATAAACTACTTCAAACATTATAGAGTAATGATGAACATTTATTAAACAAAGTGCATTACCTCCACACTCACTGCACACGAAATCAAGAGCCCATGAAGCCCCCCGGACATTTTCAAAATTTTCTCAAAAATGGCCCCAAATTTTTTCTTCAAATTTCTTGAAAGAATAGAGTAAAATGCACTTATTAAGGTGGCATAGGTCCGAATTTCGCGGCTGACTCTGGGTTTTCGAAAACTGCAAAGGTTTGAAATTTTTTCGGCTTCTTCCAATAACTATAAAATTAAAGATAGAGATTTTTTCTTCCAATAAAATTTGTTCTCCATAGTAAGTTTTTTCTTTAAAGTTATGTATATTTTTACTTTCCCGTATACCTACGTATCCACGGAGTGATATACGTAGTATAGGGAAAGTTATGTAATGCTGCGCGAAAAAATGGCCAATTTTCGGCGGAAAAAAATTAATTGCCGGGCCGTAAAAACGAATAAGTGGATAAAACCAGTTGCTAAATTAAGAAAAAAAATCCCCTTACACGTGGTGTAGCCAGAAACCCTGTTTTTTAGGTTCTTGATACCGAAAACCCAATTGAAAGGAAAACGTCCATCTGTCCGTCCGCCCGTCCGTCCGTCTGTCCGTCTGTCTGTCTGTCCGTCTGTGAACACTGCTATCGCCTAAACCATACGTACGATTTCTTCCAAAATGGACATTCCCCGGTCGATCTGATTCTAGTCAAAGCTTTGAGATTTTGAAAAAGATTTTTCAAAATTTGGGGGTACTTAACAGGAAGCTTCCCGGACATTTTCAAAATTTTCTCAGAAACGGCTCCAAATCTTTTCTTTAAATTTCTTGTAGGAATGGAGTAAAATACACTCATTAAGACGGCGTAGGTCCGATTTTCACGAATAACTCTGAATTTTCGAAAATTATGAAAGTTTGAACTTTTTTCGGCGTCTTTCTCCAACTAGAAAATTGAAGATAGAGATTTTTTCTTCAAATAAAATTTGTTCTGCATATTGAGTTCTTACATAAAGGTCAAGTAAATGTTTTTAAAAATTTTAGACGTTTTCGTGCAATATTGCGTGCAATATGTGCAACATTAAAAAATTACAAAAACATGATTTTCTCAAAAACGGCTCCAAATGTTTTCTTTAAACTTTTGGTAGGGATAGTGGTATATGTACTCTATCAGATGAGATAAAAGCCATATTGGTCTATCGGTTGGTTTTTTCAAAAATTACAAAAATGTAATTTTTTTCACATGTTTCTCACGTCGATAATATTTACATTATCGGCAATTTTTTCACATTATTATATTTACGAGTATATATTGTAACCGCTAATTGTCGATTACATTTTAAACCAAGGAGAAAAATAGAAGAGAAAACTCGACACCATATTATTAACTAATAGTTTCTCTGGTGGCGTAGAGATGGCGACAGCCAGGAGATTCATTTCAGAACGCACTCTGATAGTAACCAATCAGAAACTTTTGGGGAACAAACGGAAACGGCATGAACTGATGTAGAGAGAATTCATCCCTATTCTAGTTCGAGTCGCCGAGGTGAGCAGTCAAATGAATTCGCTTCTTATCGTGTTTGAGCCGCCGAGGTGAACAGTTAATTTTTTTTGTGCACGGCGTAGACGACGAGCGTCACGTAGTAGGCTACGACGTATAAGAAAGTCTGTATTATTTTCGGAAATCTCATTCTTGAAATGTACTTATTGAATCTCAAGAATTATAAGAACTCTGTTTGATATTACAACTAGTTTGGCTCATTACCATTACGAAGTCATAATTGGAAGCTCTCAACTTGCATTCTTATGCGACCATCATCTTGGAGTGATCGATGGTAAAACGTCGCTAAGCAATGAGAGACGGCGATTGGAGGCATCCCATTTTTCAACGCGGCAGGCAACACAGAGCGGTGCAGAAATCCAGCGACCTTGGAGGCGTGGACGCCGTTTTGCAGCCGGCTACGCAGCGCAGAGTATTCTTCGGGAGGTCACTGGTCATGAGTTAAACAAATACCGAAAGAACTTTCATGAAATTTCAAATTAGAATTTCACAGAACAGTTGTCTTGGTAATTAGTCGAGTCACTTCTTTTTCTCATAAAGTCGTAATTAGAATCAGATTCAGATATTTCTTGTGAATAATGTAAAAATTGTGTTCTTACGTAAAACTATTTAACTGAATTCACGTATAATTGATTTAAGAGTATAAATAACACTTAGCAAAAGTGAGCTGTATGAAATACTCAATGGGAGGAAAGCCGTCCGATTATTTATTTCATAATAGCATTTGAAGGACTGGCTAAAGACTTTGTTAAACGAAATTTTTTTATACTGAAAGGCTAAGGATGAGCCAAATTTCAATTGCAAGAATTAAGTGTTATATTATTAATTGATTCAAAGGTGTTAAAAAATTTGAAACATTGTGTGTGCATGTATTTCTTTTTCAGGATCATTATTTGAATTGTATTTCGTGTGTTTTATTAGTGATTTTTGTTATGTAAAGTGTATCTCTGTGTGTATAAGTTATTATTAGAAAACAAGGGATCAAAGTTAAGATTACATTAGAAAATCATAACTGCAGTTCAGGTAGGAAAGGTAGCTACCAGGATTTAATGGGAAAAATATTGAGAACATAGGTAAATTTTATAAAGTATTGAAGGCTTTCACGGCCGGAGTCAATATTCTTGATGTCTTCCGGGCTGATGGGCCGTGGTCCAATTGGCTTGGAACTGCCAAACGTTTCGCCCACGACTGCGGTGGGCATCTTCAGTGGCGAGGTCTCGGGCGAAGTGTCCGGGACAGCGGCTTACTGGCGACTGACGTCGTGCTGGTCTCGTCCGCGGTATTAATAGGCCGCGGGTGGTGGTGGCGGAGGGGGTGGTTTCGCGCGCTGGCTTCTGATTGGCTGTCGCTTCGCGGGCTGGCTTGCGATTGGGCATCGACTGAGATGGGAGCGGCGCTGGGAATTTTGTTACTGTAAGGTTTTGTCTTGGTGTTACAAATTAGTACCCCTTGGCATTTACGCAATTGAATTTAACCACAACCAAATTACAGAGTTGAAAAATATTAAATATTTAGCACACTATAAAGTACAATTTGAGGAGCCAAAAGACAAACACAGAATACCCTTCTGCGTCTTATGTGCCTCCTGGGGACATACCAAAAATGGTTGTAGAAGACCACCCCGATGCATGGGATGTGCTGGGGATCATTCCTCGATAAATTGCCCAATCACGGATAAACTTAGCACTAAACCGAAATGTGCAAACTGTGCTGGTGACCATCCAGCAAACTACTCTGAATGCCGTTTCCACTTAGAGGCAAAATTGGCCAGGCAACAACAACTTGAAAAACTCAAACAGAGCAGAGAGAGACAGATTATCCAAAACCAACGCAACAAAAATATATCTTCAATCACTGATTTTCCCCATCTAACAAAGGCGACAAATACAAACAACCCACCATGGTTTAATCAAGATAACAATGATAACAAAGAAACAACTCAAAATCCAGAAAATACAGAAAATCTTCAAACATTGAGCATCCAAAGCACAATTGGAGAATTCAAAGAGCTCCTCGACACCATAAAAGGACTCAACCTAAGAAAAATTATAGCAGGCATTAAAACCGTAATCAACATATTTAAACAACCAGGAGACATCACTACCAAAGCCTTTACGGCACTTGAAACCATTGCAACTCTTTTCTAAATGGCTCCCATATCAAACAGATTGTATCATATAATATCATGGAACGCGAATGGTACCCTTATAAAAGACAAAGTTCTCATTGATCAATTCTGCGCTGACTAGAATGTAGCAATCTTACTACTACAGGAAACCCACCTATCATCAAACAGAAACTTCAATCTAAAAGGATACCATATCTATCGTAATGATAGACAAACTGGTCCAGGAGGAGGCACGGCTATAGCTATAAGAAAATCTTTACCCCATACGAGGCTTCCAACACCCCAACTAGATGAAATAGAAGCTACCATAGTAGAACTCGGTACAGTTACGGGGCCAGTTTCCATCATCTCTGCCTACAAAACCCCCCAAAAACCTCTAACCACAAAAGATCTAAATGCCTTATTTCCAGATGATTCTACAGTCATTATGGGAGGAGATATCAACGCAAAACGTCTTGAATGGGGCTGCCACTGCAATTCCACAGCAGGAGACATTCTGTACCAATATCTAGAATCCCATCATTCAATCTCTATTCTTCCACCAACAGGCCCAACCTTTATCTACAGAAACACTCCTTATGAAATATTAGACTTCATTATACACTCTAATTCACTCCTACCCACCACCCCGAGGCCACTCTTCGAAGTGCTGCTCTCTCCGCTTGGGAGAGGTTGTTCTTGGGGGGTTTTGCAATTGGGGTTTTGCTTTGGGGGGTTTTTTGTAATCCGCAGAGAGTCATCTAGAATTCTTCACAGAGCAAAACCCCCCAAGAACAACCTCTCCCAAGCGGAGAGAGCAGCACTACGAAAACTCAACAAGAACGACGACATTGTCGTTCTTGCTGCCGATAAAGGGAACGCAACTGTTGTTTTGAACAAAACGGACTACACAAACAAAATGAAGGACATCCTGGACCCGAACGTCTATCGCCGGCTGCCACGTGACCCCACGTCACGCATACTCCGCCGCACCAACCAGCTGCTCAAAGAGTCTTCTATTCCGGAAGAAGAACAACGCATAATCAAGAAATCTGAAGCAATAGCGCCCAGGTTCTATGGGTTACCGAAAATTCACAAACAGGAAGTTCCGTTGCGGCCCATCGTCAGCGCAATTGGCTCTCCTACGTACGCATTATCAAAGTACCTTTGCTCTTTGCTTCGACCGCACATAGGCAAAACCAAGACCTTCATCAAAGATTCGGTGCATTTTGTGGAAAAACTGAAGACTCTGACAACACAACCTGGCGATCTACTCGTCAGCTTCGATGTGGTATCGCTTTTCACCATGGTTCCGGTCTCTGATACATTAGCGTTGCTGCGAAAGCTTTTCCCAGATGACATCACGGGGCTTTTTCACCATGTGCTTACTACGACCTATTTTGTGTGGAATGCGGAGTTTTACGAACAGGAAGATGGGGTAGCCATGGGAAACCCGCTGAGTCCGATTGTGGCCAACCTATACATGGAAAACTTCGAGGCTATAGCGCTAAACACCGCGCCGCGCAAACCCAAGTGTTGGTTGCGCTACGTAGATGACACCTTCATCATTTGGAGTCACGGGGAAGAAACATTAGAGGAGTTTCAACAACACCTGAATAGCATTCACCCCAGTATTCAATTTACTGTTGAAAAAGAGCAAAATGGACAACTACCTTTTCTTGATGTACTTGTCAACAAGAGGGAAGACGGATTCCTGGGCCACAAAGTTTTCCGGAAGGTTACCCACACGGACCGATATCTGAATAAAATGTCGAACCACCACCCAAGCCAGAAGAGGGCAATGATGAAGACACTTGTCCACCGCGCCACACGCATTTGCGAAGAAAGCAACGTGCACCAAGAACTCGGTCATCTGGAAAATGTATTTCGAGCCAACGGTTACTCATCCCAAGAAGTAAAGAGAGCACTACACCCTAACAAGAGCGCACGCAGCCGTTCTGAGGAAGAGGAAACCAACACCATTTCACTGCCATATCTCAAAAACGTCACTGACCGCATCAGCAAGATCCTGAAGCAATACAAAATCAAGACAATGTTCACGCCTACCACACAGCTCCGCAACATGTTTCGTTCAGCAAAGGACCGGAGAAACCCATTAAGTTCAGCAGGTGTTTACAGAATTCCCTGTTCCTGTGGTTCCGTCTACATAGGCACAACGCAACGCTCCGTCAACACTCGCCTTACAGAACATAAACGAAACTGCCGCTTCGGCTACACCGAAAGATCCGCGGTCGCTGAACATGCTCTTTCGGGAAAAGAACATGACATCTTATTCGACAACACCCAGATTTTATCCACAACAAACCACTACCACGCCCGCTTACAACGGGAAGCCATAGAAATTTTCAAACATCCGAACAATTTCAACAGGAAAGAAGAAGGAGTCAAAATCAGTTCCGTTTGGCATCCCGTACTCCGCAACACCAAGACAAAACCTTACAGTAACAAAATTCCCAGCGCCACTCCCATCTCAGTCGATGCCCAATCGCAAGCCAGCCCGCGAAGCGACAGCCAATCAGAAGCCAGCGCGCGAAACCACCCCCTCCGCCACCACCACCCGCGGCCTATTAATACCGCGGACGAGACCAGCACGACGTCAGTCGCCAGTAAGCCGCTGTCCCGGACACTTCGCCCGAGACCTCGCCACTGAAGATGCCCACCGCAGTCGTGGGCGAAACGTTTGGCAGTTCCAAGCCAATTGGACCACGGCCCATCAGCCCGGAAGACATCAAGAATATAGGTAAATTTTGTAAATACAATTGTAGATCATATTTCATTCATTAGAATATACGTTCAATATTGTTTCAAACTAATGAACTGTGTTTACTTGCTAATTGGTAATAAGTTGAACCATGACGAACCCACCCCTGACAGGGAATTTTACCTTCCATTAGAAATAATCCCAGGTTTGCGTGACGGTGCAGAAGCTTGTCACGAAATAAGTAAATTAAAGATTTACTTTTGTAACTAAGTAGAGAAAGCGGTTACAATATGGTTTAAATAATGTCAAGTAAAGTTTGTCGAAAGCACTACCGCTTTCTGTGAAAAGTATCTCAAATTTCGGCATTTTTCAGAAACGCTCAAACGCCATTTTCTCCTATATGGCTGCAAGTTTTTTCTTGAAACTTCTGTAACAGATAGTGATAATTACACTCTTTAATATGACGTAAAATTTATTTTGAGTTATTGTTTTGTTTTTTTCAAAAATTACATAATTGTACTAATTTTGAAAGATCTGTCACATCTTTAATATGCACATTATCCGCAATTTGTAAAGATTATTATATTTGCGAGTGTAAGTGCTTAAAATAACTTCAAATAATCTATTTTGAAAACTCTGTGAATAAATGTTCTGTTAAAATCAGCTTCAAATTTCGCATTTTTGGTAGTGGGTCATTCCATACTAAATCAACACAGTTATTTTACATCACCATCTCAGATTCTGATGAAAGTTGACACATAGGTAGTATGAATAAAGAATAAGAAAACTACAAATTTTGAGTAAAATATTTCCACCCGTTTCTGAACTACAGCCATGTAAAAGTTTTGCAAAGTTGGGTTCCCGAAATTTTTTAAATTGATTTAGAACCTCACCAAATTAAGATAGAGAGCTGGAACAGATGCCATTTTTCAGCTTTCGATATGGCCTTTTATACGATATACAACTCAATGGGGGTTGAATTCATACAGGTTTTCAAATTTGAATTTAAAATTTTAAATTTGAGTTTTTTCAAAATGCTCATCTTCAAAAAATTGAAAAAATTCTAAAATAATCCTTGTATATTTGCAAACAGATGGTGCAAGTTTAAAAATGGGACTGCAATGAGTTCATATGGTATTCTTTATTTAAAATGCACAATGTTTACTTATTCTTGATTTTACTGATTTAAAATGCATTTTATTTCAAATTATAAGCCCTAATATATACAAATTATTAATTTAGTGTTTCTTATTGACGAGTGTGTTGTGTTTTATTGTTATGATTATTATCGTTATCATTATTATTATTATTATTATTATTATTTTCCAAACACAACACGACTAGAGATGTTATGAGTCGGCTGAATATAAAATCTACTCCAGGTTGCAACCAGCTACCTAAGGAGCAGATCCGGTGACTGTCAGTGCCTCTACAATACTTTGTGCAAAATGTGGGCTGTACCAAATAAAGCAATTTCTTGCACTTCCCAGTCTTTTGAATTACCAGGGAGTTTAGACAAGTTCTTACTCAAATTTTGCGGAACAAATCCCAGAGCTCCGATAACTATCGGGACGACCTGTGCTTTTACGCCCCACATTCGGCTGATCTCGATTTCCAAACTCTTGTATTTAAGACGTTTCTCTGCCTCCTTGGTAACGACGTTTTGATCGCAAGGTACAGCAACATCGATAAGTAAACACGATTTTTTCGCCAAATCCCGGATAACTATATCCGGTTTGTTTGCCGCTATCGTGCGATCAGTTTGAATTTGTTGGTCGTACAATATCGTACACAATCCAACAGACGTCACCGGTTTCGGTGAGTGTTCGTACCACTTGGGGCATGTGTTTGGAACTTCGAGGGCGGTACAGATCTGCCAGTGGAGGTAGCTACACACCCTGTCATGTCTTTTCAGGTATTCGGTCTTTGCTAGGATTGGACAAGCTGAGACAATATGATCAATGGTTTGTACTTGCTCCTGGCAAATGGGGCATTTATCATCTTGGGAAATTTTGAGAACCGCTTTATCATAATGTCGTGTTCTCAAGGCCTGATCTTGGGCAGCTATTACAAGTGCTTCCGATTCTGGCTTCATCCTTCCCCTTTTAAGCCACATAAATGATTGATCTTTATTGATCTGGACCTTGTCCATTCTTTTTAGGTATTGTCCGTGGAGCGGTTTGTCTCTCCACGATTTCTTTAACATTTTTGTTGTGTCTCACACTTCATGTTTAGCAGCATCAGAAATTCAGTGTCTGTGTTATTCGACGTGTCTTGCCTAGTTTTCTTCGCAATTCTTCTTGCTAGACTAACAATGCCTCTGTTTCCCATTCTTCGGTCAGATTTCATGACCTGCCTCATTAGAGGGTCATCTTGATGGCTGTCTACATACTTCCCCAACCCGACTATTGCGTTGTGCTAGGAGGCTTCAATTTGTCTGAGGCCTCTTCCTCCTTCCTTACGTGACACATAAAGTCTATGTATATCAGCTCGAGGGTGGGAAACATGATGCATTGTTAGCAGTTTTCTGGTTTTTCGATCCATGGTGCGAATTTCTTGCTCAGTCCAGTCCACTAGTCCAAAACTGTATTCGGCTACAGGTACCGCCAAACTACCTATTGCAGATATTTTATTCCTGGAATTCAGAGCGGCCTGCAGGACCAGTCGCACTCCCCTATAATACTCCCTACGAATTCTCTCTTTCATTCTGTCGTTCGAGATGATTTCACATTCTTCAATGCCCAGATATTTGTAAGTTTTACCTGGCTCAAGATCTTGAATCACAGTGTGCGTATCAATTTCAATGTTCTCAGACGTTGTGAGTTTCCCTCTTTTTAAATTGATTTTTGCACACTTGTCAAGACCAAACTTCATGCAGATGTCATTGCTAAAGTTATTCACGACAGACAGCATTTGGGAGAGAATCGCTTCATTCTTAGCAAACACTTTCAGATCATCCATGTAAAACAAATGTGATACTGGCCTTTCATCACCATGGAGCTTAAAACCAAAGTCAGCTTGCGACAACTGACTCGATAGTGGGATTAAACCAATGCAAAACAGCAGAGGGGATAGTGAATCTCCTTGAAAATACCCCTGTTAATCTGAATACTTCTGGTTTTTACTGCTTCCTTTCCGCTGTGTATTAGTAACCTTGTGCTCCACGACTTCATACTAGCCTTGCAAAATTCAATAAGTCTAGGATGAAATCGATACATCTCCAGGGTCTTCAAAATCCAATCGTGTGGTACACTATCGAAGGCCTTTTGGTAGTCAATCCAAGCCATGCTCAAATTACGTTTGCGTTCCTTTACATCATTCAAAATGACTTTATTCAATAGCAAGATTTCCTTACAGCCATAAGAGCCTTTACGACATCCTTTTTGTTCAGCTGGCATTAGATGATTCTTATCTAGATGTCTGTACATTTTGTCAGCTATGGCTGAAGTTATAACTTTGTACAGTACTGGCAGACAAGTAATTGGCCTGTAGTTCTTCGCCAAAGAGCTGTCTCCCGCTTTGGGTAGCAAATACGTGATGTCGCGTGCGAGCCATTCCGGGAGTTCCTTTATGTTTTCTAAAATTTTAATAACAGCCTTTGCTAGATGGGAATGTATTGCTGTTAATTTCTTAATCCAATAAATCTGGATCTTATCAATCCCGGGGGACTTCCAGTTTCCCATGTTCTTAATTGCTTGGAAGAGGTCCTCTTCCGAGAATTGGTGAACATCTCGAATTGGTTTCTACAAGTTCATGGGCAGCATCAGCTTCAGATTGAATCCAAGATGCATCTTTGTTGTAGGATCTGCTCTCCTCCCACATTCCTCCCCAAAATGCTTCGACGTCATATTTTGAAAGAGTAACAGCTTTGCCATTCGGTTTTTGAGTCAGATTGCGATAGAATCTCTTTGCGTCTGTTTCAAACAACCGGTTCTGTACACGGAAATCTATTCTACGTTTGTAGCATCTAATTCTTTGAGCCCATGCTTGAATTTTCTCTTTTAGCTTCTCAACTACCATTAGCCTGCTGGTGTGGTTTTCAATTTCGTATTTTTGTTCAACATTGAATATTTTTCGTTGAACTTTAGAGGTGTGCGTTGATTTAGAAGATGCCTCAGCTAAGAGTGATATAAATCTACCCTATTTTTATTTTGCATATGTGCAATGTTTTAGTTTAAATGCGTATTTTAATGTATGCGGTATATTTTAGTGCATATATTCCAGGCTTTTGTGGAGAACTGGATCGAAGTCAGATCTTTTCGGGTATTTCTCTTTTAACTTAGAAGTTGCTTTCTTCTCACGACGGGGGTATGGAAATTGTAACTCCTTAATACCCTTCGCACAGTTTCGGGATTTACTTTGTTGCCAATGCCAATTTATAACTGTGCCAATTTATAACTTTTCGTGCATTAATACGAGGGTCCTTCTTTATTATTTTCACAACAAAATTCTCTTCTCAATCAGAAAATGTCGTCGGGCGGTCTCCTCGGGTTGCAGTTCAATCGCCTATTCATTGATGTACCATGAGATTATGTCACTCACTGTGCTTTCATCATTAACGGCATTTTGCAAATTTTGGGCATCATTAACCCTTTGCATGATAGTAAATAACCAGCTGGCGCTGCTCATTGTTTGTGTTCATTCCTCAACGATTCATTTCGCTTAAATTTTTAGGTTCCCACGTATCTGGTTCATCAACTGAAAGGTTACCTTGATTTGTTTTATTTTTGGTGATAGGTAAAGTTATATACATTTCCTTTCAATATGCATAGTCAGTAAAAATACGCAATTGCATGACATTCCGCGGTCTAATAATAATAATAATAACAATAAAACACAACACACTCGCCAATAAATAACACTAAATTAATAATTTGTATATTTAGGGCTAATAATTTGAAATAAAATGCATTTTAAATCAGTAAAATCTGGAGTATGTAAATATAGGGCATTTTAAATAAAGATTACCATATGAACCCATTGTAGTCCCATTTTTAAACTTGCACCATCTGTTTGGAAATATACAAGATTATTTTAGAATTTTTTCAATTGTTTTGAAGATGAACATTTTGAAAAAACTCAAAATCAGAATTTTAAATTCAAATTTGAAAAACTTTTGAACGTAACCGCTATTGAGTTGTATATCTTATAAAAGGCCATAAAGAAACCTGCACAATGACACCTGTTTAAGCTCTCTATCTTTATTTGGTGAGGTTCTACATCAATTTAAAAATTTTCGGGAACTCAATTTTGCAAACTTTTACATGGCTGTATTTCAGAAACGGGTGGAAATACTTTACTCTAAAATTGTAGTTTTCTTATTCTTTATTGCGTCAAATTTGTCAAATGTGTCAAATTTCCTGTGTCAAATTTCATCTGAATCTAAAATGGTGAGGTAAAATTTTAATTAAAACTGTGTTGATTTAATATGGAATGACACTAGTGCTAAAACGCCATTTTCTCTTAAACGGCACATAATTTTTAAAAGAAAATTGCCATTTACAGCAAGGATTTTGTGTTCTTCAATATTCTAAAATTAATATTTTCGTTCTACCAATAGGAAAGCGAAAAATTAATAAAATGACAAAAAAATGTTCTTTTGGCGGTGATAGATGGGAGCTGGCAAGAAAGAGTATGTGGCAATTCCGAATAGCTAGCGAAGACCCAAGAAAATAGAAAACTAATACGGGAAAGTCTGTGCCATTCTGTAGCACCGCTAGTTTTGAAAATTTTAGTAGTTTTCGCGCAACATTGCGTGCAATGTATCCAATTTAAAAAAGACAAAACAAGATTTTCTCAAAAATGGCTCCAAATGTTTTTTTTTTAACTTTTGGTAAAGATAGTGCCTAATGTACTCTGTGAGATGGCATAAACGCCATATTTCTATGTACTTTTATTTTTTCAAAAAATTACAAAAATTTAATTTTTTTGGCTGGTCATCCACGTGGTTAATATTTATTTTAGCGGCGATTTGTTAAAAGTATTATATTTCCGAGTAAATGTGCTTTAAATAATATCAAGTAAAGTTACTCGAGAACATTGTTTGTAAAAACTAGCTCAAAATTCCGCATTTTCAGAAAAGTTCAAACGCCACTTTCTCATAAATGACTCCAATTTTTTTAAACTTGTGGAACGGATAGTGCTAATTGCACTATGTAATATGACGTAAAGTTAAGTCATTTTGGCGTATTTGTTTGGATTATAGGATATTAAAGATCTTTCATATCTTTAACCACCAATTTGTAAACATTATTATATTTGTGCTTTAAATGACTTTAAATGATGTTTTTTGAAAACCCGAACTTTTCTGTGAAAAAGAGCCTCGAATTTCGCATTTTTAGAGGCGCTTGAACACCATTTTCTTAAAAACAGCTACAAATTTTTAGAAGAAAATTGCCATTTAGGACGAGGTTTTTGTGTTTTTTAATATTCTAGAATTAAAATTTCCGTTCTAACATTAGGAAACAGAAAAATTAAGAAAATGTAAAAAAAAAGTACTTTGGGCGGCGATAGATGGCAGCTGGAACGAGTATGAGGCAATTCCAAATAGTTAGCCCAGGCTCAAGGAAATAGAAAGCTAAAACAGGAAAGTCTGTCCCATTCTGTAACACCACTAGTTTAAATTAATTCACTTTGTATTGTAGGCTAGCGCTTTTCGATTTTTGTTTTTCAATTATTTCAAGCTATTTTACTTTAGCAAATTTAAAAAGTTTGTTTTTTGTGTTGTGCCATAGCACAAGTTTTTCCCTACTTCCTCCGCGTACCCGTGCGAGAACTCTCACATGTTAGACCCCACATTTATTCCTATCGTTCTCTTTCCATTTTAAGAGAGGAAGTAGTTAACGAAACGTGTTTATTTGTTTAAAAAGGTATGAAGGTAACTTGCAATCAACCAACACAATATCAAATAAAATAAAAAAAATCAATGCAATTAATGTTTAAAAAAAAATTTCAATAAATATTTATTCAGTATCAAGGAGAGTTTTCTTGGAACAATTCACAACACTTCCTTAAAGACATTTGTAGTAATTATTCAATATTATTCAACAGTTAGCTTTGAGATTTTCGTGATAGTCACAAAAAATATTAGCTCTTTACTTTTGAGAAAGCTACGTGTCTGAATCCTCTGACTTTAAAAATTTATTGAATGATAACGAAAATACTGGTACAGGTAAAACACAGTTTTCACTCTTCACCGTACACCCACATCCCTCCACAATTAGGTACACCAACACTTACAGACAACGTCAAAACGTTAATTGAATGGTTTCACTCCACGCATAAGAAACAATTTTCATAGGTATCAAGGAACTATAAGATTGAGGAATCTAAGCCTTCTAAGAGAGTCATCACAAAAATGGCTACCAGCAACAAGGGTTGAAATATTTAGGTGGCATTGGTAGTATTGAAGCGCCGAAATGAATATTTAATTGAATGTGTCCAGGCTATCCGTCGATTTGGTGGCTGACGTTTTGGCCAACATATTGTGGCCTTCCTCAGAGCGTACTGCTGCCAAATGCCTAGTGAGGCCGCCTAATATAGGGGAAAAGGGGTGAACGTGATAGGTCACGGGAACGGCCAATAGGAAGCGTGCAGGTGGTACGGTATTGGTGAAGGAAAGACAGAGCTATAGCAAGGCAGGGGGCGAGTGGGACGCAAGAGAATGTGGCAAAGGGAAGAGAGAAACCATCTGGGGCAGAAAATGTGAAGAAGGAAGAGTAAAAGTGTAAAAAAAAGGCGCTTGAGAGGCAAAAGGGGGCGACAGCCAATCGGCGACCGGGAGGGCGCTCGTCATTGGTCGGCCGTGGGGGAGTACGCTCTGGCAGCAGTACGCTCTGAGAAAGGCCACAATTTGTTGGCCGAAACGTCAGCCACCAAATCGACGACGCGGCTCATCCCGGATAGCCTGGACCACATCAATTCCGGCCGCGGAAGCCTACGCAATCATTTAATTGAATGTCCAAGAATGTCACATCTTGTGGATTATGATGTGAAAACGTTCAAATTGTAGTTTATAAAGACTTAGAACGCTTTGTTCAGGAGTTATTTGACGATATAGATTCGAAAACATTGGCATGTATTGCAGGTTGCAATTTACATGAATATTTAGATGCATTTAAAAAAATCCTTCATATTTTTAAAGTCAAAGTGCAATTCGTCACGACTCCTTCACGAATGTTTGTCACGAAATTATAGAAAAAAACTACTCGTATTTTCAAAAAATTAAGCACGACGGTATTTGAAGATGTAGTTTTGATAAATAGATTTCATTGACAAAAAATTGTATTTTCGTAATAGTAGTTAGCGGGCTATAATGTTTGTCAGGAAATTATTGAAAAACCACACTTATTTTCAAAAAATTCTACATGACCTGATTTGAAGATTGTTTTTGACTAGCATATTTCATTAAGAAAAACAATTGTATCCTAACAATTGTAGTTGTAGAAAGACGAAAATGTTTTAATTTTTCAAATTTTTTGCAAACTGAGGCATTTCAACGAACATGAAACCTGCACCATTCTCTTAAGCTTCCTTTATGTTATCACAGGCCTCAATTTAATCAAAAAACGTTGAGCGGTTTTTAAGAAAAACTGGTTTGAAAAAAATAAAAAAATTGTTTGTTTCACATAAATTTTCGAAAAAAATCCTTGTGTTTTTGAAAAATTGAACATGATCTTATTTGAAAACAGTTTTTTTATGAACACGTTTCATTAAGAAACTAGTGGTGCTAGAGAATGGCACAGACTTTCCTGACATAGTTTCTATTTCTTTTGTCACAGTAGCTAATCGGACTTGACACATACTCTTGCCAGTTGTCATCTATCGCCGCTCAAAGTACATATTTTTTACATTTTCTTAATGTTTCAGTTCCTAATTGTAGAACGGAAATATTATTTTAAGAATATTAAAGAACAGTTACATTTCGTTCTAAATACATTTTTCTTTGAAAAATTTGGATCCGTATTTTAAGAAAATGGCATTTAAGTGCCACTAAAAATGCGAACTTTTGAGTTTTCGAAACACTTTATTAGCAGTTATATTAAGCACATACACTAATAAATACAATAGTGTTTACAAATTTCTGGAAATGTGCATAGCGGCGTGAGATATCTTTCAAAAAATTACATTTTAGTAATTTTTGCAAAAAAAACTTCAAAATTAATTTTACGTTATATTAAAGAGTCCAATTAGCACTATCCGTTCGAAAAGTTTGAAGAAAAAATCTGGGGCGATTTTTGAGAAAATGGCCTTTGATCGTCTCTGAAAATGCGGAATTTTGAGTTTGTTTTCACAGTAAACTGTTGAGTTTTCGAGAAACTTTATAGAACATTATTTATAGCACATGTACTCATAAGTACAATAAAATGGACAAATTGCCGCTAACGTAAATATTAATGGCCTGAGAGACAAGTAAAAAAATTATACTTTTGTAATTTTTTAAAAGCATTGAAAATAACCGGGATGCTTCATGAAAAGTACCTCGAAATTTTCAAGAAAATTTTTCAAAATCGCGGCGTCTCGACTGGAATCAGTTTGACTGAGGAATATTTATTTTGGAAGAAATTGTACTTATGGTTTAGACGCTAGTGTTGTTCACAGACTGACGGACGGACAGACAGACAGACAGACGGACGGACTGATGAACGGTTTGCTTTCAATTGTTTTTTTCTTATCAAGGACCCACAAAACAGGAATTCTGGCTACACCACATGATTTTTCTTAATTTAGCCACTGGTTTTATCCAATTTTTCGTTAACAGGGAACGGCAATAGAATTTTTCTGCCGAAAATTCGCGTTTTTTAGCGTAGCATTACATAACTTTCCCTATACAAGGTAAATCACTCCGTATACGGGAAAGTAAAAATTGGAGTTATTTTTGATACAATCATACTATCATTTTTAATATTGCCCAGTGCCCAATATTGCCCATAATTGTACTTCACTCCCAATTGAACCAAGTCGATTTTGTAATGAAGTGTACATGTCTTTAATTCCAGAACCAATTATGAAAGACAAAGTTTCTTTGAAGACAAAATATTATTTTTCGGTAATGTACGTGTAAAAGTGGTCAAAATTTGAAACGTTTGCAATTAGGAACATTTCAGGGTTATCAATGAAAATCAGACCTGTGCCACGCTTATACGTGTATTTCCCTACATTCGTAAAAGAAATTTAAAGAGAAAATGGTGGTGCCGTATTTGAGAAAAGTTTCAAAATATCAGAGTACTCCCAAAATTTAAAGAATAATTTTCGTAAACGCAGCGCCTCGAGTCGGGTTATATCGATCGGGGAACATTGAATTCGGCTCATTTCTACAAATATTTTAGGTCTTTCAGGGACTGTTGTTTATAGACTGACAAGCTGAAAAATAACACTTTCACAGTATCACGGACCTCAAAACGTGTATAACAAAATAAATTTAAAGCAGCATTGCATAACTTTCCCCTTACTGCGTATAATGAGTACGTATTGTTTCAAGAAATTTTACCCGCACGTAAATTAGAACGTACGTAAATTTTACGGGAGTAAAATATACGAAAAAAATTCTATTGTAATTTTATATTAAATTTTTACAAGTATTGTATTGTAAAAATGTTGTATTGTTGTAAATGTTGTATAGATTTGACTTTCGTTTCAAGTTGTAAAATCCTTCAAAAATTTTGAAAAATATAAAGTTTTGCTGAAGTTGACGCACTTACCTGCTTAAACACTGAATGGTTTATGAAGAAAAGTAGAAAATACGAAGTTTTTATGCAAGTTTCGTATCAGCAGATTCGATCGTTTGACGTGTTTACTACGCCTATTACTCTTCTGCCCACTCCTGCGATAAAGAATAATCTGGAAAATTGTGACCACTCATATCAACGGACACTTTTTTCTAAACTCACAAAAACCTATTTCATAAGTTTTTTCTTTCTTTTAAAAATAGCACGGGAAGGATATTTTAACTGGGGTTAAAATATCCTTTTTACACGTACATTACCGAAACCACTTTTACACGTAGATTACCGAAAAATAATATTTTGTTTTCAAAGAAACTTCGTCTTTCATAATTAGTTCTGGAATTAAAGACATGTACACTTCATTATAAAATCGACTTGGTGCAATTGGGAGTGAAATACAATAATGGGCAATATTTGGCAATGGGCAATATTAAAAATGATTGCATGATTGTATAAAAAATAACTCCAATTTTTACTTTCCCGCATACGTATGTATATTTTAACAGTTATTGCGCACATGTGTTTCTGAAACCATGCCAGATACATTACACTCCAGTTTTAGTATCCTGAAGAAACTATGATATTCCTAGATGCCAAATTGTAGTATAGATGACCTTTGATTTCAATATTACGAATCCTGCATTCAGTAAGTTATATTATAGTCAGGAGGAGAATGAACTATTAACTCGCGCATTTTCCAGGGGAAGCTCCGTATGTCCAACTCCAGATTGATTCAATATCATTTGTGGACTCAATCATTCATGCACTGAATGAAATGACATTAACGCCATTTCGATACGTGAGAGTAAACAGTTATCTATTTATTTTATGTTATTTGTTAGCGATTAGTAAGAAGTAAATTAAACATCTAATGCATACGAACATTAAATGAAATTCTAGATATGAAAAGTGTTATGCTATATTTTAGGTATGAAAATGCGAAAAAATTAGCTTAGGGAGCTACTAGTGAAGCCGTTACCGTACTGAAGTGTATCACGTTACCTGGTAGCGTTCAAATGTTTTATATTTTTGGTATTTGAAATTTATTTGATATTCTTTGGTTAAAAAACAATAAAAGCTGTAGATGACGTATGGGGGAGGAGATTATCCGCCAATTTCCTTGAGGTTCAAAATTTAAAAAAAGGAAGATTAGCAGCATTACTTGAAAAACTAGACATTTTCGTTTACGAGTTATAGAAAACATATTTGCGACGGTAAACGAACTGCAGATGTGAATTTACTGCATTGCTAACAAAATAGTAACTCACATTCAGCTCTACTCCTATCACTAAAAGCAAAAGGAGTGCTCAACAAAACGTGCGCACAATGAAGCTACTTTACATCCAGAAACAAAACAAGGGGCCATATCAGCATTTGCTCAATGGATTAGGGAAACTGGACAAAACCCTGATCGCAGTGGAGGCTCCTAAACCTAAGGCCAGGTAGGGCACGAAAAAAAAAACAAAAAAATAACTAATAAAAATTTTATTTTGAAGTTTAAGGGCTGTAAACTGAAAAACACTTGAAATTCCTCACTGGTTTCTCACGTATTAACTCGGCTGAATGAGAAGAGAAAACAATTCAATTGAAACAACAAACGCACACGCTCAAGAAAAAAATAACTCGCACAGAATTCACAGCTGCTGATATGATCAAGATTACGCGGGCCCTGAGCTAATAAGCATTTCATTTCTCAGCCACTACGAGCGTTGTTTGTACATCTGCAAAGTGGCGCTTGCAGTGGCAGTCACAAAAAACTTGTGACCGTGAAGGGCGTTAAGGGAGCATTACCCCCTCCCTCTTTTCGACGCACTATGGGGAGTAGCTTTGCTGAACGGGAGGGAGCTGGTCACACGAAGCTTGCGGACTTCGCCCTGTTGCCACAACTACCTCGTTATCAGCGCTGTGAAATAGTATCGATGTCGCCCGTGAAAACCTTAACGTCAATTCTCTAGAATTATTACTCTATAATATGACACGCATTTCAGTCCACTATTAATATTTTCCTTTACAAGTGGGAGGGCACGTGACCATGTGACCTTATGGTAGAGCCGCCACTGCCTGATCGAAATGGCGGAATGTACTTCATTTACCCGGAAACTGAAGTACATTACTTGTTACAGGCGTATTAAGTATTTTAAAAAAAATATACTACACGAATGTAATTAAATGATCACAGGTGTTGTTATTGCCAACAATTTAATTTTAAATGCCAACGACATTTCACCACTAAACCAATATACGAATGTAAACTAATTCATTATATATCGTTTTTTTGTTAAAATAAATATTATTTTTCTTTTTGACGATCAGTATAGTCTCTAATTCTATAGAAACAGTTATACAGCAGAAAAGATTTTATTTTGCTCTTTAATTTATGTAATGGTTTTAATTGATTAATTTTGACAATCAACTTTCGCATACTTACCGGCCTTGTGACAGGTGCATTATGATAGGCTCGCAAACAATTAATGGCTTTTGTAAGTTGTGCTTATCTCACTTATTTCTTCACGGGTGATATCTGTTCGTTCCGTAAGTAATATATTGGCCATTTCAGTATTACGACGTGCAAATTGACGAGGTAAATTATATTGGTGGCCTTACTGATTACATCTACTAAAAGTGGAGGTTAATAAAAGTAGAAGTAGTGGTAATAATAATAATAATAATAATAATAATAATAATAATAATAATACTCCACCTAGGGAGTACACGACCTTGCAGTTGGTGGTGGTGCTTGAGTACTCCCATAAGCCTGAGAGCTATGTCAGTCGTAGCCTAGCTGCTGGTAGGGCCTCCCTTGCTGAATAGGTTGAAGGTGAGGGGTCCGACGAAGAAGTACTCCATTTTGAGGAGAGCGGGAAGTAAGTAGAGAGGGAAGGGTCATGAACCTTTGGACGTCTGTTATCGGCCCATGGAGGGTACAGGAGAGAAACTGGGTTGGCACACCGGGCCACTGATTAGAGTGGAGGCCCGACCCTTGCATTAGCCAGCGAAGGAGGCTGTCTTCAGCAGTCAGTGAAATTCCCGGGGGGTTTAGTAATGCCGACTGGCGATCGGAGGGACCCCTTGCTGGACCCTGCGGGGGGACGCCCCGAGGCCACTATGGGTCGCAGTAACGGATGGCAGGAAACAACCCAAAGGTTAAGTGTGATCTGTGAACTCGAATTTGCTACCTGCGAATCTTCACTTGAAACCAATGAGCAAAATGGATAGAACAGGCAATGGAATGAACCTTAACGTGCCTTGTTCTACCAATGTCCCATACCTGCTTAGAAACCGAGCTAATGTCACCTTGTCGACATCTGCCATCCCGCGGATGTTAGTCCCAGGGACCCAGAGCCGGCAGTAGTTCGAAGCCATCGTCAGAGATGGACACGGGATGAATTAAAGGAGGTGATGTACTTTTACTATGCAAAAGCGAAAAATGGGGGCTCAGAAATAGAAGTCTTCAAGGTATGGAGAGAGCGGAACCCAGATATGAGACCTACCCTAGACTCAAAGAAGCTTGCCAGTCAACGACGATACATACTCAGCAGTGGAAAATTCACAGCAGAACAACTTGCTGACATTGAGAGAAATGCGGAGTATGTACTTCGCTCGAACAATCCACATGACGAACATGTAGAACTTGAAAATGATGATCCCGTGGAAGGTTCATCTCTTTCCAGTGAAACACACGTCAGTGGTGAAAACTCATCTGGCAATGAATTACACGATAAGGACGTGATGCGAAATCTCCTTCAGCGCGAGATAGAAAGAGTTAGGCAACTTCCGTTTGAATCTCGCGAACCGTTGAGGAGAATATACGAAACTGCCAAAGCTAAAAGAGTGATAGAAACAGTGAATTCTGTCTTAAATGAGGTGGTGGAGACCCCAGACAGAGATCTAGATATTACTGAAATCAATCACATCATATATGCAACTGGATATGTAGTATCTCAGATAATTTTGGGGCCAGCCAAGAACACCGATGGCCGACAGCAAAACAGAGTAAACAGCTCTGTACCCCCATGGATGAACAGAATTATGAAACGGATAGCCGACACCCGGCGTGAAATATCACTCCTAGCCGAGGCATCTTCTAAGTCAAACCACACATATAAAATTCAACAAAAAATACTCCATGTTGAACAAAAATACCTAATTGACAATGACACAACAAGGCTAAAGGTAGCTGAAAAGCTAAAAGAGAAAATCCAAGCAAGGGCTCAACGAATAAGACGGTACAAACTTAGAGAAGATTTCCGTGTACAGAACCGGTTGTTTGAAACAGACGCGAAGAAATTCTATCGCAGTCTGACCGAAGACAAAAACCGAATGGCAATGCTGCTCCTCCTTCAAAAGATGACGTCGAAACATTTTGGGCAGGAATCTGGGAGGAAACCAGATCCTACAACAAAGACGCATCGTGGCTCCAATCTGAAGTTGATGCTGCCAATGGAATCGTGGAAACAGTGGAACATGTTCAAGGATTCTCGAAAGAGGACCCATGCCAAACAAATAAGAACATGGGAAACTGGAAATCCCCTGGGGTTGATAAGATCCAGATTTATTGGGTTAAGAAATTAACAGCATTAGATTCTCATCTAGCAAAGGCTGTTAATAAAATTTTAGAAAACCCTAAGGAACTCCCCGAATGGCTCACACGCGGCATCACGTATTTGCTACCCAAAGCAGGAGACAGCTCGTTGGCGAAGAACTACAGGCCAATTACGTGCCTGCCAGTAATGTACAAACTTACAACTGCAGCCGTTGCTGACAAAATGTATAGGCACCTAGAGAAGAACGATCTGTTGCCAGTTGAACAGAAAGGATGTCGTAAAGGTTCCTATGGCTGTAAGGAAATCTTGCTTCTGAATAAAATAATTTTGAATGATGTAAAGAAACGAAAACGTAATTTAAGCATGGCTTGGACTGACTACCAGAAGGCCTTTGACAGTGTACCACACGATTGGATTTTGAAGACCCTGGAGATCTATCGATTTCATCCAGTGGCGTAGCCTGATTTTTGGCTTAGGGTATGTAACTCGAGAAATGAGAAAATAATTTAAAACTCTTAAATGTTCCTTATTCCCTATTTTAAAAATTGCCCCATTTCATTTCGGACCCATTAGAATGAGAGTAATTTATAAAATGGAAAGCAATGATCTTCAACTTGTAGACGAGACATTACCATGCTCACACTTGAAATCTAATCGTTCTGAATTTCTTGTGAGGTTGCATGAAACGGTGGAATTTTCCATATCATCCTTGAGAGTTTAATCATATTTCATTATTTCATTTATATATTCTCTGAAATTTTTTGTATTTGATGATCCCCTATTATCATGGCCATGAAATGCAAGCCCTTGTCTCCCAAAAAAGTACACCACTCGAATGAAATGTGATAAAATTTCCGTTTTTTCCTTATATCACTGTTGTATTGCTCAACAAAGCCTGTGCAGGCTATTTAATAAAATTTTATCCTCTCAGATTTTCCGAACATTTTTAACGGTTTCTCACGTGCTATATGAGTGTACAAGTACTTATGTGTCTTGATAACCTTGTAAATATTATTCAAATTTGCGTAAACATTGAAATCCCACCCTTTTTTTCCCTTTGAGAACATAAAAGATCAGTAACATAGTGTTTTGAGACTTTTACATCCGTATATCCATGATTCATTTTCACGAATTTTATTAATAAAATGTCGCTGACAGTTTGTAATGTTCGAAATGATACTGAGAGTAGGTTTTTGACAGAATGTTTTAATTATATTTTCCTTTTCAGAGAATGTTAGTCTGCATATTTCTAGTTTTTAATGTGTCCACGGCACAAGACAATTCCATAATTATGTGCACAGCAAAATACAATATTTCATAATTATATAGGCTCTTACTTGGATTGCGTTTTACTCGCCATTCCTCAGCACGGATGTGGATTGTACGGTCACATACCCTTGTGCATTCAACCACCACAAGCCCTAACCTAAATTGGCTACAAATATATATTTACTAAATGCATTCAAATAACATAATAAAACACATAAAATTACTATGCTAATTAATTAACCTTGTTCTCTTACAAACACCGAAGAAAACCATGAAATTTCGTAACATAAGATTTATTTCATTGGCTCGCTGGATGTAATGGTTGCCTGTGCATCTGATTCACAGCGCAGGCGTGGCGGCATTTCCGAGTGAGTCATTCATCCACGCGAAGAATCGAATCTTCAACGGTGCAAAGTTTGAAATATAAAGAAATATTGCGAAATACAAAATGAAAATAACAAATGGTCAATTTACAATCATTTTAAAGTAAAAATAACTGATATTGTCAAGGTATGTAACACATCACCCACATCCATGGACGCTACGCCCCTGATTTCATCCTAGACTTGTTGAGTTTTGCAAGGCTAGTATGAAGTCGTGGAGCACAAGGTTACTAACACACAACGGAAAGGAAGCAGTAGAAACCAGAAGTATTCAGATTAACAGGGGTATTTTTCAAGGAGATTCACTATCCCCTCTGCTGTTTTGCATTAGTTTGATCCCACTATCGAGACAGTTGTCGCAAGCTGACTTTGGTTTTAAGCTCCATGGTGATGAAAGGCCAGTATCACATTTGTTTTACATGGATGATCTGAAAGTGTTTGCTAAGAATGAAGCGATTCTCTCCCAAATGCTGTCTGTCGTGAATAACTTTAGCAATGACATCTGCATGAAGTTTGGTATTGACAAGTGTGCAAAAATCAATTTAAAAAGAGGGAAACTCACAACGTCTGAGAACATTGAAATTGATACGCACACTGTGATTCAAGATCTTGAGCCAGGTAAAACTTACAAATATCTGGGCACTGAAGAATGCGAGACCATCTCGAACGACACAATGAAAGAGAGAATTCGCAAGGAGTATTATAGAAGAGTGAGACTTGTCCTGCAGTCCGCTCTGAACTCAAGGAATAAAATATCAGCAATAGGTAGTTTGGTGGTGCCTGTAGCCGAATACAGTTTCGGACTAATAGACTGGACTGAACAATAAATTCGCATCATGGATCGAAAAACTAGAAAACTGCTTACAATGCATCATGTTGCCCACCCCCGAGCTGATGTACATAGACTTTGTGTCACGTAAGGAAGGAGGAAGAGGCCTCAGACAAATTGAAGCCTCCTGGCACAATGCAATAACCGGAATAGGAAAGTATGTAGTCAGCCATCAAGATGACCCATTAATGAGGCAGGTCATGAAATCTGACCGAAGAATGGGAAACACAGGCATCGTAAGTGCAGCAAGAAGCATTGCGAACAAGAGTATGCAAGACACCCAGAATGACAGAGACACTGAACTTCTGATGCTACGTAACATGAAATTTGAGACACAAAAAATGTTAAAGAAATCGTGGAGAGACAAACCATTCCACGGACAATAATTGAAACGAATGGACAAGGTGCAAATCAATCAGGATCAATCATTTATGTGGCTCAAAAGGAAAAGAATGAAGCCAGAATCGGAAGCATTTTTAATAGCTGCCTAAGATCGGGTGTTGAGAACACGACATTATGATAAAGCGGTTCTCAAAATTTCCCAAGATGATAAACGCCGCATTTGTCAGGAACACGTAGAAACCATTGACCATATTGTCTCAGCTTGTCCAATTCTAGCAAAGACCGAATACTTGAAAAGACACGACAGGGTATGTAGCTACCTCCACTGGCAGACCTGTACCGCCCTCAAAGTTCTCAACACATGCCCTATGTGGTACGAACGCTCACCAAAACCGGTGACATCTGTTTGATTGTGTACGATATTGTACGACCAACAAATTCAAACTGATCGCACGATAGCGGCAAACAAACAGGGTATAGTCATCCTTGATTTGGACAACAAATCGTGTTTACTTGGCGATGTTGCTGTACCTTGCGATCAAAACGTCGTTATAGCTCGACCAACTTGAGAATGATGTTTATAAGAGCGCGCCACCGTCTGTGTTTACAACCGAAACGACAGAGACGGAGATAAAAGGATACTCGATTCAAAATTAAAATGGTACCGTGCCAAACTATTGCGAAAGAAAGCGCGATTTATTTTGTTACAAATCTAGAATCTTCCCAATTAATATTTTAAATGTATTTAGACATGTCTGCACCTCACATTGGAATAAATAAAAGTAAACTTTTCTCCGCAAAACGATTCAAAATTTTGAAAGTAATTCTTTCGATGAGCAGTAACATTCATATAAATAGTTTATTTTAACTTAAGTAGTTTCTCAGAATATAAAAAATAAAATATACCAAATAAAATTATTTTTTATGTAAGGAGTAACTATCACCATAATGAAGAATATTGAAAATACTTATGGCAGTAAAGTTAATGTTTTTTTACTTTATTGCAAACCTATCAAACCGTCTAAAGCATATGGAAAAAAAGATGAAAGAAGGAGAATACAAAATGTTTAAATTCAATGAATAAGTATTAAAAATTCAATATAAATATAACTTTTTATAGTCTTGTACTAGAACGGTGAAAAGTAAAGAAAGCATCTTAAAGGGACAAAAATAAAACAATCAGTGCAAATCTTGCATGATGTGTCTCTGAAGTTATATTTTATCAGCTGATTCACAACCTCTATGGGCCAGTTTCACCAACCAGGATCATATTCTTCGTTTCTGAAGGAGGCCATGGTGATATCGTAGAAGCAGTCTCTGAACTCGCTTTCCACTCCTGGCGACTTTTGTTCGCTAAACTGACTGTACAGACTCGTGTTTTCACTGTTAGTTCCACGACGCGCCGCAATCGCAGCCTTCATTCTTCTCTTGGTCGAGTTATACCAAGGAGGCAGAGAAACGTCTTAAATACAAGAGTTTGGAAATCGAGATCAGCCGACTGTGGGGCGTAAAACCACAGGTCGTCCCGATAGTTATCGGAGCTCTGGGATTTGTTCTGCAAAATGTGTGAAAGAACTTGTCTAAACTCCCAGGTAATTCAAAGGACTGGGAAGCGCAAGAAATCGCTTTATTTGGAACAACCCACATTTTGCGCAAAGTATTGTAGAGACACCGACAGTCCGTAGATGATAATAATAATAATATTTTTTATTATTATTATTATTATTATTATTATTATTATTATTATTTCTAGCGTACCCGTGCGAGAACTCTCGCATGTTAAATTTCATCCTCTTTCCTATCTTGCCTTTTCCATATTAAGAGAGGAAGTTGTTAATGAAACATTTATTTGTTTAAAAAATAATAAAAGGTAACTTTCAATGTACGTATAGAATTTAAAATAACAATAAAAATCAATGAAATTAATTTTTGAATCAAATTTTGAATGAAACAACATTTGAAGTACTTACACTATCTTCCTTAACAGTTAGCTTTCCGCTTTCCTTGATAGTAACAAAAATATTACAAGAGCTTTTTACTCTCCAGATCTCTACTTCAAGTTGTCAATGCGAAAATATGGGATCGAGAAAGCATAACCCTACTCTTTGCAATATTATTTAATTCTATTTCCGAACTGAGAGGTACGCCCGTGCAATTTAATCGTCTCAAGTACATACACATACACATATAAGTAAGTACACTCACCGTGTGTTTTATTTCATATTCAATTGCAGATTCTGCACGTCTCTGTACAGGTGTGTTAGTATCGAAACGAACCCGATCATCAAAATGTACTAGAATGTTCAAGAGGCTCTCGACCTTTCTAGATTACGTGGCGAGGAACGTTTCTTTATGTCCATCGGCTTCAAACGTCCACATTATAAGGCCCTAGAGCGCTTCGTCTAATTCAACTAAGTAGATTTTAATAATGCTGCCCGAGTGTATCGTTATGAATTTTACATTAATATTTAGATTCATATTTTCAACAAATCCTTCATGTGTGTTAAGTCAAAGTGCAAATCGTCATGTCTCGGCCAAGTTCCCTTTCTTTAGAGACCTCATTTGTGAAGATCGGTTGCGTGTCCGCAAAACTCATCTATACTATTGAAATGATAAAGGAGAGGATTTTGTGTAAAGTAAACAATAAAACATGAGATGAAGTAGCAGCATATGAACTATCACATGCTGCACCAACTATATTTCCACCTATTTTCGATGAGTATCAATTGATCTGTTTAATAATAAATTTAACTTGTTTGAATAAAGATAAATCAGAGACGGGTGTTGTCTGGTATCAGAAATGTATTGTACTTTGCGATATTGCGACCACCCATCTGTCGGTTGGGCGCCGCAGACGTGGTAGCCGGTTCGCTCAGTCGGTAGAAAGGCTTGCCTAAATTGATGAAGATGGAGGAAGTTGGTGGCCGGTGTAAAATAAGGGACTTTTACTCATGTTAACAAATAGGTGGCTTTTATTTAAAAAAAGAATTGCAAGATTTTACCACTCATGTCGGCGAGCATGCTCCCCTTTCCCAATTCCAAAATATGACATGCACACATAAAATAATAAAATAAATTGAAAAGTGAAAATAACTACAGTAAAAAAGAACAATATTTTCTTCTACGCTGATTCCCTCTTGACAGCCAAGCGCGGCCGGGAATCTTCTCTTCGTCGCCCGGTCAAAGGTAATTAAAGATTGTTCACCAAACTGTTTATGCCTTTCGACCACGGGCGCGCCAAAAGAACGAAAAAAATACCGCCTTACCGGGGCGGCGAGCACAACAAACCAGAGTTGAACGACCTCGGGCCGCCAGCTGGCTGGCGGGGGCGGCGTGAGACGCCGTAGGACGCCGCACAAAGGGGCGCGCAGGGCCGAGTCAGATAGAAGACGGGGTCGCAGGGGTGTTGACCCAACACACAGCGCCGCTCACTTACTGTCGCTAATGATCAGATAATGTCTGCTCAGTTGAATGACCTTGTCACTTTCGGTTCACCGCACGGTACTTTAGAGTTCGTAGCAAGTTCGTGAATGATCAAATTGTTCCACGATAATGTTCCAAACACGAGCACAAGTCAGATACTTTTTCCGAACTATTAGAATGTCAATAAAACTTTTCACAATCCGCGGTCTACACTTATTTAAGAACCGCGCACAAATTCTCCTCGAAAACTCAACGTTTTCTTATAAGTCCAACTAAGAAACAAAACTTTATCTCTGACGCCGGGCGCCTCCACAATAACGTCTCGTCCCCCTGACCGCCTCTCACGTTCCCTCTGTGACGGCCTCACACCCTCTCTCTGTGGTGGCCTCACACCTTCTCTCTGTGATGTCGCCTGTACGAAGTCCTTCGAGCCCCCTTCCCCCACCAAATTCCCTCAGAATGTTCTAGAACATCCTAGAGCTTTGCCTACGTCCGGCTGCTATTGGCGAAAGGGTATTGCGTCGTAGAATAATTCCGCCCAATCATCGGAAGTTTTGGGGCCGAGAAATGAGAGAGAAACCTGCACTCGTTCTCTCTTGCTTCAATTTTCTGTCAAATAGGGGCAGAAATTAATGACGGGGGGGGAGAACGTAAATCTCAAGGGAGGATGGGGAGGGCGAGGGGCGCCGCGGAAAAGTACTGCAGTGCCGCGTGCACGAGAAGACCCCCCAGGCCGCGGGACACTTGGGTGCGACGAATTGTTAGGGGGCGGGTCCAGCGGGTGGCCTGACAGAACCCTGGCGCCGCCGTCGACCCCTCTGTCGCGCGACGCGGAGCAATTCTCAGGCTCGCAGCCGTAATGGATTCGGTATCACTACAATATCATGGCTATTATCCTCAGAGCTATCTAAAAAATTACATAAAAACAAGTATGAAATGAAGATTGTATATAAATTATTTACAAAATTGTTTTTTGTACAAATTGTTGATGCCAGAAACGTAAGCAAACTAGATCGTTACCTTCCACTTGCTTCCGGCCGGCCTTCTGTCCTCTTAAGTGAGGTGCACGCAAAATTATTTGCAGAACCTCTTTTGACGCTGCAAGGTAAGGATCCAGTTACCTTGCAGCAATTCGTCACGTCTCCGTGACATTCTCTTTCTTTAGAGACCTCATTTAAAAAGTTTTTTTTTTTGGTTATTTAAGGTCGCGTCAACTACTCGGTCATTAGCGACCACTGTTGGAGTAACGTTATGATATGATGATGACACGAGATGGTGATGATAGGGGTGAAAGGACGAACACATACAACCATGTCCGAGGCGGGACTCGAACCTGCGACCTCCCGGTTCGAGATCACTACGGCAAATAGAGTTAGTAAGAAGAACTAGAGTGTTCATGAGCGCTAGTGTTCCCACTGTAGATTGAAAGGGTACGCCTACGCCATTTTGTTGGCAAAATTGTGAGCGTACTGTGGAGAGTAAGAAATAATTGTGTGATCGTGAGCGTTTCTCGAGGGTGTTGTAATAATTTGCGTGCTTTCTTTCCCAGTGTTCCTTTGACAGTGTCGCAGATAGCTTGAAATTTAGATACCTTTTGTTGCACGTCAATGTCATTCAGATATCTTACATTGCATCTTAAATATTGGAAGTTTGATACTTGTTCGATAGTAATGTTGTTTATTACAATTTTTGTTCTTATGGGATGTTTACTTCTGAAAGCCGTAGCCTTATTTTTGTTGATCGATGTATTACAATTATATTACATTGCCCTCCTTTGTAATTTAAAGGTTAACTTCTGGAGGTCATCTTCGCAGTTTGCGACCAAAACTATATCATCTGCAAACAAGAGCATGTTGATTTTAGTATTCTTTCCTATTGAAATTCCTTCATTGTGTAAATCATTCTTCCATACTAAGAGAAGTGCGTCGATATATATTGAACAATGTAGATAGTGGACACCCTCGTCTAACCCCTTCATTTATTTTAAAATACTCTCTTCTCTTTGTATTCGGAAGCCTCACATATATGAGAGTTTCTTCATACATGCTTTTTATTATCTCTATTAGCTTTCTGGGTATTACTTTCTTTTCCATGCTTGTTCAGAGTGCGTTACTACTCTGAGCTTTCTTTCTGGAGGAAATGAAAAGAAAGAAAGCTCTGAAGTTGAATGATAATAAAAATAGGGGATGGAGTTAGACAAAAACTTGTTGTTTTTTCTCTCGATATTTTAACTACTATTAAAATAACACCTCCAGTTGTACGTGGAGAAATGTATAACACTAAAAAGGAAATAGAATAATTGGAAAACATATCAGCTAAATTGAAATTACCTAATTTCCCCCATTTTTCCCATATGCCAAAGTGTGCAGTTACTTTTAAGTGTTGAATTTTAAAGTACTTGTATTATTTGAAATTACTTGCATTCAATTGCTGACTATTAATGCTGAATATTAAATGATTAGTGTATCATAAAGCTGGATGGATAGCTGTTATAGATTTCCTTAAAATCTCGAGGTATTTTTATTAAGATATTAATATTCCTGTCCTATAAGAAAAAAATTTTCACTATTAAATCTGTTGCTTGGTGCAAGAAGGGCCAATGACAGCCTTTAGTGATGTTTAGTTTGTATTTCCAATATGTGCTTTAAAGTTCCTTCTTTCAGTGTGAGAAAAGCCAAATTCAAAAGTCGATCCTATCTCCTAATTTCACTACCAATCGTTACAATAGCCTAAGATTGTTTTGTCATTGTGACAATGTAAGAAGGACCAATAGGATGTTTGTTTCAATAGAGATGTTAGGAAATTGAAAATATGAATGTGAATTATTAGATAAAAAGCAACCGATTTGATTTCAAAATGTTATTTCATAAACAATTTCTATTTAAAAGGTTCATTTGGATCTCAGAATAAATAAGTTATTATAGCATTTTGTATTTTAAGATATTATACTAATTTTTTAAACAGAAAACTATAGTTTTTGTGCAAATAGATTTATCTTGAAAATAATCAATAAAATGTTGGTATTTGATGTATAATTAACAGCATGAAATTATTATAAAAAGGATTCACAGAAATAGTATTAAAATAATGGCCCATGAATAGCTGCCAATGTTGATCCTTGTAGGTCCTTGGATAGCAATTTCTTGTCTATGACTGATCTACCATTCATACATCCATCCAACAGAAGCATTTAAGCATTTCTAAACAACATTAATGAAGGGGCAAAACTAATGAAAGTGATATTAAGTTGGATGTCGAACGGGAATCATTTTAGTAATTTCTGTCTTTGCAATGTTTATAGTTCTGCTCCTACATGTAATTTCGCTTGTCTTTATTATTAAATAATTTTGTATTCTAAATACATGACAAATAGGTTTTCACTTAATGAAAACAAAACAAGTATTCAAATGACAGTTTCACACAGCCCAACAGTTCTCTACTGTTCTTGCACAAAAATTGCTATTCTTGCTGGTCGAAACCATTGTCATTGCTTATGCAACTTTATTTATTGAACGAAAATAAAGAATGGATAAAACTTAAGACCTATTTAATTTTTAACCCATTGTACATTGAATAAATGGGCAATATACTTGAAATACTCTAATCCTCCCCTTCATACAGCTAAGTGGGGCTTATGTCAAGTTAAAGGCCTATGTTTGGAATTGTCAAAAAGGGCCAATGTCATTAAAAAAAGGTTTAAACATATCAGATTTAATACAACTGTACTGGCCAAATTATGAGTAATATTACGAAGTTTTAAAACCTTACTAGAAATAGTGAAATATACAGAAGTTGTGATGTTCTGCCAAAAGAGAAAACCACCCATTCTGTCAAACTTAGAATATTGACATTGATCCTTGTTGCACCATTCTACATGCGGTTCTATGTTAAATCTTGAACATATGAAACGGGAGAAAATTTAGACGAAAAAATTGCATTCGAATCCGTACTACAATTCGAATTCCCGCCTTCAGTTGCCAACAAAATGGCGACTGAAGGTGGCCTTCTATTTGCCACAGTTTCCGATACCTACAGCCATGCGCGTAGCAGGGGCCTGCTACGGCACCACCGCTTTAGCGATCCCGGCCACGGTGCCAGCATTTTTAAAGATTTGTTGCGTGTGAGAGCCGCAATGGAAAGGTATACAACCGAAATGATAAAGGAGACGATTATTATTATTATTATTATTATTGTTATTATTATTAATTTTATAATGTATTTTATTGCATTATTATTTTGTATTATTTTAAATATTTTGTTATTGTTTCCTAATTTGAGATTTGAAGAAATTAGGCGTCCTTTCAACGAAAACTACAGGTTGTAAGGATCAGAATGTGGGAGCCTCTACAAGGCATTCTAATCGTTGCTTCTACTCCTCTTTCTATTTCCTTTCCCTCTTTTTTCTTTGAATGTTGCTGCCTATACTTAGGTGAACCAGAGAAGGGGAAATCACGGAAGAAATATGATTTGTATTTTAAGTCGTGTCGTTTGTACCTCATATGGTAGTTTGTAGGAGAAAGACTCCTCTACACAAATCAAACTTCATCATTAAAACAAATAAGATAACGGAATAGGGCCCAAAATGCCCGATATACCACTCGTGAAATTCGTGGCTGGCAAAACGGTTCAAACAAGAACCAGTGGTTCTATAACACTACATCTTTTCTCGCATTATTTGTTAGTTTTGCAATTTCCGAAAATTCAAAGTTCATCCAAAATGGAACCCGCGTCAGTTTTAAGCGTATTTTGCTACATCTGAAGGAAAAAATTAAATGAAATATTGAAACCGTATTTTGAAAAAAGTTATACGTTGCTCTTATTTCAAGTAAAACTTTTGCGAAAGCAACTCGTTGAAAAAAATTGAAAATAAGATAATTCCGAGAAAAAAGTCGGCAGTTCTGTAAAAAAAATAGTTCGGACATTATTCAAGAGTGCGCCATTTTAGTTTCTATTGAATCAAAAATTAACGGATTTATGTAAAACCATCATTATATTTACGTTAAAGCTTCTGGGTTAACAAACATTTTACACTTCTAAATAAATCTCTAATGTGACTTAAATGACACGCGAGATATTTTTTTCAAAAAATAATTTTCAAAAGGCAAAAGAAAACAAAAAAAGGCTTTTTATGTCTTGTTATTCAGTCCGTTTGGCCGTATATCAAAAACATCACGGACCGTATTGGCGAGATTCTGAAACAACACAACATCAAAACAATTTTCACCCCTACCACTCGGCTCCGTAATTTCTTTAGATGAGTTAAAGACGTCAGGGATGCACTAATGCAGGCGTCTACAGAGTACACTGTTGCTGTGGCTCTGTCTATATAGGCGCTACAAAGCTCAGTCAACACTCGCCTCACCGAGCACAAACGGAACTGCCGCTTGGGAAATACAGAAAAATTTGCAACGGCTGAACACGCCCTCTCTGGAAGAGAACACGACATCCTGTACATGGAAATACTATCTACTACCAATCATTACCACCAGGCTACAACGAGAAGCTATTGAGATTTGTAAACACCCCAATAACTTCAACATGAAAGAAGAGGGACTCAAAATTAATTCCATTTGGTATCCCGTACTCCGCAAAACAAAAACAAAACCCTATAAGGGGAGAATTGCTCAACTCAGCCATAGAGCAACCGATAGCCAACCAGGAGGCAACCCGCGAACCATCGACCAATCACAGGCTGGCTCGCGAAATCTCCACCGACGCGCTCCCCTCACGCCGACTATATTGTAACGTCGTGGGTAGGGATCTACGCCACCAATTAACAGACACGAGTGAGTATTTACAAATTTATTTACACATATTTAGATAATCACTCTAAGGCGTTTTGTTAGAGCTACTCACTGCAGCCCCCCTCTCTCTCTACACGCGCCTAGCGGCGGTGTACCACTCCACCGTGTTCGAACACATCGAACACCCACTCATGCATAGAGCACTCCGCGCCAGCCTGGGCGGATAAAGTTTTGCGGATAACCGCGAGGGAGCCTCCTACACTGTGTTCCCTCCCGAGGCCTCGCGACACGGCTTTATATAGTGCCGCGTCACATGACCTCCTACGTCATTTCTCCCTCCCACGCCTGAACCTGCCTGGACATGCCTGGACCTGCCTTGCGCACGACACCACGCACCTCCGCCACCACCCCTCCTTCTTACCTCCGGAGGGTGGCCTTTGTTTGGGGAGGCTATTTTAAGATCCCTCATGCCCATACCTTGCAAGACCGTCTCTCTGCGCAGGAAGTGGAGCCTATGACGCTACAGACTCCTCTATCCACGGGGAGAATTTTTTCCGCAGGTAGAAACCACAGGAAAAAATTTATACAGAAGCAATACAGATAGCTACATTTTCACAATTTAGCAGATTCACATATACTCGTGAAGGTGTCTGAGTAAAACATTATTGCCCCAGTCTCATAAAGCTATTTACAAAACAATTTCCCTCTAACTTCGTAGCATTCACATTTTTACATTATATACAATCGTATTTACACTCTGACTTTACCCCTAATTCGTACTCTGCTTCTGTTTTCTAATCTACATACCTAAGTACACTCAATTTTGAACCATTAATATACACTTATATACAATTTTCTCAAAAATAATCTTGCTTCTTCTTGAAGTGACTCTATACAATTTTTAAATGCCAGTAACACAATACATGTACTCTAAATCTTTGCAGTGATGTATTACAATTTTACCTTAAATATTCTAACAATTGTATATCTTGCTGTTTCTTGATGTGACTACATAATTTTGAATATAAGTGACACAAATAATGTACTCAATTCTTGCGGTGACATACTACAATTTTTACCCTACATCTTGTAAAATTTATACAATTTAAACAATATTTTTTTCAATGAAATATTTACACAATTAATATTACCAAGATACTCTATAGTTTACATGATAAATATATTGCAATGACATATTCTCTTTACATAGTAAAATCTTGATAAAATTATTCAATTTTCATAACACAAATCTGGCACTGAGATTGTTCAATTTACATCGTACAAATTTTGCAATGAGATTATTCAATTTAAAAATCTTGATGTGATGCTATACAATCCAAATAGGAGCCACTGAAGTGCAACCATTTACCTAACGAGATCAGTTCAGGTTCATGGAAACATGCGACTTAATGCATCGGCATTCCCATTATCTTTACCCTTTTTATGGCAAATTTCGATGTCATAATGTTGCAGCATTAACGACCATCTCAATAATCTTGGGTTATTCCCAGAACAATTCCGCAACCATACCAATGGGTTATGATCCGTTTCGATCTTAATTTTCACTTGGCCGTCTAGGTAATACCGCAATTTCTGCAATCCCCAAATTATGGCTGTACACTCGGCTTCCACCGTACTGAAATTTTTTTCCACATCTGTCAATTTTCTGCTTAAATACAGAACGGGTTTTTCATCGCCGTTCTCGTCTGTCTGAGCTAAAACTACACCTATTCCTTTCTGACTTGCATCGCATTGTATCTGGAACGGTTTCGCGAAATCAGGTGCTCTTAACACGGGTTCGCAACATAGAGCTTCACGCAACATATTAAACGATCTTTCACATTCCGGATTCCAATTGACCGTCCCCTGGCGTTCCTTCCCCCGTAACAAATCCGATAACGGAGCTGAAATCTCTCCGAATCTGGGAATAAATTTCCGATAGTACCCGCTCATACCGAGAAAACATCTGACTTGTTTTTTCGTGTGCGGTCTTGGAAACTCACGAATTGCATGAACTTTTGCCTCTACAGGGCGCATTTCCCCGCTTCCTACTACGTAGCCTAAGTATTTTACAGATTCTCTAGCGAACATACATTTACTAGGCTTCACATGTAGTTTTGCCTGTTTTAGAATTGAAAACACATTTTGCATGTGTTGCAGATGCTCTTGCCATGAATTACTGAATATGGCTATGTCGTCTATGTACGGAACTGCATATTCACTACACGGCGCTAACAGTGCGGCCATCATTCTACTACATTGATATGGCGCGTTCTTAAGGCCAAAGGGCAATCGCAGTGGGCGATATGTCCCGAAGTTAGTGATAAATGCAGCCAGCCTTTGCGCTCTTGGCGTTAAACTGATTTGCCAATAGCATTTCGCTAAATCAAAAGTTGTGATTATTTTGGCTGCCGCCACCGTCTCGATTCGCTCTTCCATGTTTGGTAATGGAAAGTACTCGGTCTTGATTAATTTATTTAATCGTCTGTAATCAATACATGGGCGAGGTTTCCGCCCCGGAGCTTTGACAAGGATTATAGGTGACGTGTACTCGCTATCACCTACTTCAATAATGCCGTCGCGTAACATTTTACTGATTTCCTCTCGCAAGATAGCTGATTGTCTAGGCGAGGTACGGTAAGGTGCACTACGCACGGGCGTTGACTCATCTGTGAGCTCAATGTCCATGGTAAGCGCATCGGTCAGTCCAGGTTTTTCAGAAAATATGTCATGGTACTTCATAATTAATTACTCGAGTTTGTCTCGGAACTCGGGCGGGATTTTTGTACCTTCCAACATTTCCTGGAGATTGAAGTCGCTTCCTTCGAGGTGAACAGCATATCTGTCAATCTCGTCTTCTACCTGTTCGCAGCTTTGAACCGGTGTTGCCACATAGCTGATGTATTCAGTCCGCTGATGGTACTGCTTCAGCATATTCACATGGTACACACGTCCGTCCTTTTTTCCAGGCAATAAAACAACATAGTTTGTGTCGGAGACTTTTTCTCTAATCTCGCCTGGCCCTACCCACTGTACCGCCAGTTTCCGGGTACGATTTGGCGCTAAAACCAGCACCTTGTCTCCGGCACTAAACGTGCGATTTACCGCTCTGCGGTCGTACCAGACCTTCCTACGTTCTTGCTCGTTCAGAAGCTTGGTGTGAGCTAGTTCACGAGATTTCCGAAGTCGATTCACGAGACGGAATACATATTCTACAACTGAACTGGGCTCCTTCTCCTCGCTTCCGGCAATGTGCTCGTATAACAGAGTTATGGGAGTACGCAAATTATTCCCATAAACCAACTAAGCTGGAGTAAACCCTAAACTTTCATGCACAGTAGTGCGCAAAGCAAATAAAATAGCTGGTAATTGAAGCTCCCATTCCGTACCTGCTTCTAAGCACATAACCTTCAATAACCTGTTCATTGTTCGGTGCATTCTTTCCACAGCATTAGATTGTGGGTGGTAAGGAGAACTTCTAATTAGACGGATCCCGAACTTCTTCGCGAATTCCGCGGTCAGAACGCTCGTGAAGCAAGTGCCCTGGTCTGTTTGTAGTTCCTTCGGGAACCCTATCCTGCTAAATAGCTCTAAGAGCGCACTGATTACAGTTGTCGATCGCAAATCTGTTATGGGAATCGCCTCTGGATATCTAGATGCCATGCACATCGCAGTAAGAATGAATTTCTTACCCGATTCGCTTTCCTGAAACGGTCCGCAAGCATCGATATTTATACGCGAAAATATTTCCCCTACGGGTGGTACCATCACTAACGGTGCTTTCTTTTTGTCTCCCGACCGGCCTACCTTCTGGCATACATCACATGATCTGACGTACGTTTCCATTTCCTGGAAACATCTTGGCCAGTAAAAATACTTCGCTAAGCTATCCTTACTTTTAGTCGTACCTAGATGCGCGTTCGCGGTCTCGTGGCACACTTTTAGTACCGTGCCCCGAAATACAGCAGGAACAACGATCATGTCATACCGCTCGCCTTTCTTACTAAATC
Organism: Acheta domesticus; assembly: GCA_031308135.1. Lineage (NCBI taxonomy): Eukaryota > Metazoa > Arthropoda > Insecta > Orthoptera > Gryllidae > Acheta > Acheta domesticus. Next base: position 20,783,999 of record JAHLJT010000631.1, on the reverse strand, counting down.
GAGTGCGAAGCAACAATCGATTACGTAGGAAGTACGTTTCTTTCCCCGTCTCGGGTACTTCATTCTCGCATTTTTTGTAGATTTCCGCGAGTGTACTATCCTTAGTCTGTTCGTGAATAAATTCATCAGTCGAGATCTGAATTAATTCTATTACAGGAGCATCTATCTGCATAGAATTTTCATTTTCGGTGTCGTCTGTTTCCTCATCGCTTACATTCACCTGCGCCTCGGCCGTAGCAGTTGGACCCGTTACCTGTTCTCCCTCGGCGTAGCTATTTTCGACTAATCCGGTGACCGACCCTTCCTCAGCCGCCCTCGCCGTCGGCTCGGCCGCGCTCGCCGCTACATCCGCTGCTGCCTGCGCCCGCGTCACCACAGCGCTCACAATTTGCGGCTCAAGGAAGCCTTCTCGAACTTCCTCGAGTAATTGCGCCGTGCGGTTGCTAAGCAAATAGTAGCCGAAATCACAGTCGCGACTCACTACTGCAGCTCTAGTGGTGACACTCCCGAAAGGCCCTTGCAGTCGAATCTGTGCTACGGGTAGATTCCTAGGTTGTGAATCTAAGGGTTGAAACACCCATACACTTTCCCCTGTTAAATCAGAATCTTCTACGAACCGTTCATTCACAACGTCGAAAGATTCACCAGAATCACGTAATATAAATCCCTGTTTTTCATTTATCAGTCCACTATACGTGAATGGTTGAAAAAGCTCCGCCGCTGCTTTCTCCGCAACGTGGCCGACCCTTTCGCCCTTCTCCCCCTCCCGCTTACTCGGGCAGTCACGTGCGAGATGCTTAGGTGACCCGCAACTGAAACATTTCCGAACGCTGGGTTTTTCGAACTCTTCCCTGACGTCACGGCCTTTGTGCAAAGGTTTCCCGGCGATAGGTACCTCCTTTTGTTTCTCCACGACGGCGGCAACTTCTGCCCCTCCGTCCTTTCTCTGAAACGATTTTGGGACACTACGTTTCCATCCCGACCTATTATTTTCGTTATCCAGTTATCCAGCTATCAAGTTATCCAGTTTCTTCGCGAATTCAAGTGGAATTGCGAAATTTCCCCACTCATCAATGAAATGTTCCTTCATTTCAGCTGGAACTCGCCGTTTCATTTGGTCAGTCACTATTAAGTTAAGCAATCCCTCGAAGGTTGATATGTTCAGCCCCGCGACCCATTCTTTACAATAATTATGCAATTCCCGTGCGTACACATTCCATGTAGTGTTCGCAGACTTCATGTGCCTCACGAATAACTGCCTGAACTTTTCAGCATTAAATTTATACATCTCTAACAATTTAGATTTAATGTCCGAATATTCAGTGATAGTTTTTCCGTCTTCTAACGTTAGCCATGAGTTAATTTGATGGGGTAGTAGTCCCATAAGATTGGCAACCCAATCTTCTTCCGGCACTCCTAACAATTCCGCTTGACTCTCAAACACGCTTAAATAAGTGGTTATATCATCGTTATCGCCTTTGAATCTGTCCATAACGTGATTCAACCGTACGTGTGTTTGCGACTTCGCCTCACTCCCTGAACTTACGCTTCCCGTCGGCGTCTGACTCGCTATACGGAGTTTCTCTAATTCGAACTCGCGATCTAGTCTTTCTTTTTTCTCTTCGCGTTCTAATCTGTCCCGCTCTCGCTCTAATTCTAATCTGTCCCGCTCTTTCATTTGTTCTTTCGTTGCTTTGCACAATTCTTTAACGAATTCCTCATCATATTGGCTGCTATTTACTATAATGCTGCGCAACTTTGCTATTCTGTCATCGTCATTTGCCGTTTCCCCCCAACTCCCTAGCAACGTGCATAAGGCACACTTTACTAAACTGCGCGAGATACGCCATGATGCCTGAACTGTTCTCGAATTGCAGATGGCTACACTTACGTGAGTGGTGATCCTTGTATACTCCTTCCGGCCGGATGGCCTGGTATTCGTCCTTCCTGTCAGAGGGATGCCTTCTTCTTGACGTCGGCGCCTTCCGCCCCCCCAAGATCGACTTGCGATTTAATTTAAAACTACCTCGTGTAGCTCGCACAGCCTTACAGCCCTCTACGTTCCCGGACTTCCTAGGATGCACAGTTCCCGTGAATTTACCACGCACATGCCAGCTACGCACTCTCGTGCACTGCCGGAACCATTCGTTGCACTAGGACAGAACTGCTACCACATAGACTTAGGTGCATGTTCCGTTAATCTGCCGCTACCATTAACTAAATGGCGCACATACCCCCGTGGGTTTGTTTGAACCGCTGCCACCATTTAAAACTACCTCGTCTGTAACGTCGTGGGTAGGGATCTACGCCACCAATTAACAGACACGAGTGAGTATTTACAAATTTATTTACACATATTTAGATAATCACTCTAAGGCGTTTTGTTAGAGCTACTCACTGCAGCCCCCCTCTCTCTCTACACGCGCCTAGCGGCGGTGTACCACTCCACCGTGTTCGAACACATCGAACACCCACTCGTGCATAGAGCACTCCGCGCCAGCCTGGGCGGATAAAGTTTTGCGGATAACCGCGAGGGAGCCTCCTACACTGTGTTCCCTCCCGAGGCCTCGCGACACGGCTTTATATAGTCACATGACCTCCTACGTCATTTCTCCCTCCCACGCCTGAACCTGCCTGGACATGCCTGGACCTGCCTTGCGCACGACACCACGCACCTCCGCCACCACCCCTCCTTCTTACCTCCGGAGAGTGGCCTTTGTTTGGGGAGGCTATTTTAAGATCCCTCATGCCCATACCTTGCAAGACCGTCTCTCTGCGCAGGAAGTGGAGCCTATGACGCTACAATATACTTCGCTTACTTTCCCGTATACTTACGTATACACGGAGTGATATACGTAGTATAGGGAAAGTTATGTAATGCTGCGCGAAAAACTGGCCAATTTTCGGCGGAAAAAAATTAATTGCCGGGCCGTGAAAACGAAAAAGTGGATAAAACCAGTCGCTAAATTAAGAAAAAAAATCCCCTAACAAGTGGTGTAGCCAGAAACCCTCTTTTCTAGGTTCTTGATACCGAAAACCCAATGAAAAGGAAAACGTCCGTCTGTCCGTCCGTCTGTGAACACTGCTAGTGCCTAAATCATACGTATGATATCTTTCAAAATGGGTATTCCCCGGTCGATCTGATTCTAGTCGATGAGATTTTGAAAAAGATTATTCAAAATTTGAGGGTACTTTATACGAAGCCCCCCGGGGATTTTTAAATTTTCTCGAAAACGGCTCCAAATTTTTTCTTTAAATTTCTTGTATGAATAGAGTAAAATACACTTATTAACACGGCATAGGTCCGATTTTCACGGATAACTGAATTTTTGAAAATTGCAAAAGTTGAACATTTTTACGGTGTCTTTCTGGAAATACAAAACTGAGGATAGAAATTTTTCCTTCAGATAAAATTTTTTCTTCATAGTGAGTTCTTTCTTTAAGGTCATGTAAATGTTCTTCAAAATTTTAGTATTTTTCGCGCAATATTGCGTGCAATATGTGCAATTTTATAAAATTACAAAAACAAGGTTTTCTCAAAAACGGCTTGAAATGTTTTCTTTAAACTTTTGGTAGGGATATTGGTAAATGTACTCTATCATATGACATAAAAGCCATATTGCTCTATCGGTTGGTTTTTTAAAAAATTACAAAAATGTAATTTTTTTTACTTGTCTCTCACTTCGTTAATATTTACATTATCGGCGGTTTTTTCACATTATTATATTTACGCGTATATATGCTTTAAATAATGTGAAGTAAAGTTTCTCGAAAACACAACCGTTTTCTGTGAAAAGTAACGCAAATTTCGGCATTTTCAGAAATGCTCAAACGCCATTTTCTCATATATGGCTGCAAATTTTTTCTTCAAACTTCTGTATCGGATAGTGCTAATTACACTCTTTAGTAAAGCGTTAATTTTATTTTGAGTTTTTTTTGTTTTTTTCAAAAGTTACATAATTGTAATTTTTTTTGAAAGATCTCTCACATCTTTATTATTCACATTACCAGCAATTTGTAAAGATTATTATATTTGTGAGTGTAAGTGCTGCAAATAAAGTATTTTGAAAACTCAAACATTTTCTGTGAAAATGAGCTTCTAATTTCGTAGCTTTAGTAACGCTAAAACGCCATTTTCTTGAAAACGGCACATAATTCTTAAAAGAAAATTGCAATTTATGACTAGGTTTTTGTGTTCTTTAATATTCTAAAATTAATGTTTCCGTTCTACCAAAAGGAAATCTAAAAATTAAGATAATAACAAAAAATGTACTTTTGGTGGTGATAGATGACAGCTGGCAAGAAAGAGTATGTGGCAATTCCGAATAACTAGCGAAGAACCAAGGAAATAGAAAACTAATACAGGAAAGTCTGTGCCATTCTGTAGCATCACTAGTTACTTTCCCGTATACGTACGTATACACGGAGTGATATACGTAGTATAGGGAAAGTTATGTATTGCTGCACGAAAAAATGGCCAATTTTCCGCGGAATAAAAATTCATTGCCGGGCCGTAATAACGAAGAAGTGGATAAAACCAGTTCCTAAATTAAGGAAAAAATCCTCTAACACGTGGTGTAGCCAGAAACCCTGTTTTGTGGGTCCTTGATACCGAAAAACCAATTGAAAGGAAAATGTCCGTCTGTCCGTCCGTCCGTCTGTGAACACTGCTAGTGCCTAAATCATACGTATGATATCTTTCAAAATGGATATTCCTCGGTCGATATGGTTCTAGTCGAAGCTTTGAGATTTTGAAAAAGAAAAGAAGAAAGATTTTGTAAAATTTGGGGGTACTTTAATTGAAGCCCCCCGGACATTTTCCAAATTCTCTTAAAAACCACTCCAAATTTTTTCCTTAAATTTCTTGTAAGAATAGAATAAAATACACTTATGAAGGTGGCATGGGTCCGATTTTCACGAATAACTCTGAATTTCGGAAAATTGCAAAAGTTAAAAATTTTTTTGGCGTCTTTCTGGGATTACAAAATTGGAAATAGAGATTTTTTCTTCTAATGAAATTGTTCTGCATATTGAGTTCTTTCATAAAGGTCGTGTAAATAGTTTTCAAAATTTTAGTAGTTTGCGTGAAATATGTGCAATTTTAAAAAATTACAAAAACAAGATTTTCTCAAAAACGGCTCCAAATTTTTTCTTTGAACTTTTGGTAGGGATAGTGGTAAATGTACTCTATCAGATGATTAGTGCAACTGTTGGTAATGTAGATACCTTTTTGAAAAAAGAATGAGACACTGATGTCTGGTATCAATGTTTTATTTAAAGCTCAAAGATCTTTTTCGATAGCTTTGATGATGATAGCTAATCTATCGAAAAATATCTTTCAGCTTTAATTAAAACATTAATTCCAGACAACACCAGTGTCTCATTCTCTATCAGATGATATAAAAGCCATATCGTTCTATAGGTTAGTTTTTTCAAAAATTACAAAAATTTAAATTTTTTTCACATGTTTCTCACGTCGATAGTATTTACATTAGCGCCGATTTTTTCAGATTATTACACCATGTAACAAAAAAGTTTTACCTTGTTTAAGTGAATTTTATGCTTGTTTTGGATGAATTAGGCTCCAACTAAACTACACTGAATATTCCTATCTTTATATAATCGTTTCTTTGCTTTTTATGCCCAATTATATGAAATTAATTGGTTAAAATTATATTAGCTAAGAATACATTTTCTATGAGATGAATAAACTGTTCAACTGTGTAATATCTGTTTGGTATTCTCTTAATTGATTAATAATGGCCCCGTTGTTGTAAGAGTAATTCAGACTGTTTTTTTATGTGTGAGGTATCTTCCTGGGATCGAAAGCAGTAAAGATAGAATAAAGGAAGCTAACATCATCTGCTTAGCATACTGTTCATATTTTGTTATTTCTATGGGAGACTAAGAAAATAATTGGGGACCACATGTTGTATGGTGTTGCAGATCAACTCTCGAGGCATGGTAAAGAGGATAAAACAGAAAAAATGAATTTGGTATATATCTAGAATTTGGCAAGAACCAACAGATCACCTCTCCAACTTTTATTTCTGTTACCTCCCTTCCGTATTAAGCTTGGACTAATCAAGCAATTTGTAAAGGCATTAGATACATCAGATGCAGTGAAGTACCTCCATGTGTTCCCCAAACTATTAGAAGCTAAGATAAAGGGAGGAATTTTTGTTGACCCCCAAGTGAAAAATTTACTTCGTGATGGCACATTCATTAGCATGCTTCTATCGGTTCGAAAAAAGGTCTGGAAGAGCTTCGGAGATGTTGTGAATGGTTTCCTAGGTAATCACAAGAGTGGACAATTACAGGGTTGTGGTATAAGGTGGCAGGGATGTGGTTGAATAACTACAAATCAGTGGGGTGCAGAATATCTCTAAAGTTGCATGTACTCCACTGGCATCTGGATGTTTTCAAGACTCATATGGGTGCATATTCAGAGGAACAGGGCGAAAGGTCCATCAGGACATACATTTGTTTGAAAGAAGGTACCAGGGACAGCGAATGCTTGGTGATTATGTCTGGGGACTGATTAGAGAGTGATGTAACGTACGAGAGGAAATTTAGGAAAACAACACATTTTTAAGCACACTGCTCATGATATGTAGACAATTTCACGTACTTTAACAATTTTGTCATATATATTTACTGCATTTACATTGTTTCAAACATTGTATTTAAGAATTTCTTTTGTTTTGTTTTATGGGTAAACGTAAACGATCATTCATTGTTTTAAATATATGTATTTTCCTAAAATTAAGAAAATCAATGTCATTTCCCTAAAAACCATTTCCCGTGTGCAAAATTGCGTTTACATAGTGTTTTGAAACACACTGGATCAGAAACAACAACAAAATTAACTTAAACAAAATTTTGTTACATTGTGTTATATTTACGAGTACATGTGCTTTAAATAAAGTTTCTCGAAAACACAACCGTTTTCAGTGAAAAATAGCTCAACATTTCGAATTTTCAGAAATGCTCAAACGTCATTTTCTCATATATGGCTGCAAATTTTTTCTTGAAACTTTTGTAACGGATAGTGCTAATTACGCTCTTTAGTATGGCGTAAAGTTTAGTTTGAATTGTTTTTGGCTCTTTCAAAAATTACATAATTGTAGTTTTTTTTGAAGATCTCTTACATCTTTAATATAATATCATTATCAGCAATTTGTAAAGATTACTATATTTATGAGCGTACGTGCTTGAAATAATTTCAAATAAAGTATTTTGAAAAGTAAAAAAAATTCTGTGAATATGAGCAATCAAATTTTGAATTTTTAGTAACGCTTAAACGCAATTTTCTTTAAAACGGCACATAACTTTTAAATGAAAATTGCTATTTAGGACTGGTTTTTTGTGTTCTTTAATATTCTAAAATGAATATATCTGTTTTATCAATAGGAAACAGAAAAAATAAGGAAATGATAATGGTATATTATGCAATTAGTTTATAATGTTGTCCTTTTTTGCACGAATAAGAAGATATTACTGAACGAACGACGTTAGGAGTGAGTTCGGTTATATCTTCTTATGATATGATAATAATGATAATATCTACTTATGCAAAAATGTAACATTATAAACGAGTTGCATACACTTTTTTTATATAACAGTATTATAAGGATTTAAGGAAGCGAAATTAATTTGGATGTTAAGTTGTAATTCATAGTTGTAGTAGTTCTCGAATTCATGTTTTGACGTCATGAATACTACCCATGCAACTAATTTGTTTACAAATGGCAATTAGTTTGAAAGTCGCGATTCAAACAATGGATTTGCCCAGAGAAATTTTGGAAGAAGCTGCAAATGCAGAAAGTGATATGATACCGAAAAAGTCTTGCTAACTTTATGAGAAAGAGTATGTAAAGTTTAGGAAATGGATGGATGAAAAAAATGCAAATTTATTATGGGAAGCTGTTGTTCTTTCGTATCTTTCGGAGCAGTTTGGTTAAGTAAGTATAATGCACATGCTAGAATGAAGACGTTTCTTAATTGAATGCATGATTATTTAAACATTAAGTCCACAGCATGTAAAGCGTCGACACTACGGTGCACTTATTCCAAATTTAAGGCAATGCTAAAGTTCAAAAACAATATTGATATTGGAACTTTTCATAATGTAAGTTTACTTATGAAACAAGCAAATGTGGGATATCAACCTATATAGGCAGTGGTATTTTCCCAACAAGCTGTAAACACATTTCTTACAAAAGCTGATGATGAAACTTTTCTTTTAATGAAGGTATAATAATGACAGTGGCAATAATATTTAATTTTTATTTTTTAACTGGTGTATTAATAGCTGGTATGATTTTCAGGTTGTTGCTATTTTTAGCATATTTGGTGCTTGTAGACGTGTCGAATTGTACAATTTGTGCATCAACGATGTGAAAGAAGAAGGTTCTGTTTTGAGAGTGAACATTAAAGTGACAAAAAATGACAAGACCTGAATATTTACTATCGTATCCAGTGAAGAGTTTAATTATGTTGAAGTCTGTAAAAAATACATTTCCTTAAGACCCTCACATGTTGAACACAAAAATCTTTTTTTGTTTTACAATTATGGCAAATGCAGCTGCAATCCAATTGGTATCAATACATTTGCAAAAATACCAAAACATATTGCAAATTTTTTAAAATTACCGAATGCAGAAAAGTACTCTGGTCATTTGTTTAGGAGAACATCCGCGACGTTTCTCGCAGATAATGGTGGTGATATCACTACACTTAAACGTCATGGAGGATGGCGGTCTCCATGTGTAGCCGAGTCATACGTCGACGAATCGGTGACTAACAAGATTCAAATAGCTAACAAGATATTGGTTAGTGCAGAAAGCAAAGAAAAAACAAGCATTGTGGATATAAATGCATGTTATGGAGGGTCACTGACCAATTTATTAAATTGTACACGTAATGTACATGTTCACAAGAATTAATTTGATATTTTTTGTTGTTCTTATTATGTTGTTCTTGTTATATTACCAAATAAAAACAAAATATAATTTTAAAGGAGTAATAAATTAATAAATCAGTTTTTAAAATAAGTTTTTTCATAACGTATTTGATTTCACTGCGAACACTGCAATCTATTTACATGGTACCACTGCCTTCTTTAAACTCCATAACTGAAAATATATAGGGGCCGTGACTATTATGTCAGTGATGGCTCATATTTCGTGCAGAAATAGCAATGACGTAATCATTCGTGCAATAATATGCCATATTATGAACGATTTTGTTAATGGAAAGGGGTTTTTTATAATGCTGGTATACAAAAAAATGTACTTTTGGCGGTGATAGATGGCAGCTGGCAAGAAAGAGTATGTGGCAATTCCATATAGCTGGCGAAGACCCAAGGAAATAGAAAACTAATACGGGAAAGTCTGTGCCATTCTGTAGCACTACTACTTCTTTCTTGGCATACGGGGGGGTGTCAATAAAATGAAATATCTCACGGTATTTCGCGTCGTTCTCCGTTGTGCCGCTTGGAGTCGCATGATCGCGACTATCGTGTTGTGCTGGCGATCATGCGACTCCCGGCGGCACAACGGAAAACGACGCGAAATACCGTGAGATATTCCATTTTATTTACACACCCCCGTGCGCCAAGAAAGAAAACCCGAAGTACATAAAATCCACGGACGAGCAGAGCGCGACGCCAGTTGCTAGCCAGCCGCGGGTACTGCGCCTGCACCCCTGCCGCCACTGAAGATGTGCACCGTAGGCGTGGACGAAACGTTTGGCGCTTCAATGCCAAGTGGACCACGGCCTACCAGCCCAGAAGATATTTTTCATCATCAAATAATAGTTAGGTACACATTTTCTCTTATTATTTACTCTTAATAAACGTCTTATTTAAACACGCGCCAAAAGAACAAAGCAATAAAAATGTTGAAACATTGTGTAAATTTACTAATATTTAACACAAATGCACATTTGCAGTCACGACTTCTAATACTGATTGGAGAATTTCTCACTTCATAACGCCCCGTGCTGCCTCAAACTCGAAAATCCACGGCAAAAGACGGAAGTGTACTGTTTTCTTTTCCAGGAGTAGAGATATGGTTGCGAAGTGGATGAATGCTCATCTTAATTAAAAATGAAATTTGCCAACGAAGAGATGGTGGTTGGATCCTTGTCAAGTTTGAAAATGATATTTATTATTAAAGAAGACAAGTTAAATGCAGATAAATCAATGGAAAAAATCTCCGATTTTGATCTTTGAAATTAGTATTTCTTAGTGTTATCTTTGTGTTAAGACCCTGGATTGCTGTAGTTAGGCCTCTTATCTCTCATTGTCACCCCTCTGAGTCTCCTCTCTCCACTCAACACTCTTGACGCCGCGAAGGCGAGAGTTGCAAGGGCAGCTAGGACATATTGTCCGTTTAATTCCAAATCAGATACCAGAAAGTTTAATTTTATCCTCAAATTATTATCAAAATGTTAGCATATGATAGGATTCCTCTTTTTATGATCTATCCATTGTTGGTGAGAAAAATATATAGTTCCATTTAAAAAATCAAACATGATTAATTTTCTTGAAAACTAAAAATATTATAGACATTTTCTCTATGGCGTGTTACTTGCCCCATGATTCCGCATTATTCAACGAAAACTGCATTTTTATATCATGAACCGCTTAAAAGTTATGGGGGTGGTCCATAGTTGGTGGGACACCTGTAAGCACTTTTGTTTTATGTTAGAATATAGGCACTCTTCAGGAATTTGCTTAGTTTACTTATCAAATCGAGTAACGTTCTTGCACCCTGATCCCCAATAGGTTTTCTGTTTGTGTATGTCGGTTTATTAGAATCCACGAAAAGCTTACTTGCATACACATAGTGAACGAACAATTATTTGTTTCCGGCTAGGGCGTGCAGGGAATTGGTGCACGCCATTTTTGTGACTTTGGAGTGACATCGACTTAAATTTGACGCAATGGCGCGGCACTTTCTTTTCTATTATTTATTTCTACAGTGTGATTTATTCTTCGTTGCTAATGTAATGTACAGACTGATTTTGTCAAAATTGGATAATCTTCGTTGTTTAGTTTGGTAAATAATTAACTTTAAATTCCGTGGTGGTAGCAGATATCTTGTTGTAATTCATAATGGGAGATAAGGGACAATCATCCACAACAATAAGTTATAATATTTATTTATTACAACATGCCCAAAGTAACTTTCGGGAAAACAATTTCCCATCTGCAGTAGCTATCTAACAAAGAAAAGGAAAATGAGAGATCAACATAAAGAATCAAAATTATGAATCAAAGCAGACAAATGAAATGACATAACTAATACATAAATAAAATAAAATAAATAATAATAATAATAATAATAATGTGAATATAATTTTTATTTATTTATTTACTGAAGAAAAATTTTAAGAAAAATAAAATAGGTAATTTTTAATTTTTGTTTTATTTTATTTATGTATTAGTTATCTCATTTAATTTGTCAGTTTTGAATCATAATTTCGCTTCTTTGTGTTAATCTCGATAATTGCGATTTTTAACAGTTTACTGTTATTTAGATAGTTTATTATTTACTAACAATATGAAGAATTATATAATAGAAAGTACATTATTGCATAACTCAAAACAATATCCAATTCTTTATCATAACCAGTACTGTAATTCCACTTCCATTTTTCTATTTGAATACATTTTTGGAAAAGACCGTTTTCACATTGTAGGACAATACTAGTTTTTACAGTAATATATAATATAACGAATTAGTCTGTTCTGAAACAATAATTAATGTTCACAAGTAGGTACCCGATAGGGGTCACGTAAGAGAATTTTGACCGCAGGCTTGATTATTATTGATGTACAGTTTTGGTTGAGAACGTTGTAAATCCTCGTGATTTTCAGTGCCTTTTCCATAATCTTCAATCTGCAAATTCCTTAACTTATTCCATGATTGCGAGCTATCTTAATTTTCAGAATTTATTTTAATCTCGCAGATTTTTCTGGGTCGCAAAACTACAAAATACATCTGTAGGTTGGGATTTTTAACATACTGCAATTCTTTCGAACACACTAAACACTTCGCCATTGTTCCAGTATCTACAAAAGTATACCTTTCTTCCCTAACAGAAAGAAAATTGACGGGTGTAGGTTTCCCTCTCATGTTGCCTGAAACACCGCCAAAGCCCACTGTTTTCGGTACCGGCGACCGCCGACTGCCCCTCTTTTCCTCCCCCATTCGCTCGCACTGCTTCTCCGAGTGCCTTATCTGGGAGGGGGAACACTGCTCCGACGTCATTCGTTGTCCAGTTGGCAATCTCTGATCTAGGTGGATCGGACGCGGAGGCCCAATACCAGGGCCGCCTCGATTCCCGGATTTGAATCAGCTAACTTTTCTTCTCGGGGTTAATGAAAGAACGCGTTTATGCTACCGCTTCTTCGGCGCATTGAGACGAGGCGGCAGAAATAAAGGAACAACCCGGCAGAGTTGTGTACGTCACGGAGGCCGTGCGGCACAGATGCTTGTCTTGAGTTCGCGCAAGAGGAGGTCATTTTGAACGTTATGGTGCCCTTGATACACGAGGTGAAAATGCGAAATTTCGGCTGTATACACAAATAATATGAACGTATCGTAAATAACACTTAAATATTGGTTTTTCTCTTTGCTTTCATATTCATTAGATAAATAGGTAATAATAGCAACATGGAACAATATTTAATGTAATATTTGAACTACCTTTATGCAAGAAGTGACGGGTGATAAAATAATTTTTTCAACAATTTTTAATATAGTTTACACTATTTTGTTTTACACTCATGAATAACTTGGTGTGCTCTTATCACAGGATCCTCGACAAGCAACGAGGACAGTATTACCCTGTATATGATCACTTGTTTCATTCTGCACACATGAACATTATTTACATTTCAGAAAATACGTTCACATTTGCATGACATTTTCATGTTTTGTGAAGGATCTAGCAAGATATGTACGTTTTTGGTGAGGATCAGAAAGGGCATGTTTTGTTTCATTAAAGAATTGAGTTTTGATATAATTACAATAAAATAAATCTACGAATGTCAAGTTCTCCGTGCAAGTTCACCCTCCAAGGAGTTTATAGCCAATCATTTAGGGGTAGGGGAATCATATATTTTTATTCTATAATAAAAATATTTGTATTATGTTGTATATCTGCTGTATTTCATGTCAATTTTCTGTAGACAATTCCATTGCGGGTTCACGGGTTTTGGTCCAAAATAATAAGCTATTAATTATTAGTAATTAGCAATAATTATTAGCAATAATAAGCTAAAATTGCTATTGAAATAGCTTATTATTTTGGACCAAAACCCGTAAAACCGCAATGGAATTATGTAGTATATTGTTTTTGAAGAGTATATGGTATTAAAATATTGTTTAAATAATTACATAATTCTAACATCAATATTTAAATCAATTTTGCCAAAAAAAGGAAGATAACAAGCGAAAAGCATGGCCCCCTTGTCCCCTCCCGTGGATCCTCCACTGTCTCTCTCAGATACTTGTCTTTGACAGCAAATGTAGTTATGCCCACTATTCTACCCGCCACACAGTAGTTATGTTTTGTTGTAGCGAGAGAAGTGAAGTTGAGGTGGAAACGCGATTTGCGCTTTGTGGAGATTTCGCGGAACAGCCCTGTCAAAGGTGCGTTGCGCTTTGGGGACAGCGTCCGCGGCTTTCGCAGCTTTTCCACTCAGTTCAACTCGCTTCACAAATCCAATTACATTCCTCTATTAATAGATGACTCAAATGAATTGCGAACTTTTAATGAACCAAAACGAAAGTTTAAAAAATATCTAAATAACCTTTAATTAAAATAGAATTGTTGCGGACTGAAACCATAGAAAGTGTTGCACGTTTTCTTGGCTTCAGGCGTTGAGGGGCTTCTTTTCAATGTGCCATAGAGAAAATTCGAACTTTCCTATGTATTACAAAACATGTTAATGCTTTTTTACTTCCTCTGTCCTACTGACATTGTATAGAGTAAGTTATGCAAGGCTGCAGCAAAAAAACGCCAATGTTTTGGCAAGCGCCTGGAATCCGAGGGCAGTTGGATGCAAGAACTAAGGTCAAGAGTGGAAGGGTTAAGAGTGAGGTCACCTGAGGTTCAGTGCCGAGGCTTGAAGCGAGATCACCAAGTTTATTACGGCTGGGCGGTTGCAATATATTGACTTGATATGTGTTTATCAGCTTCGGTTGCTACCGTCAATAAATAAATGTATAAAATATTCTACAGGAATGGCTGAGTTATTCGTGAAAATAAAACAAAATTTTTGACTTCAATAATGTTTATTTTAATATTTTGCACATACACTAACGCATTGGCGTCCATTTATTGTCAGTTTATTTTTCATCATTGTTTTTATCTCCATCTTCGTTGCAGGAGAGGTAGACCACTTTTAGATCGTTGTCCTGTAAAGGGCGATTATTTGACTTAATGAGTTCTCCATTTTTGTTTTCCATTCTTTTGAAGGAATCCATCTGTAAAGGAAATAATTTAGAAAGTGCTTAGTAAATGCCAAGTTTTGCTCTTTCGTCGCAATGAGTTGAGTAAGGGTAATGCATTTCCTCAATAAGGAAATGCTTTCAGATGGATAATGACCGAGCATTCGTATGAAAAATTTTAAATACTTAGGATATCGTTTTGGAATATGTTTTGACTAATGAATATGATAAAATAAAAAATAATTTGAGGTAAAGTTTGTAAACAATTAGTTAATCCCTAGTCTTTCATATTCAAATACGAAAACTTCAAATTCATAAATAATTATTAAGTAAAACAGATTTGCGATTATAGGAATGCTGAATGCAGATTAAAAACCAATTTTTGTCAAGTGAGATTTTTACAATGTAAAACCAATTTCTCGTTTTTGACCCTGATTTTAAATGTCTGAGTACTACTTTTGCCCCAATCATGTGTCGTAATTCTTCTTAAAGTTTGTAGTACATCGTACAGAATCAAAATATTCAATTTTTTTCTGTTCGTTATCGTACCGATCCAGTGCCACTTCCAAGTCATGGAAAACCATGATGTTACATGACAATTAGCTATGTTAGGTTTTATAGAGGCAAATAAGAAATAGTGATGATTTCTTCTTTTCCGTGTTTCAGGCATTAAAATGTATGACCAAATTTCTATAAAATTGAAAATTTCAAACAAAATTGTAAAAATAAAAAAGTGATAGGAAGGAATGGTTTGTAGATTTGAATTCAGCCCCACAAAAATGTGTAATCTTGATCCGCAAAATCCTCACAGGATTATGAAATATGTAACTCATACTACTTACCAGTAATTCGTGTATGCAGAGAGTATTTCTGTAAACGAACCAAGTGACTCCTTCTTTGCAGGGCGGCAAGGTGGAGGATCCTTCGTACATGAAATAGCCGCATTCAAAATCCAAAGGAATGAGGAATTCCGGCACTTCACTGTATGAATAAGAGCTACCAGGTTTCACGATTTCATCCGGCAGTAAGCGATCAAACAGACTTATCCTTTCCTCGTCGGTCTCACTGCATACCTTTAAAAAAATGTAAATCTCTTAAACGTGAATATGCAACTTTTCATTTATTTCAACACTGCAGTCAAATCACAATAATACTCTAATCCGTGATTATTCGAAAAACTTTCATTTGATAACATCTACAAAATGCAAAAAATATTATTTACACGTGATTTCTTACTTCGTAATTGTTTGTAAGAATAAAAAATTCATAAAAATTGACGAATACTGAATAAATTAGCAGTATTTTACAATTTATTAAACTGATTCATCCTCGTAAGAAATTATTTGTAAGGAAAAACTCGTAAAAAGTTATTTGTTCGGAATTGGCAAAACAATAGTAAGCTACAAACTGTGAGAAACAACCTTACGAATAAAACGTAAGCTTTCCGATTTGTAAATGAAATGGGAGTTTATGTAAATATTTGAAACTTTGTAATTCAGAAATAATTGAAGGAGGAATGGTGCCAGAGAAAAGGAAATTTTAAACCAAAATTAAAATTTAGTAAGCCAAAACACTCCTATTCAGATTAGACAAAACTTATGAATGCCCAGCTGAGAATTATGTCCATTCTGCAGAGATGGTTTGTTATATGTCCTCATAAAGACCACAACTATATCCGTCGAAATGTGATTCCTTTCTTGCGATAATTTTTGAATGTAAATTTTATTCTTATAGCTACAATATAAAATCTCCACTCAGTTTGGTCAATTCTTTATAATGTAAATTAGTTTTTATAGCATCTACATAAGCGTATTACTATACAAACGTTTATTTTTAAAAAATAGACACCTTCAGTTTTATAAAACATAGATGGGCTTATTTTTGTAATTTGTGTTTTATATCAGAAAAATATTTTTTGATACGTTTTTAAAGTATTTTCTTAATATATAAGGTATCCTGCAGAATTACATTTGGAGATGCCAAGTAATGCTTCTTCAGTATTGATGTATTAGAGGCTGACAGAATGCATATGGCTTGATTGAGTCTTCTTTTTAGAAAGAAAAGTATTTTTGCCCTTAACTAAAATTTTGTAATATTATCACACAAAAATACAAAACAAATCATGTGAACTGTATTTGAAATTCATTTTGTTCTTCTGTCGGTGATTCCAACAGACTGTTCCAAGTGAGGAAAAACACATTTGCTTTAAACTTAGATCTTGTTGATTTAAAAAGAAATATTTTATTTTAAGGTGTTTGTTTAATTGTTATTGCAATACTCTCATTTAATGTGTGATTTAGCAACGACCTTTTAATACAATGCTCTTGACTGAAGGTAATGTAACTAAATGTAACTTCATTTTTTGTGCACGTCTTCTGAATTTCATTGGGAAATATAGTTATTCGGATTCGCTTTCCATATTGTATCATTTTCCATATTGTCGTTGCAAAAAGTATTATTCTTTCGTGAAGAACATGATGAGGGTTACGGGCACAAATTTATAGCTAATTTACGTTTGAAAATATATTTTATTATATAGGAGCGAATATTTTGTCAACAAAACTTGAAAAAAAGCTCTTGTTTCTGTATTCAAAATTCGACTAGAATATGGTTTAGGACAGAGATCACAGAATTATGAAAACGTGCACAAATTTCACTTCTCCCCATAGCTCGTCACACACAGTTTTTAACTGTTTTTGACGTAAATAAATAAATAAGGTCGGAGTAATTTTAGACCATACTTACATTAATTAAGTAGGCCAAAGCGATGGCACGATTCGTCTCGCGATTTCGATGCACCACGTGCGTTTCTAATGCAGTACTAGACAAAAAAGACGTTACAGTGAGAAAGTTCACACTATCAAGAATGAAAAATATTGAGAACAAGTGAATGTTGCATTCAATAAATATACAATGGTTGAAACGGCGTCCGAGATCCCGCGCCAACTTACCGTCGGCCAGCGGGGGTTTCCCCAACTACGAATCTCCGCACCAGCCTCCACATCCGAGACAAGTTCTATAGTGCGATTTTTCTATCTCTGCCCCTCAAGCCCCTATGACCACGATGAAATATCACACGCCATTTCGAGTCTTTCCCCGTCGTACCGCTAGAAGTCGCATGATCGTAAGCACTGCTTGATACGGTCGCGATGATGCGATACGTGGCAGCACGACGGAGAACGACGCGAAATACCGTGACATAATCCATCGTAAAGACGGACCTTGTGGGGCAAAGTTAGAAAAATCGTAGTATAAGTGTCCAACCGGTCTCCTGGCCTATGTGGTAATGTAGTACATGTTAGTTTAAGCAAGAAGTGAGGATAGGACAAAGAAGAGTAAGGAATGATCGCGAGCTGAGCGTGGCCCGTTTCTTAGAGTACTCCTATGGCATTCGCCTTGTATTGATGGGAGAAACCACGTAAAACCATGATCACAGCAGTCGACCGCTAGAATTCTCATCCAGACAGCGACTGAATTCGACCTAAATGACAGGCTTTTATTGAAAATCCTGCCATCGTTGGGACTCGAACATAAGACCTCCCGGTCAGAGCACTACAGTTACATCAATTGATGCTCTGCGCCTCTTATCCCACTTACAAAGTTATGAAATGCTGCGGGGAAAAAGGGTGAAATTTCGACACAAAAAACTAATTGCCGGGCCCTGGTAACGAGAATGTGCATAAATCCAGTTGCTAAATATAGAAAAATATCCTCTAACCCGTAGCCATAATCCTTATTTTGTGAGTCCTTGATACCGAAAAATCGATTGACGGCAAAACCTCCGTCTGTGTGTCTTTGTATTTTTGTTTGGATGTCTGTCTGTATGTATGTCTGTCGTACTGTCTCTTTGTCTGTATGTGTGTCTCTGTCTGCCTGTATGTATGTTTGTATTGCTTCCTACGACTGACTGAATGACAGTGTGACTGACTGAATGACACTGTGTGACTGAGTGTGACAGACTGTGACAGACTTTGTGACTGACTGTCAGTCTGACTGCACGTCTGACTGCATATGTGATTGCGTGTCTGACTGTGTCTGATTGCATGTGTGACTGCGTGTGTGACTGCGTGTGTGACTGCGTGTGTGACTGCGTGTGTGACTGCGTGTGTGACTGCGTGTGTGACTACGTGTCTGACTGCGTAGGTGACTGCGTGTCTGACTGCGTAGGTGACTTCATGTATGAATGTGTGTCTGTATATTTTTTACTTTTGAACGATACCAAATGTTGATTAAATTATGACCTCGGGTAGGGGAAAGATAGAACGCTTAAGGTGATAATGCAGGTCTTATTTTCTTTGAAATAGCTTGTTTTCTAGGCGGCGACCTACAACTGCAATTATGAAAATATTTTTTCAATGATATGTGTGGATCAACAACGAATTTTCAAATAAGGTCAGGTTAATTTTTTCGAAAATGTTAAGTAAAATCCGTCAAATAGGCAACTTTTAAATTATAAACAATTATTTTCTCAGAAACAGCTCCAAATTTTTACTGTTCTTTGTTGCTATGTGAAAAAAAGTTGAAGAAAAAAATTGGAGTCGTTTCTGTGAAAATAATTATTTAAAATTGAAATATTGCTCATGTTTCACGCAAAAATAGTAATATTTTTCTAAAATTTGCATGATCTTATTTCAAAATTTGCCTTTAAGGAACAGATTTCGTGAAGAAAAGAATTCCTATCTCTAATATTTTAGTTCTAGGAAAACGCCGAAAAAAATGGAACTTTTCCAATTTTCGGAAAATCAGAGCTTCCAACAAAAGTGAAACCTGAACTTGAAATGAAAAAAATCGAAACGATAAATTCGTATTTCTGGAGCTTCTCGCAATGCGGTGTAACTTGGGAAATGTAATTTGACTGGTGCTTGGAGGCATTCATTCAAATACTGGAAAGAAAGATTGTTTTTTATTTAAACATTAAATCTATTCTAAATTGGGTCATTTCATAGGGTTAAATGTGAGAACGAATGGATCGTTTCTCTTTGTATGGCAGGGTGTGGGATGACGAGTAATTCGTGTCAGAACGAGATTTTTATGAATTAGAAAATATATTTAATTATTACATTTTTCTCTTCATTTGCGTTTTGTTGCTAGCGCTATCAAGAATGCTGATTTGCAAAATGTGTGTGGCATACAAATCCAACGGCCATTGTTTCTTTAGCAACGTCGCTTTAGTAACAGAAGGCGGTAGTGGCGGCCATCGTTGGTTTTCGTTATTATAAAATAATAATATTATTTACGTCCAAACTACTCATCAGGCATCGTTGGTACATTTATAAAGAACGTGAATACACTAAATTCAATGTCAGAAAGCTGTTTTTATTTAATCGTTTGTATTAAAAAATATATGAATTTTTCCCGCTTCATTTGTCAAAGAATTTTTCAAATAGTAGTTGGAGTGTAAGACAAATTGTCACATTGTATTACATAAATATTGACAAATGTTATATACATATAGTTACATTACATATATATATATATATATTTTTTTTGTGTGTGTGTGTGTGCTGTTGTAGCACCCAACCGGGACAAGTGGCTTAGGGCATCAACTGATGTCACTACAGGTCCACAAAGTGACCACAAAGTCCTAGGATTGGATTGACAGGATTTTCGACACTAGCTTGTCAGTTGGGTCAAGTTCAGTCGCTGTCTGGAGGAGAATTCAAGCTGTCGGCCCCTCTGATCGGTAGTTTTTCGTCTCTGATCAACATCAGGCGAATGCCGGAGAAGCACCCTAATATGAGGCCAAGGACTGCGTGCGATATTTGTTTCCTCTCCCTAGTCCTATCCACACCCTTAGACACACTTCCACTTATATGCAATACACTACCTACTACCCATGCCTGGAGACCGATCGGGAACTGAGAGCTTGTCTCAGCTGAGGCGGTGCCCCGCTGGTGGGAAGATAGCTGGTTGTGGTAGGGGAAAACCCGCTAGTCGGCGGTAGGTCGGCGCCATCCAGCGGGGGAAGACCAGTGCCACCTCCCGAGGGGGACATGCACTACACTTACGGGACTAATGACCTTAGCCCTTGACGCGCCTGGAATCGCTAACAATGAATCAATCATATGCAACACCAATAGTTTCTAAAAGAAATATAATCGGATCAGGTAATTTTATTTGTTGCGTAGTGCTGTATTAATGTGTTCACACCAGCAGAAGCTCTATGAGTCTCTCCATTAGCACAGAGCAAAGTGAAGTCAGCCGGCGTGCGAGATTAATGTCGCCCGTTTGGAGCAGCGCTCACTCAAAAATTGCCGCTTTCCGGAAGAAATACCCGAGACTTATTTAAGGGAATTGGCGGAAGCTCCAGGGAATAACGCCCTTCCATACCGAACAACTGCGAGATGGGCAAGAAAAGTTTTGTGAGGACGCATACCAACCAGAGATCAGCAACGCACGTGACAGCCGTATGTACCATTCAAAAACGTCAAAGGGTTTACATATCCTGGATATAATTTTGGCTATAATTTATATAAATAATACTTTAAAACAAAAAATTAAAATATCTCATAGACTCATTTACTGTTTTTTGCTACAGTACGTATAAAAACATTGAAACATCACCTAAGATCACGTAGAAAACCTATTTAATAAACTATCTATGTAATATTCCTGGCTAATTCTGGGAGATCCAAAAACAATGAAAACACAAATTTGAATGCTAGCAACAAGAATACAAAAATTGTACACGATAAAATACTCACCGAGGAGCATAGAATGCATGTTCACTTGGCCAATGGAAGTGAATATTTGTTAGAAAATATTCAACTGTTTCTCCATTTTGTGTCAAGATTATTCGAGGTCCTTCTGACGAAGAGTACTCAAAAGTGATGTTCACTTAAACACAATAACAATTATTTTATTATATATTGATTAACTTATTCTATTTGGCCCATATATTGAGAACAGACTATAATTTCTAATTTGAAATATATAAATAATTCACTTGATTGTGCATTTCGTATTGCTACAGTTTCAAGGATATTACTTTTCTCATCTTCATGCTAGAATGAAAAAATATTGAAAATTAGTCATTCGAAGAAAAAGAATGTTAACAAATTTGATGTTTTCAAAGAAAATCAAATTAATAATTACTCAATATAATCATGTGTATTTTACGATATATATATATATATATATATATATAGTAACGAACGTGAATTTCACGTACTCGTGTGATGAAATCAATCAGCCAAAACATTGACTAAATTGATTTTCGGCTGTTGGTCGTGCGAGATTCCACCGCCCGCTCGCGCGCGCCGCCGGGAGCCGACGAGTTTTCTTATCGGTGGCTCGGAGGGGTGGAGAAAGGGGCAACTCTTATCTGAGCAGTGACGTGGTCAGAAGAGGGGAGAAAGAGGGGTGTGCGGCACGACGGGAGAAAGTTGTTGGACACGGAGGTGTGCGGTTAGTCGGGAGAAGTGCGTACGGGACGCCGAGAGAAAAAGCTACTAGAACCGTAAGCAGTAGGTGTGAAGCTGACGATGTGGATGCGAACTCAAGTTAGCGAGAAAGGAGTGGCTTGTGCCAGTGGTGGCTAGAATCACACGGCAGAGGCACGATCGACGGAGGCGTCTGGTCTTGGAGTACGACGTGGTTACAGAGAGAACTCGTGCTTAGGCCCATGACAGAGCGTCGGCAGCCGCATTTTCTTCGCTGTGAGTTTTGCGCTGGTGGCGAACGCCACGGCCACCCAATTAAGGTCGGTGTTCAAGATAAAATAATTTTTGTTTATGACACTGCAAAAGTAAGGAGAATTTGGAAGCAATAGACTATGGAATGCAGGTTGATGCATTGTTCCGGTGTTTCACTGTCGGATTGTTTTTCTTTTGGCCACTAACATTCTTGCTTAATGACTGATATACTAGTCCCATTGGTACATTTCGTAGTCACTGTGTACTGTTATCAAAAGATATTTGAAGTAACGTGCCTTTCTTAGGGGAGAACATCATTGATTTGTGAGAGAATCTTGTTATGTTAATGAAATGCAAGTGCAGTTTCTGCTTCAAAAGAAAATGTTGATGATAGTGTTAAACACAAGTCAAGGTATAAAACACATTGTGTTATTTATGAACAATTAAAAGGGTATGAAAATATATTTGCTATGAACTGATGAAGAATTTAAGTGAACAGTAATATGTCGTTCTACAATACGTTCCTGCAAGGTAAAAACTAGAAATTTTAAGTGTATTTATATCATTATGATATAATTATTTATACATACACTCGTCTTCATAAAAAAAGACGAATGAGGCGGATTGCGATCATTGTTGGCAGGCAGGTAGAGGGTACCACGCATACAAAATTATTCCACTTTCACATTTCTAGGACCAACATTTATTGCGCTATACGGTGAGAGACGGTCCATGTTGGTATGGCGTGGGGCCGCCATTTTGGCGAACACACGCGTTCAGATGTCGCGGCGAGGAGTTGTACAGGTCCCGAATGTAGTCCTGTGCTAGTACGTCCCATACAGCTTGCAAAGTTCTTGCAGATTGTAGCACCCCATACATTCTCGATCGAGGAGGGGTCTGGCAATGCGGCTTGCCATGGCAGAGTATCCACGGTTCCAAGGTATGCTCGGGAGGTGGCTGCGGTATGCGGCCGCGCGTTGTCCTATTGAAATAGGGCATGGGCGGGGGCGTTCACGTACGGCAGAGTCGTCGGTTGCAGGATTACCTGAACTATCGTGCGCTTCCTCCGAGGAACTCTGATGGCGAACGGGCACCATGGGATATCGCGTCCCACATCATCACATTTTCGAACATTTGTTTTTCCATTTTCACTGGCGGGACGGATGTTGCGATACCACAAACCGTTCGTCGTGGCACTCTCCCACTGCGCCTCCAGACGCGGACCCAGTGGTCGTCGCCATTAAGGCAGAAGCGAGACTTGTCGCTGAAGATGTGCGCTGCCAGTCTGCATGACCGCTGGTCCGTCGTTCCCGATACCAGACGAGTTTGTAGCGACGTTGCTGGGGTGTGAGTGGCAGGTGTCCTAACGGTCGGCGTGCGGCAAGCCTTGCGTTGTGCAACCGCCTGCCAATGGTACTGGCACTTACAGGATGTGACAGTGCAGGCTGCACAGCCCGCTGAATATCACCTATCGTTGGCGTCGGATCTGTTCGCGCGTGGCAGACAATCCGTTGGACCTCCCTCCTCATGGTGTATGGTGGACGTCCAGATCCTCCATTTCGTATCTGCGTGCCTTCCTCAATCCATTGCCGCCAACTGCGGGCGATGGTGCTGTCCTTACAACCGATGAGGCGCGCAATATAGCGACAGGACCACCCACCTACCCCCACACTCACGATGCGGCCCCTCACGAACGCGTCTCGGGACCTGTACTACTCCTTGCCGCGACGCCTCAACGCGTGTGTTCGCCAACATGGCGGCTCCACGCCATACCAACATGGACCCGTCACCTATGCATAGAGTACGTGCAGGTGACGCTCTGGCGACGCTACACGATGTCGCAATGTCTGGCTCGGCCGTTTGAAGCCCTCATATCCAGACCGGTGGGCGCGACGACACGCGCCTACCCCGACCCCTCAGTGCACTGCCGACCGTGAAAACTAAATCATTGGCTTAGCGAATGGCGTGCGAAATCCCGACCGAGTTTGCCGCGGATCAGTGGGGTCCTTCGAGTTGCATCTTTTTTTATGACGATGAATGTATTTACAGGACAATATTACGAAGAAGCGACTAATGCTCTGAGATGACGCTCTCGGTACCAATACTGACATACTATCGAACAAAGGTGGAGGCGTGGGAGGGAGGGGTTGGTGAAGTCACGCGGCCAATGAGCGTGCTTTTGCCCTTAGCTCATTCTTACGTAAGTATCCAGTGTTGTACGCCTTCACGGTTCCTTCTTTTTCATAACCCTCAAATTTCATCTCAAAGTTTTTCTTCTTTTGTTCACTTGGAGTCCACACTTCAGCTTTAGCTGGCGTTATCCTAATTGGACTTTGCATTTTTCCTCCGCATTCCGGAAAGGTCTTGGGCCAATCTTCTGGAGGCACTGTCCCACTCCAAACATCTGAAAAGAAATAATACAGACAAACAACATTGCAGGCCACAGTTCTCAGTCTCATGGGGAGAAAACGATTGTCCTTGAAATCTTTGAGATCTTAGGTGTAACGTTTTGAATGAGCGACACCGCCATTTTCGAAGAGCTTGGGCAACTAAAGACAATATATTGGGTGCATGATCTTTGTTATAGAATTTTTCATGTAACATTACACTATTGAAATATTTAATTGTCTTCGTTATTTTGAATTTAAATTCGTTACTAAAAGTGTACACGACTGATTAATATTGTTTATGCTCATTTTTTCAAGTTAGTCTCTTTTTTTACTTTCCCTTATACGTACGTATATACGGAGTAATATGCGTAGTGTAGGGAAAGTTATGTAATGCTGCGCGAAAAAACGGCGAAATTTTGGCAGAAAAAATTCGTTTTCGGCCTCTGATAACAAAAAGTGAATAAATTCATTTGCTAAATTAAGACAAAAAGTCCTCTAACACATGATGTAGCCAGAATCTATGTTTTGTGGGTCCTCGATACCGAAAAGACAATTGAAAGCAAAACGTCCGTCCGACTGTCCGGTCAATCTATGAACAACACTAGCGCCTAAACAAAAAGTACGATTTGTTTCCAAATGAATATTCCCCAGTCGATCTGATTCCATTCTAAGCGCTGCGATGTTGAAAAACTTTCTTGAAAATTTGAGGGTACTT
Organism: Acheta domesticus; assembly: GCA_031308135.1. Classification (NCBI taxonomy): domain Eukaryota; kingdom Metazoa; phylum Arthropoda; class Insecta; order Orthoptera; family Gryllidae; genus Acheta; species Acheta domesticus. The sequence continues at coordinate 20,758,792 of JAHLJT010000631.1, read as the reverse complement.
TACATGAATCTCCGGGACATTTTCAAAATTTTCTGAAAAACGGCCCCAAATTTTTTCTTCAAATTTCTTGTAAGGATAAAGTAAAATTAACTTCTAAAGATGGCACAGGTTCGATTTTCACGGTTAACTTGGAATTTTCAAAAATTGCAAAAGTGAATTTTTTCACCATCTTCCTGCAACAAGAAAATTGAAGATAGAGATTTTTCCTACACATAAAATTTGTTCTCCAAAGTGAGTTCTTTTATTAAGTTCATGTACATGTTTTGAAAACTTAAATAGTTTTCTGGCGATATTGCTCGAAATATTAATAACAATAATTAATTAATTAATTAATTAATTAAACTATGGCATTGATCTGGTGGAAACCAATTGCTAACTGGCATGGCCGTGGGCTTATTTCCATTAGTTAACCAACATATGGTACAGGAAACCCAGCATTGACTATAGTAGTCGATTAGCATCCGCACTAGAAAGTGGAAACAGGCATTCATAATCATGGAACCAGAAAGTGGAGGTATTTTACTTTTCCGTATACTATACGTGCGCACTATACGTATACGAAGCGTACACTAAACGTACGCATAGTATAGGGAAGAATATGTAATGCTGCGAGAAAAAACGGCGGATTGGCGAGAGAAAAAATCTTATTTCAGGGCTCTGGTAACGAAAAAAGTTGATAAATCCAGTTGCTAAATTGAGAAAAAAATCTAGCACATGGTGCAGCTAGAATCCCTGTTTTGTCAGTCCTTGATACCGAGAAACCAATTGAAAGCAAAACGTCTGTCCGTCTGTGAAAAACGCTAGCAACTAAACAGTTTTCCTCCAAAATTGATACTCCCCGATCGATCTGACTGATCTCGTGTCCCTAGAATTTGAAAACGATATTTCAATTTTTTTAGGAGAGTACCTGAAGCCCCTGGGACATTTTCAAAAATTTTTGAAAAAATTGCGCCAACAATTTTGACTTAATTTTGTTGTTGAACAGTCTAAAGGTCATTTAAAAGAATGGCGTAGGTCTGATGTTGGTTGAATACCCTGATTTTTCGAAAATTGAAAAAATTCAAATTTTTTCGGCATCTTTCTACAACTACAATTATGAATTATGAAAATTATGGAGAATATTTTTTCTTCATGAAATGTGTTCATAAAAAACGGGTCATCAAATAAGGTCACGTTCAATTTTTCAAAAACGAGTATTTTTTGCAAAAATTTGTGTCGAACATAGACACTTTTTTATTTTCTTTAAACTATTATTACTTTCCCTTACTATACACGGAGTGATATACGTTGTATAGGAAACGTTATGTAAAAAGTTAAGTAAGGGGAAAAATTCATTGCCGGGCGCAGATAACGAAAAAGTGGATAAAATCAGTTTCTAAATTAAGAAAAAATCCCCTAACACGTGGTCTTGCCAGAAACCCTCTTTTGTGTGTCCTTGATACCGAAAAACCAATTGAACGAACAACGTCCGTCTGTCCGTCCGTCCGTCTGTGAACTCTGCTAGCGCCTAAACCATAGGTACGATTTCTTTCAAAATGCATATTCCCTTAGTCGATCTGGTTTCTGTCGAAGCTTCCAGATATTGAAAAAGATTCTATAAAATTTGGGGGTACTTAACATGAAGCTCCCCGGACAATTTCAAAATTTTCTCAGAAACGGCTCCAAATCTTTTCTTTAAATTTCTTGTAGGAATGGAGTAAAATACACTTATTAAGATGGCGTAGGTCCGATTTTCACGGATAACTCTGACTTTTCGAAAATTATGAAAGTTTGAACTTTTTTCGGCGTCTTTCTCCAACTACAAAATTGAAGATCGAGGTTTTTCCTTCAAATAAAATTTGTTGTCCAAAGTGAGTTCTTTCATTATGGTCATGTACATTGTTTTGAAACTTTTAGTAGTTTTCGCGCAATATTGCATGCAGTATGTGCAATTTTAAAAAAAATTACAAAAACAAATTTTTCTCAAAAACGGCTCCAAATGTTTTCTTTGAACACTCGGTAAGTATAGTGCCTAATGTATTTTATGAGATGACAAAAACGCCATATTGCTCTATTCTTTCTTTTTAATTGCAAAAATGTAATTTTTTTACTTGTCTCTCACGTTAATATTTACATTACAGGCGATTTGATGACATTATTATATTACTGAGTATATGTGCTTTAAATATTGTTAGGTAAAGTTTCTCGAAAACACAATCGTTTTCTGTGAAAACTAGCTCAAAATTCCGCATTTTCAGAAACGCTCAAACGCCATTTTCTCATAAAAGGTTAAAAAAAATTCTTCAAACTTTTCGATCGGATAGTGCTAAATGCACTCTTTGATATTGTGGCGGCATGTAGCAGTGCCTTCAGAAATTTATAACAAAAGCTTTTTTTTTGTGCTCTCGGGCACGCGCACGTGCGTCCATCCCGCCCGCCTCGGCCCAGCCGAGCCCCACTCCGCCCGCCTCTTTGCTGTCATGATCCCGTCCCTCTGACGGACCCAGCGGCCGCGGAGAAATTTACAACACCCGTCGTGATAGGCCACGACGGACCTTTTTCCGCTGAATGCACCTTTTTGTGTCCCGCCCCCGACCTCCTCTAGGCGCGTTCCTCGCCTCCAGGCCTGTCGCGCTAACTCAAGAAAGTTACAACCCTTTGCCATGCAATAATTGCTCCCAGGAGATGTCACCCCCCCGACGAATGCAGCTGCGTTTCGATAAACAGAGGTAGCGTTTCGGTAGAAAGAGATACTTTAGAAAATTTTCCACGAATCCACGAACCGCGATTCGTCAAAATTATTTCTGCGACGCAGTAAGGTCCGACCAATGACAATTTTCCCAAAGTTGGTCAGCGAGCCCAAAACTAGGAGGGGAAGATCCGGAGAGGGACGGATTCCCAAAATATTGAAAAAAAGAGGACACTAGGGAAGTAGTCGCGAGGGAGAACACACGAGAGCATCGGCCGCGAAAGAAACACTGGTGAAGTAGTCGCGAGCGGGTAAGCGTGAGAGCAGCGGCCGCCAAAGAGACACTTAAAAGTGAGTTACGAGAGAGCGCCTCATGCCTGGTCGTGGAAGCCGTGAACCAGTTTTTTTTGGTTCGGGTATTCGAAGTAGTAATAACTCGTTGCCTAATTCGAGCGAACGAGCCGCGAATACCATGATCCAGCCTCCGGTCCGCGCCCGCAATTAAATGCTCCCGTATCGCGCGTCCGAATCGTAGTGAGGAGCGAACCCGGACTCGTCCAGCGCCTTGGTGGCGAGGCGCAAAGGAGACCTTCGCGACCTTGTGGTCACAGCGGCCGCGAGAAGGCGTCCGCCCCCCCCCCCCCGTTTCAACATTGCAGCTCATCACAAGACAACGCCCGCCGAAGACGCCGAGGCCATTGACCGCGTGGGGCACAATCCGGCCCACGCCTGCGCAACAGATTAGACTCTTAACGCACGCCCGCGCTTTGGGGCGTCCCGCCTCGAGACGAGACGGAAAACATCACCGAAATTCTAAAGTGTTTTATCTTTCTCTGTTTTTTTGTTAGAGTTAAGCGGTGCCGCGCAATGGCATCTTTCTTTATTATTGTAACAGAAGTGTCTTTAATTAATTTTCTTTTATTTTTTTTATTTACCGAGCTCAATAGGTAGGATGTAATCCCACCTCATGGGATTTTGTATGTAACTTCCCCGGCCGTAGGTCGGGAATAAATGTATAATTTTGTTTCACTGCCCAATTACGGCTAATCATTTTCAAAGTAGTTTGTTGCACCTGCACCTCACTTCCACTCACCACGCGAGGAACCGCGATCATGCTCCGCCGCCCGGCTAGCTGCGGTTGCAATATGACTTAAGGTTTATTTTGAGGTATTTTTTGTTTTTTCAAAAATTACACAAATGTAAATTTTTTGAAAGATCTCTCACATCTTTAATATGCACATTACCAGCAATTTGTAAACATTATTATATTTGTGAGTGTATGTGCTTAAAAATGACTTCAAATGAAGTATTTTAAAAACTCAAAAATTTTCTGTGAAAAAGAGCTTCAAATTTCGCATTTTAAGAAGCGCTAAAACGCCATTTTCATTCAAACAAAACATTTTTAAGAGCAAATGGCGAATTAGGACTTGGTTTTTGTTCTTTAATATTCTAAAATGAATAGTTCCGTTCTACCATTAGAAAACCGAAAAATTAAGAAAATGTCAAAAAAATGCAGTTTGTGCGATGATAGATGGCAGCCGACAAGAGTAGGTGGCAATTCCGAATAGCTACCGCAGAACCTAGGATATAGAAAACTAATACGGGAAAGTGTGTCATTCTGTAGCACCACTAGCTTCTTAAACACATAACGTTTTTTGATTAAATTTGGGACCTGAGATTGTGTAAAGGAAGCTTAAGAGAATGCAGGTTTCATGTTCGTTCGAAATGCCTGAGTTTGCAAAAAATTAAGAAACTAAAAAAACGTCGGCGTCTTTCTACAACTACAATTATAAAGATACAATTGTTTTTTTAATGAAATATACTCATCAAAAACGGATCTTCAAATAAATCAATTTTTTTTAAAATATTAGTAGTTTTTTTTATAATGTCGTGACAAACATACAGCCAACTGCAAATTTACTGCGCTTCAGACAGCTGGATGCATCATAAATCAGAATTTGAAATTTTGTATATTATTTTTACTTTCCCGTATACGTAGGTATACACGGAGTGATATACGTAGTATAGGGAAAGTTATGTAATGCTGCGCGAAAAAATGGCCAATTTTCGGCTGAAAAAATTAATTGCCGGGCCGTGAAAACGAACTAGTGGTGCAACAGAATGGCACAGACTTTCCCGTATTAGTTTTCTCTTTCCTTGGGTCTTCGCTAGCTATTCGGAATTGCCACAAACTCTTTCTTGCCAGCTGTCATCTATCACCGCCAAAAGTACATTTTTTGTTATTTTCTTAATTTTTCGGTTTCTTAATAGGAGAACAAAAATATTACTTTAAGAATATTAAAAAGAACAGTTAAACCTTGTCGTAAATGGCAATTTTCTTTTAAAAATTAATTGCCGTTTAAGAGAAAATGGCGTTTTAACACTACTAAAAATGTGAAATTTGAAACTCATTTTCACAGAAAATGTTTGAGTTTTCAAAATACTTTATTTGAAGCACATACACTCACAAATATAATCATGTTTACACGTTGCTGGTAATGTGAATATTAAAGATGTGAGAGATCTTTCAAAAAAATTACAATTATGTAATTTTTGGAAAAAAATACTAAAAATAAACTTTACGCTATACTAAAGAGTGTAATTAGCGCTATCCGCGACAAAAGTTTGAAGAACAAATTTACAGCCATATATGAGAAAATGGCGTTTGAGCGTTCCTGAAAATGCGAAATTTTGAGCTACTTTTCACAGAAAACGGTTTTGTTTTCGATAAGCTTTACTTGACATTATTTAAAGCACATGTACTCGTAAATATAATAATGTGAAAAAATCGCCGCTAATGTAAATATTATCGACGTTAGAAACATGTGAAAAAATTTACATTTTTGTAATTTTTGAAAAAAAGCAACCTATAGAGCAATACGGTTTTTATGTCACCTGATAGAGTACATTTACCACTATTCCTATCAAAAATTTAAAGAAAAAATTTGGAGCCGTTTTTGAGAAAATCTTGTTTTTGTAATTTTTTAAAATATCACATATTCCACGCAATATTACACGAAATCTACTAAAGTTTTGACAAACACTTACATGACCTTTATGAAAGAACTCAATATGCAAAACAAATTTTATTTGAAGAAAAAATCTCTATCTTCAATTAGTTGGAGAAAGACGCCGAAAAAAATTCAAACTTTCACAATTTTCGAAAATTCAGAGTTATCCGTGAAAATCGGACCTATGCCATGTTAATAAGTGTAGTTTACTCTATTCATACAAGAAATTTAAAGTAAAAATTTGGAGCTGTTTTGAGAAAATTTTGAAAATCCCCGGGGGGTTCATATAAAGTACCCCCAAATTTTGAAGAATATTTTTCAAAATCTCAAAGCTTTGGCTAGAGTCAGATCGGCCGGGGAATATACATTTTGAAAGAAATCGTACGTATGGTTTAGGCGCTAGCAGTGTTCACAGACGGACGTTTTCAAAAACAAGATTTTCTCAAAAGCGGCTCCAAATTTGTTCTTTAAACTTTTGGTAGGGATAGTGGTAAATTTTCTCTATCAGATGACATAAAAGCCATATTGGTCTATCGGTTGGTTTTTTCAAAAATTACAAAAATGTAAATTTTTTTACTTGTCTCTCACATCATTAATATTTACATTATCGGCGATTTTTTTTACATTATTATATTTACGAGTTCGTGTGCTTTAAATAATGTCAAGTAAAGTTTCTCGAAAACACTACCGTTTTCTGTGAAAAGTAGCTCAAATTTCGGCATTTTCAGAAATGCTCAAACGCCATTTTCTCATATATGGCTGCAAATTTTTTCTTGAAACTTTTGTAACAGTTAGTGATAATTATACTCTTTAATATGACGTTAAGTTTATTTTGAGTTATTTTTTGTTTTTTTCAAAAATTATATAAATGTAAATTTTTTGAAAGATCTCTCACATCTTTAATATGCACATTACCAGCAATTTGTAAAGAATCTGATATTTGTGAGTGTAAGTGCTTCAAATAACTTTAAATAAAGTATTTTGAAGTCTCAAACATTTTCTGTGAAAATGAGCTTCAAATTTCACAGTGATAGTAGCGCTAATACGCCATTTTCTCTTAAACGACACATACTTTTTAAAAGAAAATTGCTATTTATGACTAAGTTTTTGTGTTCTTTAATAATCTAAAATTAATGTTTCCGTTCTACCAATAGGAAATCTAAAAATAAAGATAATGACAAAAAGATGTACTTTTGGCGGTGATAGATGGTTGCTGTCAAGAGTTAGTGGCAATTCCGAATAGCTAGCGAAGACCCAAGGAAACGGAAAGCCATTCTGTAGCACCACTAGTTTTGTTTGTATTTTATATTCGACCTTTTTTTATACATTTACATATTAATCTTTTAGAAATTACTTATTTTGAAATATGTGAATAAAAGTTACTAGCTGTCAAATAATTTCGACAATGCAGGGAATGCAACAATGGAATTCTGTTTCGCTTTCGCGAACTTCTGTGAATTACGTGTCATTGTTGTGATTTGATGTAGTTGTATAAAAAAATGTTATAATCGTCAAATTTATGTTGATATTTGCATGAAAATATTTAGTTTTCGTACAATTTGTAGCGAGTAAAGTATTTTTGAATGATTTTGGAATACTCTTCTCTAATCGTGGCCCTATGAAATGCATTTATATTTTGTCCGGGGTATCTGGCTTCTTTTTCCAATACAAGTTTATAAAAAACTAGCTGGTACCCGGCGCGTTGCTGCCGCAGAAGAAATAATTGAGGAGATGTACCTCTCCCCCCTGTCTTTTCCCCACCCTTTCCCCCTCTCTTTTTCTCCTCTCTCCCTCTCCTGTCTTTTTGCTCCTCTCTCATTTTCCCCACTCTCTCTTTTTTTCCATCTGTGTTTCTTTTTCCCATCTTTCTCTTTTCTCTCTCTGTCTCTTTTCTCCATCTGTCTCTTTTCTTCATCTGTGTCTCTTCTTCCCCTTGTCTCTCTTCCACCACTCTCTGACCCTTTTCCCGCTCTCTAATTTTCCTTTCTCTCTCTCTCTCCATTTCCCCCTCTCTATTCCCTTTCTCTATCCCCCTCTCTATTCCCCTCTCTATTTTCCCTCTATTTCACCTCTCCTCTATTTTCCTTCTCTTTCACTATTTTCCTTTTCTTTCTCTATTTCCTTCTATTTTCCTTCTCTTACATTATTTTCCCTTTCTTTCTCCATTTCCATACTTCTATTTTCCTTCTCTCTATTCCCAACCTATGACAGAGCCTAGTCCTATCTATTCTACTGCATATTCCCTCCGCGCTATCACGCCTCCCTTTGCTCCAATCTGAAAAACCTGGTCTTCAGTACACACTAAAACACTTCTCACTAAAAAATATTTAAATTTTAATCCTTTTGGGGTTCCAGCCCCCAAACTCCTTTCTCTTTATATCTAAAAATAATGAACAAATCTAAAGTAAAAAATTAAATGCATGTACTTACTGTTTGTAGAATTTTATGTTTTATACCACAAATTTGAATCAATCAATCAATCAATACATAGAGCGGAAAAAACGATTACTATTACACTAAAACACATATTTAGGGTCAGACACGTGACTGTGAAAAATAAACAGTCCTCTAAATACACAATTCTTTACATTGATAAAATCAGTAATAGATTTAAGACGTCTTCTTGTGGCGCGCAGCAAAACTATTTACATTGATGCACTCTTGAATCTGTGATGTAACGCTAGGCTAAAAATGCCCACAAAAGTAATTATTTTGTAAATATATTAAGGTTTATGGTTACAAAACATAGCCTATAGTACTCCAGACAGTTAAAGGAAGCTATCACAAAAGTTTCATCGGTATTCGTTCAGTAGATTCCGAGATTATCGGGCTGTAAGTCAAGGTAGTTCTGTCTTTTTATATTAGTATAGATTTGTATTATATAATGCTACATTTAATGCTGTTGTAGACTTCACACAGTTCTGACATTGCGATGGAAACATTGAGTTGTTTGCTTCTTGGTTCAATTGGACGTTTTCAAATAAGAGCTAAGATGTTAGTAACGCAGAACGTGCAATATTTCAATACTACGTAGCTGTTTCCAATAACGGGAAATTATGTTCTGTTGTAGCACCGCTAGTTTGTACTGTTGCCCCTGTTGCCATGTGTTGGATGATTGGCATTTTGGTTTTTAATATTCAACCTTATCAAGGTGGGTTTATGATATATATATATATATATATATATATATATATATATATATATACATATATATATATACACACACACACATATATTGTGACCGTACTTACCCTTGTCGGTCTCATGGGTGCACATATCATAAATTTTGTGATTGTTCATTTGGGCACAGGGGTTCTTTGAAGGGGGGTACTTTAATCATCATTATCTGAGTTCAAAGAATCTATCATCACAGAAATAGGATTTATTAAAAAAAACATAATTTACATCATTGACCAGGTCGCAAATCCTTACTGAATACAGATTAAATGGTTTACACTATACATCTCCAACTATTCCTATCATCTTTATATTTATTATTCCCATTTATATAACCTCCATTTCTCTGAAAACTACATGCCATTCGTGAACCACTACAGACACTGTTGCTCTCCTTACTAGTCAGTGAGCATCCTGAATCGGCATCCTATGTTCGATTACCCATCTATTCTTGTTCATAATTATTGTTACTTATCTGCCTTCCACTACAGTCGTCTTCCATACGACGCGACGCCGCGTGCCCCGACTCGTTGCCGAGAGGTGACCTTGGTGCCAACGATGTTCTGCCTGCCCACGTGTCGCCGACGGCCCGTTCTCGTACACCGGCGATGTGTCACCACAATTTCCTTCTCCACACGACGCATTTACTGTCTCAGCTCACACGGCTCCACCATGTAATCCCGCATCCGCACAGCTACACCGACTACCACTGAACAGCATCGCCCACGTGTCCGTGCAATGTTCTCTTCTCTTGTCAAATTTCGTGATCATTCCTTCCAAACACGTTTACCACAATCCTTACTCGCAATCATCATTAAGTCTATCACAATTCTCCTTCCTTTAACACCAGCCGTCCCGATTATTCTCGATTTATCCGTACATTACCACCTCACTCTCCTGTCGCCATCACGCCTCCTACCTCTCTGCTCGCTGCTCGCCTCCCCAACCACCGCGTCCGCGCGGTCTGACCGACCAATCCCCCCCTTCCAGGCGCTCGTTCACGGCTGGGCCCGATTCATCCCGCAACGAATCATCAACTGCGCGCGCCACTTTTGAACTTTGTGGTGTGCCTAATATTTACGTTTTGACCAATAGAATCAAAATATATACACACACATATATATACATATGTATACACACATATATATATATACATATATATATATATATATTCATTATCAAGTGTATTTTGATTATAGGTAATCAGTAATTTTATTGGTTTATGTTTAATATCTCAGTGTAGTTGTTATTTACTTTGTGTGTTATGCATCCAACTTGGAGGTAGTAACGATGTATATATGTGTCCCACAGCCCTGATAAGGGAACAATAAAGTTCTGAAACGTTAGCGAACTAAAATAAATTTTTAATTGTTTACCAAAAACCATGAAACATTCCTAGAATAAACGCTATATTGCCCTTTACTTTTGTTTCTTCAAAAATTACAAAAATGTAATCTTTTTGTTTTGTCTTTTATGTCGTTAATATTTACATTATCGGTGATTTGTTCACATTAGTAGATTAATGAGTACATGTGCTTTAAATAATGTCCTACAAAGTTTCTCGAGAACTCAACCGTTTTCTGGGAAAACTAGCTCAAAATACTGCATGTTCAGAAACGCACAACTACTATTTTCTCATAAATAGGTAAAATTTTTTCTTCAAACTTTTCGAACGGCTAGTGTTAATTGCGCTCTTTAATACGACGTAAAGTTCATTTTGGGATATTTTTTTGTTTTTTCAAAAATTACACAAATGCAGTTATTTTGAAAGATCTCTTATACATTTAATATCCACATCAACAGCAATTTGTTAGCACTGTTTTATTTGTGAGTTAGAGTGCTTCAAATGAAGTGCTTCGAAAAGTCAAAAACTTGCTGTGAAAAACCAATTTTCTGTGAAAAGGACCTTCAAATTTTCTTATAATAAATCCATTTTCTTATAATCGGCTCCAAATTTTCCGAAGAAAATTGTCATTTCTAAAATTAATATTTCCGTTTTACCACGAGGAAACAAAAATTAAGAAAATGTCAAGAAATGTACTTTGGGCGGCGATGGATGGCAACTGGCACAAGTATGTGGCGACTGCGAATAGCTAGCCCAAACCCCAAGGAAACAGAAAACTAACTCGGGAGAGTCTGTGCAATTCTGTAGCACCACACGTCAATTTCAATTTTAACATATGCTAATGCTACATACTCTTTGTTTTTTCGTTAGCATTTATAAATATTTCACTTCAATAATTCATTGAAATAATTCAGGAAAATCAAACTTGCGTTGCTAATAAAAATGCAACTTTAATCTTCAGATTCAAGTGTTGTTTTCATTTCGACTTTGCGGAATTTTCCCCATTTTAGAATTTTATAAACGGTTATTTAAAAAAGTATTAATACTAATTTTATTCGAAATTTACAAACCAACAACAGTTGTAGAAAAATTTGGAAATTATTTTAATTAGTAAAATTCAATGATAGAATTTCCCAAATGCACAAAAAAATTAAAAACCTTATTCATTGACTCGTATGAAGCCGTATGAAAATTTTAAGATCAAAGGATAAAAACATGAACTTGCCTTCTGCTGTACTTATACGAAGCACGGCTGCTACAATCAGGAAATATCTGGAATTCTGCATTACGGCGTAGTGTCAGTCTGGCAAGTACAATCCTATGAACAAATAAGTCACATAGTATTAAGTCATTGATTATTTAATTAATTTTTATTTATCTTATATTATTCAAGTTCGTTTATATTTACTAAGTTATTAATTTGTTTAAGTAAATTAATTGAATTTTACAACTGTCACAAGATGTGCTTCGAAAAGCGATTTTTCGGAATTGATCAATTGCATTAACGCTGGTGTCACAGGAACGTTGCGCGTCATAGACAAACACTATCTCATGAGGTGCGGCCAAAGCGTTAGCTACGACACGCGTTTCTTGACGCACGTGAACGCAACGCTCGTGTGCTGGGGCCCTTTGTGCAAAAATAACTATTTTCTCTAAATAAGGACACAGAAATTCTAGGAGACTTCTGGAGAGGTACAAAAAAACAGGAAGTTCTGTAATTTTCGAAATTTCAAAGGTATCATTGATAAAATTGACTTGTGCCACCTTAAAACGTGTATTACTCTAATCGTAAAAGAAATTTAAAAAGAAAATGTTGGACCCATTTTTGACAAAATTTTGAAAATATCCGAAGATTTAATATAATGTGAAGGATTGCTTCCGAAATCGCAACGTCTTAAGTCAGATTATATCGTTTGGGGATTTTTGATTTTTGCAAAAATCTAAGAATATTTCAAGAACAATTTTTGTGGCTGTTTTTCTCAGACTGACTGACTGTTTGGAAAATTACACTTTTTACTGTGTCAGGGAACCTCGAAGAGTGCATATCCATTTACATCTGGAAACCGATCTGCAGCGGCTGTGCGTTACTTTTTCTATAATCTTCCTAAAAATTAATATAAATATACATTTTTGCTGTTGTTGGCCCACTTACCTGCTTAAACTATCAATGTTGTTTGAAGAAATGTGCATTGTACGAGGAATTTATGCAATGTTCTTATCAGCAGGTACGATCCTTTGACATTTTTGTCTTGTCACTCTTCTGTCTTTTTCTTCGATTTACAATGTCGTGGAAAATTCTGACAACTCTTATCGGTTTCTCATTCTTTTATGTGGTACTAAAAAAACGTTCTTTCTTTTTTCTAAAAATAGCGTGGACACTAAAATAGTTTTTCCATCGGTGATGAAATTTCCAAGTTTTGTGCAAATGTTTCTAAAAGCACTGGAAGTACAGTGTATTTTCCCCGAATTTTAAACAACCAGAAAAACATAGACATTCCTGACTGTAAAATTTTACTGTCGAGGACTCGATCATATGAATTATTTTTATTTTCTCGTATACGTACTTATATACACAGTAATATACCTAGTACAGAAAAAGTTATGTGATTCTTCGAGTTTTTTTAACGTTCGTCCGTCCTCATTGCAATTCGGCTTTAGAGACAGAAACTGCTGTCCAGAACGCGTTTACGATGCAAAAGCTGAGGCCTATTCATCGTCGTTTTAACTTCTTCGGAATAACTGGGTGCTAATAGAGTCCGACTCAGTTGTCGAGGCCAACAAAATTCGTGATGGAGTCAGGGAAGCTGGTTCGATCCAAATACGGGAACAAACAAAACTAGTGGTGCTTCCAAAGCACATACTTTCTTGCATTGTTCCTAAATGTTCCGTTATATTATACTACTACATAAACCAGCAATTTTTTCCCGCTCCGAGACACGATTCCAAATCCACACATTTAACTTGCTGTCAGTCATGCCACTACGCCACAAAAGTGCGTATGAACCGAACGCGGGCAAATGAATAAACACGTAAATGTCCAATTGTCCATGTAAAAGAACAAATGAGGACAAAGTATAAAATATTCATAGATACATTTTTTCCTTTCTCATTCATATCCAAAACGAAAAAAAATAAACACAAAATGCTACTAGAGCACGTAAATTTTTGAATCATTTAAAATGTTCCGCAAGAACAAACACCTACATAAAACAGCAAACGTTTTTTCAACCAGCAAGTTATTTTTCCATTCTGACAAACGATTTCCTCAAAGTATACGTGCTGGCGCTAATACCACTAAGCAACACAAGCGCAGTACTCTTCGTTTGGGATCGCTGTCTGTCACAATTACTCAATAATATGTTCAGTCAAAACTGAAAAAGGCTCGTGTATGTCAACTCGTGTATGTCACTAGATTTGTTCTTCTTGTCTTAATAAATCCCCCACGTCACCCTGGTGATGCAATTACATCAAAATGTGTGTGTGATGAATAACCTTTGAATTAGCATCATTCCCCGCCCCAGGACCGTCCTTCCTGAGGTCTCTCAAGACAGCATTTTTTCGGACGAGGCTAACAGAATACAGCGCGCGCAATCCACCCCTTATGCATTTGGCTTCTGTCCCACATAAGAATATTATGCATGGAGTACATAAGATTGTCGGCCCAACGTGGTTGAATGGCCGGTCACTACAGTAGGCCAATGAATAAATTTAAACACTTAAATCCCATTTTCACTGTTAACTCTAAATATTCGAAACGTCTGTCCGTCTGTTTGTGAACAACGCTAGCGACCAAAACTTTCAGCTGATTTTCTCCTAAATTGATCCCTGAAATTCCCCTATCCATCTGATTGATCTCGTTTGATCAGTTTGATATCGTTTGATCTCGCCCCTTGAATTTAAGACTGATATTTTAATTTTAGGGGATACTTTAATGAAGCCCCTGGGACATTTTTCAAACTTTTCAAAAAATGATGCCAACGATTTTCCGTAAACATTGTTGATGAATAGTCTGAAAATCATTTAAGAGAATGGCTTGTCTGATGGTCATTTAAGAGAATGTTGGTTAAAAACTCTGATTTCTCCAAAATTGAAAAACATTTAAATTTTATCGGCGTCTTCCTACAATTATGAATCCATTTGCGTGGTTCATGGGTATTGGTCAAAATAAAAAGATTTGTCAGCCGACGTTTCGAAGTTTGTATTACTCCGTCCTCAGGGCTAGATAAGTTTAACAACACGGTTATTACAAACATTGTCACAATGTTAATTATAAAGCTAATTATATTGTGCTCGAAAACCAATAAAAACAATATTTTTATTTTTAATGTATATAATAGCAATACCAGAATTATTATTAATATTATTCTTATGTTTTTTTAAAAAATTTATATAGTATTAAATTATAAAGAAATAAGACACATACCTTGCTGTGAGTAGGAAGTTACATTAATATCATGATTGTTCACATAATGAGAGCCAGCTTCTTTGGCTGTTTGTTTGAGGTCGGTTGGCTAGTTTGAGGCTAGTTCCTCGCTTACGCTCCTCGCTCATCCGTACGATCGAGGCACGATCGGTTTGGGTCGCGGTGTAAGATACACATTAGACCTGCACAGCATTTTGCACTTTCACTGACGTCAGGAGCTGCGCGCGAGCAGCTCGGGGGTGAATGCGAAAATCGATGAAGGGTGGGGATGAGACTTACTCTAGGAGTGGGAGCCACGGGTTAGAATGCGCATTTCGAACCATAACGCGTAAATTTAAAGAGCAGTCTGCGAGAACATGACGGTCACATACAGTTCAAGTAATATTGCCTTTTGTATTATATTGTAAATGTTTGTTGTCGATATATATGACACTGAGAAATACGAAACTACAACGAATTATACATATTAGATTTGGACACCATGTATTATAATTGTTTGTAGGGCTGATAATGTAATTCGCTTGCCTAAGATGTAATCACAAATTTAGTGTTGCGCTAAACATAAAATTATGACACTGAATTGTTTTTGTTTGATGATGACAGCAATAAACTACTTTTTCATTAACTATGTTCAATTGAATAAGACTGTTCTCTTAAAGCAAAACATATTATTCATGAAAAAAAGCCATGATTAATTTCTGGCAAGAGTGCAGAGTCGTTTAGACATCGTATAAAAATATTAAGCTCTTTGCATTCTGTTTAACAATACCCATGATAATCTTGTGATTGCCTATTACATGGTCACAGAGGTTTGCTCGTCGATCTCTTTTATTCAGTTTCATAATGGGGAAAATGATATATATATATATATATATATATATATATATATATATATATGTGTGTGTGTGTGTGTGTGTGTGTGTGTTTGTATAGAAGTAGTATATAAACCAGAGCTTCTAGATCACATTTTTAAAACCCACCTTTTTTTGAGATTGAGAGTATGTCTATTTTTATTAAAATTGTATTAAAAGTCATAAATTTATATCATTTTATTATAAAATTTGCTACATTTACTGAAAAAATTATATATTTTTATACGTTTTTGAGATCTTCAATTTTGTGGAAAAATCTGATACAGACATTTTCTGAATTTCCACTTTTTCCATTTTCTATGAAAATACTTCATTATATAAAATAAGACTGATGAAAATACTTAAATTTGTAAATTTTTAAAATATAGACTAAATATTTTTCTTTCCACTATTTATATTTGTAAATTTATATATTTTTAATTAAAATATGAAAATATTAGTATTTTCATCTTCAATATTAGTAGTGTCACCTTCAGTATTATCTATTTTACTATTTTCATCTTCAGTATTATCAATTTTATTATTTTCACCTTCAATATTTACTATTTTACTATTTTCATTTTCATCTTCAATATTAACTATTTTACTACTTTCATATTCAATATTATCTATTTCACTATTTACATGTTCTATATTGACTATTTTACTATTTTCATTTTCAATATTACTATTTTCATCTTCAATATTAACTATTTCACTATTTTCACCTTCAATATTAACTATTTTATTATTTTCATCTGCAATATCATCTATTTTAATATGATCTTGATTTTTGATATCATCATACATTGACTTCCTAGTTTGTGCTACAAATTCATATTCTTTACCATCAAAATTAACATTTTGATGTAATTCAAAGTTTGATGAATGCATAAGACATTCAAATCCTAAATTACTTAATCTCTTTATCATCTCCATTTATAATACAAATAATTGTCAGTTTTTGAAACATAGTTCACACATACAAACTGTTTATATTTTCACTTAGGTTTAATCAATAAAAAATATACTAATAGAAATATTTCCTAATAAATAGCCATTAATAGAACACAGCTGTATACATATTGTAAACTTAATAATAATAATAATAATAATAATAATAAAGGATGTTCAAAAATGAGAAGAGTAGAACTTATGAATATTGTAAAAGAGCATCAAGATAAAAATATTATAAAAGAACATCAGGATAAAAATATATTTAATTTTCATAATGATATATTTTCGTGGGATAAGATATCAGAAAATACAATAAACATTTATAAAGTTAACTAGCTGACCCGGCAAATGTTGTTTTGCTATATAAATTATTCCTAGGATTATTTTAGTAGAAAAGAAATAGTAACTTATTGTCAGTGTTTGAGGATGTGTGTATATATGAGTTGAAGGGTCATGGAGCGCTGTGAACGATGATTAAATATAAATCAATACCAAACATTTATATTTTTAATTTATTGTAATTTATGTTTTAAAATGATGTAAATCTCTATTTATAATTTTACTAAAAAACAATATCAATCAACGCAATAGAGTGTACAAATTTTTTTGTTATTCCATCTTTAGCTAACACCAACTCGATGGCTTGCCCACTCGAGAGCATGCCACATATAATTGACCGTGTGAAAAACATGGTGTGCTCAAATCTAAGCCACAAACAGACATCGTTTGGCCTTGAGACTTATTGATAGTCATAGCAAATGCCAATCTTAAGGGAAATTGAACACGTTTAAATTGAATTGGCACATCTGTGGGTATAATAGGGATCCGTGGCAGTAATATATTATCATCTCGAAATTTGCCATTTAAAATGATGGCTTCGACAACATTTTTCATTAATTTTTTAAAAACTAATCGCGTGCCATTGCACAGTTGTGGCGGGTTCAAATTACGAAGCAAAATAACCGGAGATCCAACCTTCAGTTGTAAATTATGTGGCGGCATGCCTGGTAAATCTATGAGTTTAAGAACTCTGCTGGATAATTCACAGCTTCGGTGGCATTGCAAACTGTGTCAATATTTTTGTATGACACCAAGTCCCCTGGCTATAAATATTGTATTTTCAGATTTAATTCGTTGACGTCCACATATTTTGCTGCTAAAATTACTCTTTCTGCCAGCCACTCATGATTAATGTATTGTGTATGTACATTGGGGAATATCTGGTCAATGAGAGCATCTTGCGACTCAATGATTGTGCAGGATCGAACGGTAATTTTATGCATCCAGTTTCATCTACAGTAACTTTTCCATCGCCGATATCTAGCAGTTGTTTTGAGAATGTTTCAGCAGGTGGATCTCGAAGCATTTGAGACATAGAATTCCGTTTTATTAATTAAATAAATGCAATATTGTCTCACTATATTTGTTCTATATTTCTATATTATATCTCTCTTTCTCCATATTACGCACCTGGACAGCGATGTGCAGAATCTACTATTAAATGTGAATAACACGGAGAGAGGCGGAGAAAGAGAGAGAGACGGGGAAAGAGAGACGGAGAAAGAGAGACGGAGAAAGAGAGACAGAGACGGAGAAAGAGAGAGGGAAGGAAAAAAGAGATATCGAGGGACAGAACAACGTCTGACGGGCTCAGCTAGAAAAATGTTTGTCTCCGCGATACATTGTTGCGTTAGGTTTGAGAACTCTTAAGAATATTAGAGACTATATTAGTCATTATTCGGTATCATTAATACTATAATTAGCAGGAAAAAAAGCACAGCAATTACTATTTCACTACAGGTAGATATGACATTGGGGCTAGGAACTTTGTTTTAATAATTTGTGATGTTTGTAGCTGCGAAATGTTTAATTAGCCTTAATTAATTAATGTTTAGTTAGCCTTCGGAAGTTGATATTAAATTCTCGAATGTACAAAATGGGGAACAGATTCATTGTTGAAAGTTAAAAACGTGTACATGCATTTTATAACAATTTTTAAATGATTGTTTTTTAGAGAAGATTTATTTATTATCGTTAATTATTTTTTCCTGCCGTCTTTTAATATATAGATTTTTGTTTTTACTGCCATTTAGAGCAACAATAGGTAAAGAAAACCCTAATTGATTTACGTGATGTAATGATGCAATTATCACTTGATCAGTATCCCCGCAAGGCGTCTACCGGCGTCACTTCTGAGAAGTGTTGCCAGATGTACCGCATTTCCGCATTTTATACCGCATTATTAACACCTAATCCGCGTTTAGCAATGAGGATGCCAAAAAAATCTGCATTTTCATGATAGTGGATTAAAATCCATTTTTTTCATTCCCTCACTTATTACAACGATCGTTAGATGTCCCGCTAACTATGGTTGCCAAAGTTCGTATGTTCAAAATGCTGTCTCTCTCTATTCGATTAAAGTAGAAAGCAATAAGACACCAATCATCTACCAATCATTAGGACTTTATCCAATTGCCGTATTCGAAAATTGATGACCAAGCACCAAGGTATCGTGAACTCCGTCCTTTATTGTCTTACTGTTAGAGATTCAGAGGACAAATAGGTGACAACATGTTGGTTAGTCGTTTTCGAATACGCCAAATAAGAATACGGATCGTCGTTCAGATTATTACTGCGTTTATTCAAGTCGGAGAAATGATGCACTTCGCGGGATATTGAAATTAAAAATGTTAAAATTACGTTACTCGGCTTCATATTAAACTGAGATTAAAAATAAATTGAAAGTACATTTATAACAAAAATATTGATATTTTATATTTTTAATTTCGTGGGTGAATGGAGAACATTATATATAGTGAGAACAAACATAGAACAAATATAGTGAGACAATATCGCATTATTTAATTAATAAAACGGAATTCTATGTCGATATATGAATTATTCATCAGTCTTGCTGTGGCGGTCGTTGGGTGCAGACGTTGCTTTCGAGAGCTCCTGCGGATTAGGATGGGTTCGTACCTGCAAGACTACCGGGCCAGGATCGGCGCGTGGGCCGGGCGCCTTTCCACGTGTGCGGCGCGCGCGTCCCGGGGACCGGCCACGTGGCGCAGTGACGGAGCGCTGGGCCTCCTTGAGTGCGACGGTGATAGCTGTATTGCTAGTGATCGGCGGTATTGAACAAAATCCCGGTCCAGTGGTTAGCTCTGTTGTTAGTGCGTGTGATACGGTCGTTCAAATCGTGTGTCGTGGCTGCGGCAAGAATCTCTCTTCGGGCTGGCGCTGTGAATCCTGTGGTGATTGGTTCCACAAAAGTTGTGGAAACGTTAAAAGAGGGCAAGGTGAAGGATGGATTTGTTCCAAATGCAAGGAACATCGTGTGCGACGCCTAGAAGAAGAGCTGAGATCCGCCAAGAGTGAAATCGCGGACTTGAAGGTGGCTAATAAAGCCCTTAATGAGCAACTGGCGGAGTTGAGAGCCAAATCTGCGACTCCAGTTGTGGCTGAACCCGCAGACGCGAACGATAGGGACTCCTGCCTGTTATTAGGAGACTCTATAGTGGCTGAACCTGGATATGATAATGATAGTGGCTCCTGCCTGGTATTAGGAGACTCTATAGTGCGCCACATGGCAAAACATGATAGTAAGTTTCGCGTGGAGTGCTTACCGGGCATCCGTACGGGCCAGTTAAAGCGTTTTATAGAAAATCATGAACTTGGAGCTCCCAACAAAATAGTTCTCCACGTCGGGACAAACGATTTAAAGGTAAAATCGAATGAGAGTATTATGGGGGAAATCTACGATCTCGTATGTGCAACCAAGAAGAAGTTTCCACGCGCTGCTATCGTAGTAAGTGTTGTTTTAAGACGCAGAGGCATGTCCTGGCTTTTCCTCTGATTCTTAACACTACTTTAATAAGACGTTCGTTTATACATTCCCAACTTTTTATACATTTGCCGAATCTTTCACTAATAACAATAGAAATTCCAGATTTAGCATTTTCATGTTTGTTTACGCCACTGTAGAAGTGCACAAAGTTGTTCAGTTTTTCGCTTCCTTTGCCTTTCTTTTTTGTTTCAGACCAGACGGCTATATCAATGTTTCTTCTCATCATTTCCTGGATTACTTCTTGCTGTTTGTTTGAGATGCTTTGTACGTTCCATATACCAATATTCAGAGTCCATTTTCTTTGCCGATGTCGTTTCCCTTTTGAAATATCCGAGGCATTCACATGACTGAGATTTTTAGCGGTGTGATGTTTTACGCGTGCAGGGTGCTGGCGTACAGCACAACCCCCAAACCTGGAGGACCGAAGCTTTTCTTTCAGGGGTTTCCATCCCTTAGGCTGATTGCTTTCACCGCAGCTTAAGGAGTCCAGCCTACCCCTGATCCACTCTTTAGGGATGATTTAATTCCCAAGGTTAGTGAACCCCACCTTCCCCTGTCGGATAATCCATCATTCATTATTGGATGTTTCTGAGGTGCTTCCCGTAAGGCCTACCTACTACTCTAAATAAATAAGGAAGGAAGAAGATAAGGAAAGACTCCCTAGCCCTCGAAACCTAATAGCGTCGGGGTCGGAAAAAAACAAGAGTTGGCCAAGGGAGGCCGATAGAATAGATAAAAGCATTGTGGCACAAGGGAGATAAAGATGTCACAATGGTAGATGAACTAATCATAACGACATGAACACGTCGTTATGGGGGAAGGAAAAAAAGATAGGAAAGAATGGGATGGGGAGAGATTAGGATGGACAGGACGTGGTAGGACACGACTTAGTCTGTCCCCTCAGTTTTTGCCTGTCCGGCATGGGTGACCCTACCAGTAGTCATGCCTTGCAAAAAAAGCATGCTACAGCCGGCTAAGCCCTCCACCTCACTGAAGCACACAAGCCTCCCCGCCCGCACGGACAGTGCTACTGCAAGGCGGTGTCCCCAGGGGAGGGAAGAATTAATGCAATCATTTAATGAAGAACTTATAAAAATGGGACAATATTATTCTAAATATGATTATCATAATGATTATCAGACATAAATTTAAATTACATACATTACATGCTTCACCACTTACTGTACCAGTAATATGATCAAGATCAACTACTTTTTTTAATTTACATTCTTCAAAATTTCTATTATAAAAGTGGCATGATGTAACATTTTTATAATCAGATTTAATTTAGATTTAATCAGATTTAATCAGATTTAATCAGATTTAATTCAGATTTAACACAATTAGTAAAGGATCATGAATATCCTATTGCTGATATAAGACACATAAACACAAAATATGGAAATAATAAAGTGGTATTGGTTCTAAAAACAAGTACACAAGGACAAATATATAGTATAATTTTACTTAATAGATATGCTAATTGATTAAAATAAAAAGATATAAAAGAATTATTAAAAGCTAAGAATTTGAGATTTGTATATAAAGGGCTGATGGAACACGATATTGTTGAATTAAGTTTCTTACATGATTGAATTTTAACATAGATTTCAAAGTTACAAATTTTATAAATTTACAAATTTTAGTAGTTTAATTAGAAATATTTTGTCTATATTTTAAAAATTTACAAATTGAAGTATTTTAATTAAAAGTATATAAATTTACAAATTTAAGTAGTGTAATTAAAAATATTTAGTCTATATTTTAAAAATTTACAAATTGAAGTATTTTCATCAGTCTTATTTTATATATTGAAGTATTTTCATACAAAATGGAAAAAGTGGAAATTCAGAAAATGTCTGGATCAGATTTTTACACAAAATTCAAGACCTCAAAAAATGTAAAAATATACAATTTTTTTAGTAAATGTAGGAAATTTTATAATAAAATGATATAAATTTATGTATTTTAATACAATTTTAATAAAAATAGACATACTCTCAATCTCAAAAAAATGTTTTAAAAATGTGATCTAGAAGCCCTGGTTTATTTACTGCTTATGTATATATGCAGTTCTTGGAATTGCCACATATTTTTATGTCAATCTTGATGTGAGTGATTGATCTCATACATTTCTTCATTTTGTTGTGGTTTGGAGATTGTAACATTCCTGGTGAACAATCAATTATTAAATTGAATTTTTTGTTAGCTAGAATTAAATATATTTTTTGAAAAAGCTACTGCTTTAAAATATTTCTGAAGTCACAATGAGCTTGTTAATATTTTTAATTAAAAAGGAAATTACATACAGGGGTTGATACAAAGGCGGATATACAGCAGTGCACAGAACATAATCAGAAACTTATGGCCCATTTAAACAAATGGGCATATAATTTTAAAGCATGGATCATTGTATTACACGCCTAGGCATTCAATCTACGCGCCGCGTCGTGCTACGTCAGACTTCTCCCCTCCCCGCAAAGCTTCCTGCTCCCCACTACTTGCACGATCGGCTCGCAAGTGCAGAATGTCCGCGGGAGCAGGCGTTGTGCAGGTCTGATATACATCTTAAGATGACATCTTAAACTGTGGCTGTTACATATTACACGACCAATCACGACCTTGCCGAAATTAGATCCAAAGATCGCAGCACTTATGTGCGAGAACTGTGAGTAAACACATAAGCTTCAGTTTTAGACTGGGAATGAACACACCTATATATCTTACACAATGCAAACAACTCACTCTTTCCATCCCAGTGTTCTCAAAACAATGTGAATTCCACAACTGCGGAAAAAATATAATACAAAAGTTTTGTAAACTTGTATTGGAAAAGATGCCTGATACCGTAAAGCTATATCAAGTCTCAACAATGACACGTAATTCACAGAAATTCGCGACAGCGGAACGGAATTCAATTGTTGCGTTCCCTGCGTTGTCGATACTCCCTTAAGGAGCTAGCAATTTTTATTTCCAATATTTGATAAGAAATAATTTCTTTCTAGATTAATGTGTAAATGTATAACAAAGGATGGAATGTAAAAACGAACAAAGAAATAACATACAAAATTGCAAATTCTAATTCACGACGCATCAAACTGTCTGAAGCGCAGTAAATTTGAAGCGAAATTCTGAGAATTGACATAGCTCGCAATCATGGAATAAGTAAATGAATTTGCAGATTGAAGATTATGGAGAAGATACTGAAAATCACGAGGTTTTACAACATTCTCAAAAAAAACTGTACATCAATAATAATCAAGCCTGTGGTCAAAATTCTCTTACGTGACCCCTAACGGATACGTATTTGTTACCTACTTGTTAACATTAATTATTGTTTCAGAACGAACTAATTCGTTATATTATATACTATTGCATAAAACATTATCCCAAAATGTGAAAACTGTCTTTTCCAAAAATGGTATCAAATAGATGAATAGAAGTGGAATTGCAATATTGGTTATGATAAAGAATCGGACATTGTTTTGAGTTATGCAATCATGTATTTTCTATTATATAATTCTTCATATTGTTATTAAATAATAAACATTCAAATAATAATTCTCAGTTAAAAATCGTAATTATGGTTTTCCATGCGAACCTTTTCCCCACTTCCTTACCATCATTGGAACACTACGCGCTTCCGCCACGACGGCCTCTACCTTCGCTCGGTCGGACGTTTCGGTGCAAGAGAGCAGATTTCTGTGACGTCACAGAGCATTGAGTTGGCAACCACTTCCCTAATGGATGAACTCCTTGCTATTTTAAGAGAGGCAGGTGTCACGGAAATACCATATGCAGATGATTTACCTGTTGTTGTACCGGGGAAAAGCTGTAAGGATTTGGAAGAGCTATCAGTTTAACCTCCCCAAATACGTTCTGAGTGGTGCAAAAGCGAGAAATTAAATCTGTCAGTTGAAAATCATATCTTAGCAGGTTTGTATCCATTAGAACGAAGTGAGAAAACTCACAGCAAGACACGCTGTTGGTTTTAAATAATTTCTAAAAGAATAATGTGTACATTTATAATAAAAGGTCGAATGTAAGAAACTAACAAAGCATAATATACAAATTCTAAAATACGAAGCATCCATTTGTCTGAAATGCAGTAAATTTGCAGCGAGCTATTATATTTGTCACGAAATTATAGAAAAACTACTCATATTTTCGAAAATTAAGCATGACGTTATTTGAAGGTGTATTTTTATAAAATTCAGCTTGAATCACATAGAGAAAAAAATGTATTTTCACAACTGTAGTTGTAAGAAGACAGTCAATTCCGAGCGGGCTATTATGTTTGTCACGAAATTATTAAAAACCACAAATATTTTCAAAAATTCAACATGCGTTTATTTGAAGATCTGTTTTTGATGAACACATTTCATTAAGAAAAACAAATGTCTCTTCATAATTGTAGGAAGACGCCGAAAGAATTTTGAATTTTTTCAATTTTCGAAAAATCAGAGTTTTTAACCAACATTTTCTTAAATGACCATCATACTAGCCATTCTCTTAAATGACTTTCAGACTATTATCCATCAACAATATTTAGGGTAAATCGTTGGCGCCATTTTTTGAAAAGTTTGAAAATGTCCCAGGGGCTTCATGCAAAGTATCCTCCAAAATTAAAATATCAGCCACAAGATCAGTCAGATCGTTAAGGGACTATCGGGGATCAATTTAGGAGAAAATCGGCTGAACGTTTTCGCAGGTGCGGATCCAGACTTCTCTTTTGGGAGGGGTCACGTTATGACTCAAGTACATTTATTTCGGAAAAGGGGGAGTGTACAAAATGTAATAACATATTTTTGACGTATGTTATACGTATATCAGAATGACTTTATTATTCAATAAATATATTTAGAATTACTATTAAAATATTTAGAAATTCAATATACCAATAATCACGTATCAGCTTACTATTGTTACCTCACCCTCATCACCTGGGAGAGTGGGGGATGTAACTTCGGAATTTTAAACGGTAACCCCCAATCTTTGTTGCAGATTCGAATTCTGCCTACAAAAATATGTCAATTTTATTCTGTACATTTGTTTTAAAAAATGAAAATTTATAAACTTATCAACAATAACTTTCAAATTAGCAAAAATAACTTTCATTTGATGCAATATGAAACAATTTGTGAAGAAACTTATATCAGAGAAACATGAAAATGTGTGCAATGAAAAAGAATGTATTTTTAGTAAATTATTATTATTAAAAAGTACATACATATAATAAATAAATAAACCAAATTGTACTTTTATTTTATCTTACAATTATTTTTCTCAATTTCATTTTTTCTTTTTTAAATTTTTTCGTTTATAGTGCTCTTTCATATATTAATAAATTTGCACATTTAAATCTTCTTCAGTGGCGATTCTTCTATAACAATGTTGCAAACTTCATTATAATTTTGGGGACAACTACACTAAGACATGGAAACATCTTATAAATTTCATTTAATGCAACATTTAATATATTGCAAATAACTGATCTGATTCCTTTTGCATTACCATAGTGCTTTGTATAATTAAAACCCAAATAAAGTAACATCATTGCAAAACTGTTCTTCAAGAACGAGATGTGTCAATAGATACTTTTGATACCGGATTCGAACTCAGCGAAAGCAAAACATTCAAATAAGATATTTTAGCGTCAGACTCTATCTTCGCTCATTAGCCGAACTAAAATTTTCTAACCGGATTCGGGCTCAGCCACAGCAAAATAGTATTCAATAAGGTCTTTTAGCAGTGGCGCAGCTGAAGGGTAATCTGGGAGACTTATACTACTCAAATTATTTTTCAATAAAATCTGTCGTTGTGTGCCATTTTTCAATATTTTTGTTCCTGAATCGTCGAAAATTGAATGTGTTCGACTCCTTTTCCCCGTTTACGCGCGAGGGAATTAGCAGGGCAGCAGAAATATACTCTTTGGGGCCGGTAGCTGAGCGAGGAGTCTGCCAGTGGATAGACACCGGCTGGCACTGCCGCGCATGCGCACAAGAGAACATGCGCTATCTCCCTCCTTTTGCATTGACTGGGCAGCGAACCCAGCAGGAGCCTAGACTCTCAGCAGGCACGGACTTGTACAGCGATGCACGCCCACGTCTCGATCAGGCAAATTAACCTCATCACCTGACGTGGGAAAGTAGAGTTGCTTGTGTACCGCTTGTGTGATTTTTGTTAGTGATTTCTTTACGAAACAATTAATGAAGCTAAAGATATAGTGTTGCTGACAATGTCCCACTGACGATGCCTCAAAAGCTAAAGATATAGTGTTGCAGACACGGTTCAAGATATCGAAATGCAGTTTTCGATACTTGAAATGCGAAATCACGAGTCAAGTAATACGCCATAGAGACAGAAATAGTAACGATACGTAGTAATATATCGTGTTAGATAGGAAGAGACTATCGAAATCTTTATCAAAGTAGACATGACAATGAATGAACTTTCAGGGTGAGAATTATTTGAAAGAAACAAAATTGTATCTTTTAAAATTATTGATACAATAGTGACTCAGATGGACTACAGGTTTCAAGATTTCGAAAACTTTCATTTTATTAAATTTCTTGACGAAAAGCAGTTTTCCACCTACAGTCCTTTCGTTCAGAAACGTTTACGTTTCTAATAAAACAATATCCATTCCTTGACAGTAAGCAGCCTCAAAATGAAATGACAAATGTATACATTAATAATGCAAAATATATGCCTGCAGTTTTGTTTGCTGAAGTACTGTTAGACAAATTGGTATAGAAAAAAATATCAAGACACGGTTTGGTTCATACAACTCAGTCTAACTTTCCCTCTATAGAAAGCATTATGTGAAAGGAATATGATTACATTAAAAGAGTTAAGACAATCCTGAGAGATTCCATGAGAAATTAACTGTGCAGAAACGAAAGCTTTAAAGAACAAACTATCGACGTTTTTGTTGAATAAAAAAACGATCAATGAAGCTAATTTACAAAAATATGTAAAATAAGATTTTCAGAATAGCCAATTGCATGACTCTAGTTTCGCCACTGTATTTTAGGTGTCAGGCACTATCCTCGCTCATCAGCCAAACTAAAATGCTCTAAATCTAATTCTTTTCGACAAATCTTTACCACTAACCCCTGTTGATAGCTTTAACTTGTGCTAAAATCGGCTTCTTACGTTCTTACAAAACAAGAACCGGCATCAGACTTCAACGTTCAAATTAGGTTCGCCGTTACTAATTACATTAAGCATTTTTACGTTAAAAACACTTTGAGTTCAATAGGAGTTCCGATACTGAATTGGATTGTATCATGGAAACTGAATTCTAACAAACCCCTGAAAGCAAGATTGTTGCCAATTTTATATACATACCATTATTATTATTATTATTATTATTATTATTATTATTATTATTATTATTATTACTAAGTTTAGCTAGTTCTATTCCCTTTGAACAACAGTTGTGACTTTTAAGCTGAGTCCATGTGTTGACGTCAATTTTATCTACAATTATCTCGTTCAATTAGTGACAAATATTCACATTAAGTTGGCAACACTAGTAACACAGAGTGTATTTGTTTCCGACTTTAGATATGTTACTTGTTTAGATTTATTTCTTTGTACTAAAAATATTTTTAAAGTCATCTTGAAAACATTTCCGTTTTTATTCAAAGTAAATTCCAATTTCTATATAAATTCATTAGTTTCAGCACTGCTAATTTTTTAGAAATTTCTAGAATTGTCTGAAAATATCTGAAAATGTCTCTGGCAGTCCCGATTCTGAAGGGACACTGGAAAGGTTATTAGTTTCTCAGAGTTTTTTTTAGATATGATAGAGTTTCTCACAAAATTGTGACGATTCATCATTGGGGGGGTCATGACCCCCGTGACCCCCCCCCCTTGGATCCGCGCCTGATCGGGGATCAATTTAGGAGAAAATCGGCTGAACGTTTTAGTCGTTAGCGTTGTTCACAGACAGACGGACAGACGTTTTGCCGTCAATCGATTTTTCGGTATCAAGGAGCTTCAAAACGTGGAAACGTAGCCGCATCAGGTGTTAGAGGATTTTCCCCTCTAAATTTAACAATTGTATTTATCCAATTTTTTGTTACCGTAACCTGCAATAAGAGTTTTTCTGCCGAAAATCCGCAGTTTTTTTTCACGCAGCATTACATCACTTTCCCTGTACTACGTATATACTCCATGTATACGTACGTGTAGGGGAAAGTAAAATATTTGCCTTCAATATTGTAGTTGCAGGAAGACGCCGAAAAAATGTCAAGCTTTTGCAATTTTCGAATATTCAGAGTTAACAGTGAAAATGGGATTTACGTGTTTAAGTTAATTTAAGCTACTCTACTGATTCGGCCGTTCAACCCCGTTGGGCTGACAATTGTATGTACGGGCACGCCTGCATACATAATATTCTTATGTGGGACAGAGGCCAAGTGCATAAGGGCGCGCTGTATTCTGTTGGCCTCGCCCGAAGTAATGCCGGCTCGAGACATCTCAGGAAGGGCGATCCTGGGACGGGGAATGATGTTAATTCAAAAGAATTATTCATCACACACACACATTTTGATGTAATCGCATCACCAGGGTGTCGTGATGTATTTATTAAGAAAAGAAAATCGAGTGACATACACGAGTTGACATAGCGTTATGCAATTTTCACTGAACATATTATTGGGTAATTACTACAGACAGCGATCGTAAACTAAGTCCATTACTTCCATTATCAGTGGGCAGCGGCTTGGGTAGCTGAGTTGGCACGATAACTTGCCGTTGTCACGGCCCTTTCGCAAACCACCTGATGACGTGTTGAGTTCAGCCAACGGGGCCAGGCATGAACGGTGAATCGGACGATGGCGAGGCCAGATAACGTCTTTTACGCTCGCACGTATCTTGAGTATCTCTCACAGGCTTCCGGCTGCCACACAACATCGGAGATTTTATATGAAGAGCGCCGCTAAATGTGAAACGTGCTTGCAATACTAGGCAACCCTTTATGCATCTTTTCAGTGTACCTTGGACTTAGTCATCTTTGAGCAAAATTAGTTGCGAAGAAAAAAGTACTGTGCTCAAAAAGTGAGCGCTTTTGTATGAAGAACGGACTCGCAAAGTTCCCCATTTCCTGAACAGGAAAGGTCGAATTGAAAATTGCCGCTTCAGTGAAAAAAATACGTCAGAAAAACACATCAATTTCTAGAAAACTATTTCCATAAATACGAAAATGTACACATTTTAAATCGTCTTTTTAAGACCATTATAATGTGCTAAAATTTAGCATTTGGTTCCATTAAAAAATAGTTGACTTAATATCTTCGTTTTTGCAATATTTTTTATTACGAAGTATGCTATAATAAAGTAGCCCCAATTTATGCAAACGGAATCTTCTATCTTGCGCGGTCGAGGAGATACAAGGTGTGTTAACATTTAGTTGTTCCATTATATATATATATATATATATATATATATATATATATATATATATATATATTCTGACGCAAACCCGCCCCGAACACCCAAATTTAATTAATTTACTAATTCTTTCAACAATGGTTGAGGGTCTGGGCGGGTGCGCAGATATCTGCTCTTTCGAGCTTACTTTATCTCAGGGCAGTGGGATCTTTTGGGGTGTAGAGAGCAATCCAAAACACAGGAACACAAATAACAGTAAAACAAAGTTTAATTATTTCAAAAATAATAACCAAATCCACTACACACAAATCATCATCCTCCTCCTTGAACTTTTCAAAAGGTACCATCAACACACAATATTCTCTTTAAATCAAATAACTAAAGACTCTTCAAATTCTATACACTGAATTACTGTTTATTGAAAATGAGGAATTCCTTTGAAATGAAACTGATTAAATTTACTTCCACTCTCAACTCAATATTGCGTATTGTTTACCACTCTTATTTTACATTTGTTTTTCTTAAAATTCTCTGAGCAATAAACGTGCTCTGTGGCACGGCTTCCTTCATACTTCAATGCAATTATTACTAAACAAATTTACTTCAATTCATTGACAAATCTAACAGGTAATCAGGCGTCAAAATGGCTAGTGCACTTCTACTTGCGACTGAAAGTTATTTCGCCTTCATAGTCCAGTACCTCCCCGTATGACTTCTCTTAACATTTTCTTTCACCGCGGCGCGAACTTGACCTAGATTTCGCATGCACCGTTACCTCGCCCTTCGCGTTGAGCTGGCCATGCGTCTGGTCGCTGGCAGGCGAGTGAACGCTGCCGGCACGTGCAGCGCAAGTCGCGGACTCGTGTCTGGCGAATCGCTGCCCTTCGCGCCCCGTCTTCTCTCTTCCGCTCCCGGTGCCGTCCCTCTCTTCTGTCTTCTATTCCCGGCTACGTCCCTCTTCTGTCTTCTGCTCCCAGCTCCGTCCTCCTCTTCTGTCTTCTCTCCCGGCTCCGTCTTCTTCGTCCGATTTCGCACGGTCCTCGCCCGTCTCCAAATCTCGTTCGGCACGTTCTTTGCTCGTGCCCAGTGTTTTCGTACGCCGGCGTGATGTATGGTTCTCGCCGCGTACTAGTTTTTCTCTCTCACTCCAGCTGCATATTTTGTGGCTTAATCTGAGCATCAACTTGTGTCGCAATTTAACAGGCGACCTCCTTCACGGTGCCGTAACTGAAGAAAAGCTTTCTTGAATATGCAACGAATTCGCGGAAGACTAACTAGACGCCTTTCTGACGCCGAACACTACTAACTAATGATGTTCATTCGAATAATATGTTGCAATCGGCGACCGTTGCTTCGGTGATGGAATGAACCAGCAGTGCCGCTTCCACGGACGCAAACCCAAGAGAGTGCTGCTACTTCTACGGACGAAAACTCAAGAGAATGCTGCTACTGCGGCGGGCGTAAACAAAAGAGAACGCTTCCGCTTGCGGATTCGCGCTTTATGCCTTCCTGCCTGTAGGGGTAACGCGGCGCCTCCTCCTTCCCTCTCCAGCTAATGCACGTTATTTTCTCGCGACTTTCGGCGGACGCCGCGGGCGACAATTTCCTCGTCCTCGGGCGCGCCCTTTTTAAAACTGCGCCGCGCTCTCTTCCCCGTTCTTTTATGGTGTTGTATGGTTCGTGGGCACCTGTGACGAACCTCTGAACGCACGTTCGTCACAATATATATATATATATATATATATATATATATATATATATGTGTGTGTGTGTGTGTGTGTGTGTGTGTGTACTGTAATCTACGGCAAAGTTACCATATTAATATTGCAAAGTTCTATTTAAAGTAGTTGCTAATGACCTCGGTTGCCGATGCGCCTTTAATAAACAAACAAAAAAGCTTCAATTAAAATAGAAATGTTGAGACCTGAAACAATAAAAAGTGTTGCGTGTTTTCTTAGCTTCGGGCGTTGAAGTGCTTCTGTTGAATGTGCCATAGAGAAAATTCAAACTTTCCTATTTCTTACACAAAAGTATGTACTTTTTTACTTTCCCTCATACTACTGACGTTGTATAGAGTAAGTTATGTACTACAGCAGCAAAAAACGCCAATGTTTTGGCAAGCGCCTGGAACCCGAGGGAAATTGGATACAAGAACTAAGAGGAAGGGTTAAGAGGGAGGTCAGCTGAGGTTCAGTGCCGAGGCTTGCAGCGAGCTCACCAAGTTTATTACGGCTGGGTGGTTGCAAGATATTGACTTGATATGTGTTTATCAGCTTCGGTTGCTACCATTAATAAATAAATGCATAAAACATTCTACAGGAATGGCTGAGTTATGCCTGAAAAAAACGAAAGTTTCGACTTCAATAATGTTTATTATTTTAATATTTTGCACATGCACTAACGCATTGGCGTCCATTTATTGTCAGTTTATTTTTCATCATCGTCATCTCCATCTTCGTTGCAGGCGAGGTAGACCAGTTGTTGATCGTTGTCCTGAAAAGGACGACTATTTGACTCAATGAGTTCTCCATTTACGTTTTCCATTTTTTGGAAGGCATCCATCTGTAAAGGAAATAATTTAGAAGATGCTTAGTAAATGACAAGCTTAGGAAATGCTTTCACATGAATAATGACCAAGAATTCGTATGAGTAATTTTAAATGCTTAGGAGAGGGAGTTCGTTTGCAATATGTTTTGACTAATGAATATGATATAATGAAAAATAATTTAAGATACAGTTTGTAAACTATTAGTTAATCATTAGTCTTTCATATTAAAATACTAAAAACGTGAAATTCATAAAGAAATATTAAGTAAAACAGACTTGCGATTACAGGAATGCTGAATACAGATCAATAACCAATTTTTGTCAAGTGAGATTTTTACAATGTAGAACCAATTTCTCGTTTTTGACCCTGATTTTAAATTTCTGGTTACTACTTTTGGGCCCAATCATGTGTCGTAATTATTCTTAAAGTTTGTAGTACATCGTACAAAGTCAAAATATTAATTTTTTTCTGTTCCTTATCTGTCGTTCCAAACCAATGCCACTGGAAAGTCATGGAAAACCGTGAAGTTACATGACAATTAGCTGTACTACGTGTTACGGAGACAAATAAGAAATCATAATGATTTCTTCGGCCCAGTCAAAGTATGAGAATTCCAAAATATATAGTTGAAGACGGCGCAAATCTTAATGAATACAGTGTTCACAATAAGTAAAAGTTTTCGCCTCCTACATTTAGTTTTTAATTATTATCTTACACTTACAGAAGTTTAGCATTATATTTTATGGTACCTCCTCGGATATAAACTAAAACGACGAATCTGAAATTTTTAATGCCGCAGGCGGTGTGTCAGGCATTGAAATGCATGACCAAATGTCTATGAAATTAAGAATTTGAAACAAGATTGTAAAAAGAGAAAAGCGATCGGAACAAATGTTTCGTAGATTTGAATTCAGACCCCCAAAAATAGGTGTAATCTTGAACCTCAAAATCCGGACAGGCTTATGGAATATGTAACTCGTACTTACCACCACTTTCTCTACGCAGAGAGTCTTCCTGTAAACGAACCAAGTGACTCCTTCGGTGCACGGCGGCGTGGTGAAGGAGCCTTTGTACATGTAATAGCCACATTCGTAATTGCTAGGCATAAATTTATTCGGTCTGCTCCATTGTGAATAAGAGCTACCAGCTTTCACAATACCATTTGCAGCCAAAAACCCTTCATACATATTTAGCTTTTCCTCCATGGAATCACTGCATACCTTTAAAAAATGTAAATCTCTTAAACCTGAATATGCAACTTTTCATTTATTCCAACACTTCAGTCCAATCACAATAGTATTCAAATCCGTGATTATTTGAACACCTTTCATTCGATAACATCTATACGGTGCAAAATAGTAATTATTTAGACGTGATTTCTCACTTTGTAGTTCTTTATAAGAATAAAATGTTTATAAAAATTGACGAATACTGAATAAATGTGCAATAATTCAGAATATATTAAACTGATTCAATTGCATTCATAGCTCATAAAAAGTTATTTGTTAGGAATTGACAAATCAATAGTAAACCAATTTTGAGAAACAACCTTACAAATAAAACGTAAGCTTTCAAATTTGTAAATGAAATGGGAGTTTCAGTGCCAATTTTTTCAAGTTTGTATTTCAGAAATATTTGAACGAGGAATGGTACCAAAGAAAAAGAAATTGCAATTTTCTCAAAAGCTTCTCGCTTTTTCAAAAAATGGTACATGACCTGATTTAAAGTGCTAATTTTGTACAACCGACTTTGTTTGATGTAAAAATCTCTATCTTCAATTTTGCAGTTTTTAAATAGTTTTTTGCAATTTTCAAAAAATTGGGGATATCAACGAAAATGATACCTACATTATTCCTTTATACGTCCTTTGCACTATTCAACAATAAAATATAATCAAAAAGTTTGGAGCCATTTTCTTTTAACATTGAAAATCTCCGCCGGGCTTCATGTAAAGTACCCCGAAATTTTAAAATATCGGTTTGAAATTCCAGGGGACTTGAGACGAGTAAAAAAGATCGAGGAATATCTATTTTGAAGAAAATCAGCTGAACGGTTTAGGCGCTAGCGTTGACGGACGGATGGACAGACGGACGTTTTGCAGTCAATCGATTTTGCAGTATCAAGAAGCAACAAAACATGGATTTTGACTACACCACGAGATAGAGGATATTCCCCCTAAATTTAGCAACAGGTTTTAACCACTTTTTCCTCACCAGACCCCAGCTATAAGAGTTTTTCTGGCGAAAATTAGCCGTTTTCCTGCGCACGATTACATAACTTTCTCTTCTTACGAATTATTCGAAGTAACAACTAAAATTATAATAATTGTATCTAAATTATGTGTAAGAAAATATAATTGGTTTTTGGT
Organism: Acheta domesticus; assembly: GCA_031308135.1. Lineage (NCBI taxonomy): Eukaryota > Metazoa > Arthropoda > Insecta > Orthoptera > Gryllidae > Acheta > Acheta domesticus. The sequence goes on along the minus strand of JAHLJT010000631.1, from coordinate 20,724,195 downwards.
CTCATGCGAAATTACAATTGGAGATGCCAAGTAATGCTTCTTCAGTGTTGATGTATGAGAGGCTGACAGAATGCAAATGGCTTGATTCAGTCTTCTTTAAGAAAGCGATTTTTTCTCTTAACCTCACTAAAATTTGATAATGTTACCACACAAATATACAAAACAAATCATGTAGACGGTATTTTAAATAATTTTGTTCTTCTGTCGGTGATTCCAACAGACTGTTCGAAATGAGGAAAAACACATTTGCTTTAAAATAAGATCTTGTTGATTTAAAAAGGATTATTTTATGTAAAGGTGTTCGTTTAATTTTTATTGCAATGTTCTCATTTAATGTGAATTTTAACATAGACCATTTAATACAATGCTTTTTACTGAAGGTCGGAGTAATTTTATACCATACTTACATTAATTAAGTAGGTCAAAGCGATGACGCGATTCATTTGTTGATTTCGATGCACCACGTGCGTTTCTAATGCAGCACTAGACAAAAAAGATGTTACAGTGACAAAGTTCACGCTATCAAGAATGCAAAATATTGAAAACAATTTAATGTTGCATTCAATTAATATACAATGGTTGAAGCGTTCGTAAATTGGTAAGATCCAGTGGAGATTTTGTAAGTATTGCAATAGGAGAGGAACATGTCTTGATTCAGTCTTCTCATTCTTCTCTTAAAAGTCCTGAAAACTACTCTGACCTGTGCCATTTTTATCAGCGTACTTTTGTCTATTCGGGCCAACAGCATGTACCTTCTCGCTATATTACAATGTTATCGTTATGCGATATTATTTAACAATTTCTGCCTTGCTGAAACTTTAAATATCACTTAATCTCGTAAATAAACGAAGGCTGAAAAGTAGAAGTTGTAATCCAAAGTTTAAATGAAAATATATTCCTGGTTATGAATTTAGTGTTTTTACATATCCAGTGCGTATTTTAGCCTTATAATATACTGCATAAGCAGTATGCGAGAAAGAAATTAAAAGTTAATAACGCTCCATCTAATAATAATTTAATACATTTATTGAAAGTATACAATTTACTATACAAATTGATTGTCATTAATTTTCTAGATATCACAATCCTTTGAAATTGGAACAGGTTACTTACTAATTGGTATCAAAAAGGAATTTCTACAAATATAATTTTAAATTATTATTCCAAAGACCCAAAAACAAAAAAATAGGAGTTATTTATGGATTGGTAGTTCGAGCTTTAAAAGTCTCTGAACCAATGTTTTCATCAACAGAATTTGAATATTGTCAAAAATATTTTAGCACTTAACAAGTACTCACATTATTTTATTAATAAATATATGAAGGAAAGAGTAACACATTAAATTAAGATGAAATAAATCGGAATTTCATTTAGAGAGGTTCTTGAGAGTTTCACCACGTGTATTAAACGCATTTACTGGAAGTTAAACTCACGAGGAGTTAAACGCCCGAGATCGGTCGTTTAAGCGAAGGTAATCGCGTTTATCTGCTATTCATCCTCGTTTCCACGGTATTTGAGGTTATTTAAACGTAGTATTATAGTAGTATGATAGCAGCAGGTTCATGCTTCTAGATCAATAGAATATAGTTTTGATGATTATTTGATTGTCTAAATTCCTGAAAATGTATTTCCATCATATAAGTACATAAAATCAAAAAGCAATGTTTAAAAAACAAGTCAATTTTATTTACACACATAAATTATAAACAATTTTACAAAAATGACAATCAGAGTTTGAAAACAAACTTGTAAACGGATCATACCTTACACACAACAACAAATATTGAAGCTAAATACACGTGCTGATTGATAACCAGAAGTAATTTGTGGTTCTTCTGTGATGGTACCTCACGCCATACCCTGCCTTCAATTATCAGTGTTCAAAATAAAAGGAAATTGGCCAAGCATATACTATTTGAAACAAAATATACTTCGGGTAACAGTCTATTCCATAGATGCAAAAGCAATGCTCAGTTCTGATTTTTAATTAAAAATAATAAGAGAGAAAGAGAGAGAAGAATGGCAAAGAATGTTAGGTAACTCATTGCTTGTAACACTCATAAATATTTTTGTAACTATATTCATCTAGACATACATCCGAGCAGTAGATATGAAAAGCATAATTCCAAATTCAAATAATGATGAAAACACTCTCCATGCTTATAACTGACAACCCCAAGATTTTCCAGGAGGAAGACTTAAACCAGAGTCTAAGAAGTGAATTTTCAAAGACATATTTCATCCCATAGCTTTGTAAGAATGCAGATCAGCTACTACGTTCGAGTTTTCTGCTTTATGTTTTCCAAGGAAATTGCAATTTACATTTTTGAAAGACCGTCAAACTGCTTTTTTCATTGGATTTAACACTTCTTCAGAAATATTCATCAGCTATTAATGACCGCATGTGTGGTCCTAAACAATCCTTTCTTTCAGTTTAGCATCACGTACTTTAGGGAATTTCGATTCAAGTACAAGAATCCATCAGAAAGTTTATCCATAGCTTTTTCAAAACTTTTCTTTCCTTCTTATTCAACATGTAATATAGGTAAATATTGTAATGATTTACGATCATTTACTCTATTTATTTCATTTCCCTTACGTAAAAGATGCAAGTTAAGTGCCACCAACTATACCAGGAGAGACAAATGACAGTAGCCCCGCGCACGAACATTTTTTTTCTAAATTCAATTTTCTAAATTGAATGAATTCAATGAATGAACATTTAAGTGGTAATTATTTTTATTTGAAAAAATTCAAGGAATCCTGTATCCCAGACCAGAGAAATGTGTCAAGTCCATTTATTGAATCCTGAAAATATATTGGAATGGAATGGGGGTGCGTGTGTCCCTTCATTATCTTTGCCCCACGTTTGGTCAAGCCAATGTAACGAATAGCCTTGTGTGCGTGGCTCTAACCACTCTGCTCTCACTTAACTTCTTCCGCCCCACGATGGGCGGTTAATATGATAAACCGTGACCACAATGAATACCCCTGCTCGATAGCACCTGTTACGTGCTTCCTACGCTTCGTTATACCCGTTATACGTCTACGTTGGGTGCCCTGTTAATTAACACACTTCTCTATCTATTGACTGCTCTAATTTGCCCGTATGCTAGCCAACTTCTTATAACATTTAATTTTTTTTTTTGCGGGCGTGAATTTGTGATAGCCCCTGTACAGGGACTGAAACGTGATACTCGTTGCAACGCGCGCGTGGGTCAGTACCTAATTACTATAAATCACAACACAGCATGGAGAGGTTTTATTGACAAACACGACTGTGTTCATCTCTCTTTATTTAATTAGTCTCTTTTGTCAATAACCGATTACTTTCTTTTCGATAAACACTAACAATTGACATATAAACATAAATACCCTTCACTGACACAACAGAAAATTAAATTGATACAAAAAGAAAACCATTCACACTGAATAATTCACAAAATTCCATTCATACCAAATGCGCATTTTGAATACGGCCGTATTGATTCTTAAACTAGTTAAATTTGACATTACTTGGCCTTCAACATGCATCTTCTAATTGTAGACCTCTTTTGGTATTAGACCCCCTGTTCATTAGACCTAATGAGTATTAGACCTTTTGTCCGTGAACCTAACGAGTTGAAACCGTATCGATTGATACCCCCAGATAAGCGCATTGAGATTAAGTTTCTTGTGACTCTCAGTCAAGATACCTTTTCTGGACAAATTAAATATTTCGGCATCTAAAATAATTATGGATGTGGTAATACAATGAATGGAAGAACGTTGCAAAGGTATTGATAAATTGTGGATTGTCACTGATGTTATATTGTATTGTGTACCGACCTTGAGTGTTCCTGAACTGTGTCGCATGTGCTGGTGTTACCGAGTGCGACGTCTAATAGAACGAGCGAGAACACTAATCTACGCAATGATGTTGGACGAGTCAGGAGTCGTTGTGACAGGGCCGGATTGTTCAGGTGAACAGCAAGCACATGCGAGCCGAGCCGATGATCTGAGGCAAATGATAAAATTAGTGAAAAGTATGCGGAAGTTAAAAGACAGCGCGAGGGAATCAGAGGGAAAATTAACAAAACACATAGCAGAGAATACGAAGGAATTAGAGGAAAAATTAACGAAACAAATGGCAGCAGGAGGCAAATGAAAAATTTAATGAACAGGTTTTTGAACACGAGATAAAATGCATTGAGTGCTTTGACCGCTTACAAGGCTGCTTCGATCGGCAGGCGGAAAAATTAGGACATTTAGAGAAAATATTGAAACTGGAAATGGAAACACTAAAAAATCAGGTAGAAAGGAAATGGGTAGGAAAATGCGCACAAGAATCAAATAATATTCTTTCGTAGTAGGGGAGACACAAAAAGAGATGATTCAAGTAGAAGAAGAACGTAATGAAATAGCTTGAGAATCAAAGGAAATAAAAGATGAACTTCTGAATTATGATTGCGAGAATGTGCGCAGTCACGGTGTGGAAGTAATTGAGGCATTGACAAATCAGGTTGGAGACGAGAAATGTGGGCAAATTAATTTTTAAGTAGGGGAAATGACAAATGAAGTTGTTAATGTTAAAAGCGAAATCAAGGAAAATGTCGAACAGCCAAGGGTAAAGTTAATTGAGAATTTAAAAGTGTGAGAAAATCAGTCTCGAGCTTATTATGACAATTATGAGGGATTTTGCGGGATTCAGGAGAGAAGTAAGAAAGCCTCTAGGAACTCTGTATCATCTGATTGGGAAAACAATGCAAAGTTTAATTAAATTAATGACGAGTTTCAGGGGATCAGAAATCTAGGAATAGAAATGAAAATGAAAGACAATGGTCATGGTAGGCCATCAGAATGTTGCCACCAAAGGAGACAAGATTACATCAACGTAATGTTTGTCAATCGTGTTCGAGAACAGTAATCGGTCCAAGCTTTATGGGTATTTGGTTGTAAAATAAGTCATAGAGAGATCTCGTTTTACAGAATAACAAACTTCAAATTTCAGATAACGCGATTATAATGAATTACTGTACATTTGTTTAATATAAAAATACTTAATACGTCTGTAACAAGTTATGTGCTTCAGCTTCCGGGTCAATACCCCCATCTCGATCAGGTTTTTGTCCTATTTCCCTGATCCATTGAGCAAATGTTGAAATGACCCCCTTGTTTTGCTTCTGGACTTAAATGAAACTTCACTATGCGCATGTTTGTTGAGCGCTCCTTTTACTTATAGTGGTAGAAGTAGAACTGAGTGTGTTACTATTTTGTTAGTAATCCAGAAAAATCAAAACAGCAGTTCGTTTACCGCTGCAATTATATTTTCAATAACTCGGAAACAAAAATATCTATTTTTTCAAATGTTGCTAATCTCGCGTGTTTGGTCTCGTTCTGGACCTCAGGAAAATATGCGCAGATAATCTCGTCCCCCTTACGTCATATACAGTTTCTACTCTTTTTGACTAAATAAATAAAAATCAATATAAATACGTATCAAAACATTCAAACATCACTCAAGATCACTCGGAAAACCTATCGAGAGAATAATCCTGTCTAATTCTGGGAGGTCCAGAAACAATGACAAGACTGTTTTGAATTTGATTACTAGCAACAAGAATTCAAAACTTGTACATAATAGAATACTCACCGAGGACCAAAATATCCATGTTCACTTGGCCAATGGAAGTGAATATTTGTTAGAAAATATTCAACTGTTTCTCCATTTTGTGTCAAGGTTATTCGAGGTCTTTCTGATGAAGAGTACTCAAAAGTAACGTTTGCTTAAACAAAAATAACAATTATATTATTAGTTACTAATTGGTAAAAATGTCATGTTTTATTCATTCATTGTGTTCATTCGCTCTCCATACATTGTTTCTGCTTGTAGCTTTCTTTTCAACCTAGTGGCCTTGAACTATAATTTTCATTTTCTTGCAACTGCTTACGCAGTGTAGACAGCATTATAATACTGCGTGAAAAACGGTGAATTTTCGAGAGAAAACTCTTATTGCTGAGCCCCGGTAACCTAACGAATAAATCTTACCCTTATATAGTAAATTACTTCCTCTAAGACGTTGTGTAGTCAGAAACCATGTTTTGTGGGAACTTTATACCGAAAAATTGATTGATGTCAAAACGTCTGTCGGTTTGAATTCTGAATGCTTAACATAATGAACTTAATTTAGTGTTTAATCTGTTATATGTACATTCCATTTGAGGTTTGATTGAATTGAGAGACCTAGAAATTTTGTTACCTCAACTTCAGCTAATTGAATATTGTTCATTTCAGTGGCACATGCGATTTCCGATTTGAGATGCAAAAATGCATTGAAACAGCTTTTCTTTCGTTAAAAATTAATTTGTTATTACGAAACTAATTTGAAACTTCTGAAATCGTTCTATTTATTGCTTCTATTTTGCAAAGAACATTCGCGTCATCGGCAAACAGAGTCGTTCTTCCATTTTTAATAAACGATGGCACATCGTTTACATATAACAGAAAGAGGATAGGTCCTAAGATCGAACCTGGGGGGACCCCATGCTCAATTGGCAAAGAATTGGAAACATAAGTATGTAATGTCCGTTCGTGCCAGTATGATATTTCTACTCTTTGAGTCCGATGTTTAAGGTACGAAGTTATCCAATCTAGGGCAATACCACGAATTCCATACGAAGGTAATTTTGACAGCAAGATTTTATGGTCAATAACGTCAAAAGCTTTCGAAAGATCTAAGAATATTCCAATGGGTGCTTCTTTTTGTTTTTTTGATGAAGCAACATCTTTGAGAAAAGAAGAAATGGCAGTTTCCGTAGATTTCAATTTTCTAAAACCGTTTTGTGAATCCGAAAACGCTTTGTTTTTCCTGAGAAAAGTTTCCATTCGTGTGTAGAAAAGCCTCTCTAATACTTTTGAGTAAAAAGTGACAAAAGAGAAATTGGCCGGTAATTGTGAATTTCATTTTTGTTCCCTTTTTTAAAATGTGCCTTAATATTTACTGCTTAGTAAATATCCGGAAATATTCCTGTGCATAAAGAAGCATTGAAAATGTAAGTTAGCGAATGTATAAAACCAGGCGCACAAGTTTTTAATAAACAATTTCGAAATTCATCTAGTTTAGATGAATATTTATTTTTTATTTTACTGACTGTTCTGATGATTTTCGTTGGAAGAAGTTTCGGAAATAAACAAGTAACGGAAATTTTTTGGCAAGCGTATGATGTAGAATTTGTTTTTTTTTAGTCCCTTCGTGAGATCAGCCGCAATTTTACAAAAGTGTTCGTTGAAGAGATTCGCAACTTTTTCAGAATTACTTGTCTCTCTTTATTTATCCTTTGAAACAACATTCTCTACAAGGTATAGAGATGATGTGGTTATATTTTTTAGGATATCCCACATTGCTTTAGTTTTGTTACTAGCGTTCAAAATATACTATTTTTTCATTATTTTTTCCTGAACTATTACTTTCCTCAAAACTCTTTTGTATTCTCGGAAGTATACATGGAAACCGGGTGATATGATGTTTAGAAATAAAGTAAAGCGTACGTTTGTTTTTATACGATGTTCTAATTCCTTGTGTGTTCCAAGTATTACTTTTGTGTGAATGTTTATTTTCTCTTCTTAAGGGGAGACATGACTGAATTTTGCAACTTTCAAACTAGCTGTTGAATTATCATGAAATTTGTACCACACAACTATCCTATTGCTAACTACTACCATACAAAATAGTTTTAAATTTGGTCCATTAGTTTTTGACATATTAATAATTATTGATATTTTTTACATTTGTTACAAAATGTCCCTTGCGGAACAATTTTCACTTCCTGAAGTTAGTTTTTTAAAATTAGGTTTATAGTAGGCAGTTTTCTAAAACAAATGCTGCTTTTTACTGTCATATATGTGATTATGTTGCTAGATTTTTTAAACTGATGACATGGGAAATTCCATTCAGAAATGTATTTTCATTTTATTAAACCAAAAATGATGGACTTGTTTTTTGTCTACATCAAAAGCCAGTATGATTTTAGATTGTTACATATTTTTACACTTGTAACGCAAATTGCAATGCAATAGGATGCAAATTGTTACGCAAGGAACTTTTAAATCTAGAAAAAATGCTGACAAAAGGAATGCGAGGAAACTTCTAGAAGGCTCCATTATTCTTGATGTTCGGCGAGATTTGTGTCTCTGCGTTATCACAATTCACTAATTTGTAAGTAACGCGATCTTAGGATGTAACACACGTACAAGCGGGATATAGTACGAGGCACGTCCAGAAAGTAAGTTCCGTTTCAATTTACCTCCGCTGCAGCGCTGCGATCGCATTTCCGCACATGCGCGGTAGACGCTCTGATCAAGGAGAAGAAACGTGAGCCATTTGGAGATCGCTGTCAGTCACGTACGCTTTGTTGTGCTTGTTTACAATGTCGGTGTTGATTGAAAATCCCGCCGCTTGTGAAATCAGATCTGTGATTCGTTTTCTGAATGCGAGGAAAGTGAAACCAAGTGAAATTTATGGGCAAATTTGCGATGTTTGCGGACCAAATGCGATGAGTGATTCAATGATGTGAAGATGGGTCCTACAGTTCAATGACGGACGTAGTAATGTGCACGATGAAGAACGAAGTGGGCGTCCATCTTTGGTTACAGAAGAACTGGTTCCCACGATTGATGACAAGATTCAGGAAAACCCAAGATTTACAATTAGTGCTCTCGCTATGGAATTTCCCCAAATTTCACGATCACTAATGCATGAAATTGTTACCGAAAAACTGAAATTTCGTAAACTTTGCTCACGTTGGTACCAAAGATTCTTACTGAGCAACACAAAACAAAACGGATGGGTAGTGCACTTCAGTTTTTGACCCGTTACGCTGAAAGCGGCGAAGAATTTCTGACACAGTCACAGGAGATGAAACGGGTTTCTTACGACACCCCTGAAAGTAAGCGGCAATCAATGGAATGGAGGCACACATCATCCGCAGCAAAGGTTAAGCTGAAGCAAATCTTGACACCTCGAAAAATGATGTGCAAAGTGTTCTGGGACTGGAAAGGCATCTTACTCATTGATTTCTTACCGCGTGGTCAAACAATCACAGCAGATGCTTATTGCGAGACACTTCGGAAATTGCGCCGCGCAATACAAAATAAGCGGCGAGGATTGCTGTCAAAAGGTGTTGTTTTTCTTCACGACAACGCACGACAACACACTGCAAATGTGACGAAAAACCTCCAACAGGGATTTGGCAGGGACGTGTTTGACCATCCTCCGGGCTGCTGACTTCGCTCCTAGCAACTTTCATCTGTTCTTACATCTCAAGACTTTCCTTGGCGGTCAACACTTCAACAATGACGACGAGCTGAAAGAAATTGTTTCCAACTGGTTGAAGACACAGGCGGCAAATTTCTATGAAGAAGGTATACAAAAATGTGTGCCACGCTATGACAAATGCCTGCAAAATTTCGGCAGTTATGTGGAAAAGTAGTTTAAGAGTTCTAGAATTTTCTGCAATAAATAACTTTTCTGTATCTGTACGCAATTTAATTTTATTACCAAACGGAACTTACTTTCTGGACGTATATTGTATATCCAAAATAATCAGAAAACTACTAAAAATGAAACGTACAAGCGGGATATAATATATCCAAAATAATCAGAAAACTACTAAAAATGAACTAATAAAAAAACACTACCACAAAAAAGAAAACTGCATTTAAAAATGACTCCTGTGACATCATTGGGCTTTAAATATGCAAAAAATATATATTTTTTCAAAGCAGGAGGATTGTAGATTTTTTAAAGACAAAAATCCAAAATTGACATTTTCTCCAATTTTCACCAAAAACTTAGTCATGTCTCCCCTTAAGAGGAAAGCGTGCGTTAAAGTGAAATGAAAGCTTTGAGAAAAATAAATTATATTTTTTATTTGTGTCAACAGCGTTATAAACTGTTCCTTATGATTCGTTCAGCAAGTACCACCCCCCATCTCGATCAGGTTTTTGTCCAGTTTCCCTGATCCATAGAGCAAATGCTGAGATGGCCCCTTGTTTTGCTTCTGGACGTAAATGTAGCTTCACTGTGCGCACGTTTTGTTGAGCACTCCTTTTGCTTGTAGTTCATTTACAGTTGAAATTGATTTTCTATAACTCGGGAAAAAACATTTTTCAAATTTTGATTTTTCTAAAATAATTATTTTCTAAATTCATTTTTTCGGTTGTTTTTTTTTTAATTCTGGCCCTCAAGAAAATGTGCGCAGATAGATTTCTTTCCCCACACGTCATATACAGTTTTTACTGTTCTTTGACAAATAAATAAATAAATAAAAAGTAGTCTGTAATAGTTATTTATGTATCAAGGGCGTTAAGTAGCTGTTTTTGCCCCGAGGGCGACTTCCAAACCCGAGGGCCTCTGGCCCGAGGGGTTGGAAGTCGCCTGAGGGGCAAAAACATCTAGTAACGCCCGTGGTGCATACAAAACTTTATGGTTTACTAGTTCGTTGCTGAATAAAACAAGAATTCGAAACATTTTATAATATTTCTTGCGTCTAAAGTGAAAAGACGCATTGTAACAGTCATTTGTCAATATGACGTCAGATAAACAAAACAGAGTGTATATCTAATTTCTATTGCATAATCGTTATTGGACTGATTTGTTCGTACAAAATGAAAGAATATTGTGAAGTTCCTGTGGAAATTCTCGCAAAAGCTAACAAAACTATGGACAGTGGTTTCCATTAAAATCTTGAGAAATAAATAAAACTCTTTATGGTGTATTTGAGATTTACCAGCGTGAATAACAATGTAAATTGCGCTGATGAAACGGTACTTTTAGGTTAGTAGCGCCTGTTGTCAAACGTTATTTAGAATATGTCAAAACACCAAAAAATAACATTTCGAGAATGTTAACCGATGTGCCTTATATATCTTATTACTATTACGAGTACCGCCACTAAAGAAGAATATAATTATGTCACTAAAAAAGATGGTACGTAACAGCGAAATGCGAGTGAATGATGGCAATTATAAGTTCACGGAAACATTTCAAAATTTCAATTTTCATATCAAATAAGCAAAATAAGGTTTATAACAATTTATTTTATTTATTTAAGCATTATGCCATTTATTTATTGTATTTGCTTGCATCTTAACTTTACAAAATCGAATTCATAACTAAGTTCTGTGTTTTGTGTTGGTATAAGAGCGGGCCATAAAGTATTCAAAAGGCCCTAGGGCATAAAGAAGCGAAAAGGCCCGCAAGGGTATTAAGTATTCATTTCATTGCTGTGTGTTTACAGACCTGAAACAAAACACGTAATGGCATACTTAATACCCTTGCGGGCCTTTCTGATTCTTTATGCCCTAGGTCCTTTTGAATACTTTATGGCCCGCTCTTATACCAACACAACACGCAGAACATAGTTATGAATTCGATTTTTACTTTCCCGTATTGTGATAAAATAATAATAATGATTATTAATTTTACCTTTAATTTGATTTACTATGCTAGCTCAGTTCTTTGGTTCTCATGCTCTCTATACAGAGAAGCCTGGAAGTATGAAATTGTTTATGTCCCGAAGGAATTACACACAACGTGGCACAACAATAATTTTGTTTATTAAGAATGGAATTTGAGATTAAAAATATAAAAATTCTCTTGCTTAATTTCATGCATTAAGTTCACTGTACCAAATTGTCTGGCGTGGTGAAACGATGGCCCCGCAGTTCGTAGCCCCTTGACTTCCGCGCCGAAAATCCGTCTGCTTCTTTCTTGCTGCTCACTTCTTGCACACTTGTTCCACAATTTGTCCTCCCTATTCGCGTCGATGTCCAACTTTAATAATTCAGGTTACATACGCGCCGCTACCACCAGGATGCCAGTCAACCACCAACTCTCCCTCGTCCAGAGCCCCCCCTTCTCGCCCGTCAACAACCTTCGTTACCTAGTAACCGCGACCGTCCAGATTAAGCGCGGCGTTTGTTTTATAATATTTTGTATATTACAGCTCCGTCCGTCCAGATCAAGGCGCGGCGTTTATTCTGTAATATTTTGTATATTACAGTATACGTACGTATACACGGAGTGATATACGTAGTATAGGGAAAGTTATGTAATGCTGCGCGAAAAAAAAGCCAATTTTCGGCGGAAAAAAATTAATTGCCGGGCCGTGAAAACGAATAAGTGGATAAAACCCGTTGCTAAATTAAGAAAAAAAATCCTCTATCTCGTGGTGTGGTCAAAATCCATGATTTGTTGCTTCTTTATACTTAAAAATCGATTGACGGCATTCCGTCCGTCTGTCCGTCTGTGGTCAACGCTAGCGCCTAAACCGTTCGGTCGATTTTCTTCAAAATTGATATTTCCCAGTCGATCTGATTCTAGTCGAAGCTTTGTGATTTTGAAAAAGATTCTTTAAAATTTGGGGGTACTTTATATGAAGCCCCCCGGGGATTTTCAACATTTTCTCAAAAACGGCTCCAAATTTTTTCTTTAAATTTCTTGTATGAATAGAGGAAAATACACTTTATAACATGGCATAGGTCCGATTTTCACGTACAGCTCTGAATTTCCGAAAATTGTGAATGTTTGAATTTTTTTCGGCGTCTTTCTCCAACTACAAAATTGAAGATAGAGATTTTTTCTTCAAATAAAATTTGTTCTGCATATTGAGTTCTTTAATAAAGGTCATGTAAATGTTTTTCACAATTTTGGTAGTTTTCGTGCAATATTGCGTGCAATATGTGCAATTTTAAAAAATTACAAAAACAATTTTCTCAAAAACGGCTCCAAATTTTTTCTTTAAACTTTTGGTAGGGATAGTGATAAATGTACTCTATCAATGACATAAAAGCCATTTTGGTCTATCGGTTAGTTTTTTCAAAAATTACCAAAATGTAAATTTTTTTACTTGTCTCTCACGTCGTTAATATTTACATTAACGGCGATTTTTTTACATTATTATATTTACGAGTATATATGCTTTAAATAATGTCAAGTAAAGTTTCTCGAAAACACTTCCGTTTTCTGTGAAAAGTAGCTCAAATTTCCGCATTTTCAGAAATGCTCAAACGTCATTTTCTCGTATATGGCTGCAATTTTTTTCTTGAAACTTTTGTAACGGATAGTGCTAATTACACTCATTAGTATAACGTGAAGTTTATTTTGAGTTTTTTTTGTTTTTTTTCAAAAATTATATAAATGTAAATTTTTTGAAAGATCACTCATATCTTTAATATGCACATTATCCGCAATTTGTAAAGATGATTATATTTGTGAGTGTAAGTGCTTCAAATAACTTCAAATAAAGTATTTTGAAAACTCAAAAATTTTCTGTGAAAATGAGCTTCAAATTTCGCATTTTTAGTAGTGCTAAAACGCCATTTTCTCTTAAACGGCACATAATTTTTAAAAGAAAATTGCCATTTACGGTTATGTTTTTGTGTTCTTTAATATTCTAAAATTAATGTTTCTGTTCTACCAATAGGCAACCGAAAATCTAAGAAAATGACAAAAAAATGTACTTTTGGCGATGATAGATGGTAGCTGGCAAGAAAGAGTATGTGGCAATTCCGAATATTGACAAATAAATAAATAAAATAAATACGGTCATGCTTAATTTTTTCAAAATACGAGTAGTTTTTTTTTAGTTTTGTGACAAACGTAATAGGCCGCTGTAAATTTAGTGCGCTTCGGACAGCTGGATGCGTCGTAAATTAGAATGTGCAATTTTGTATATTATTTCTTTCTTCGTTTCTTACATTCGAACTTTGTTATAGACTTACACATTAATATTTTAGAAATTGTTTATTTTGAAATATTTGAAATAAGTAAAAAGAATTAATAGCTATCAGAATAGCGACAATGCAGGGTCTGCAACAATGGAATTCACTTTGCGCTCGCAAATATCTGTGAATTAGTGTCATTGTTGTGACCTAATGGAGCTGTATGAAAAGGAGTTATAATTGTCTAATTTATGTTGATATTTGCAGGCAAATATTTAGTTTTGCACCAAATGCTCTACCATTTGTAGTGAATAGAGATTTTTTGCATGGTTTTAAAATACTCTTCCCTAATCATGGCCCAATGGAAGGCATTTCTATATTTCCAGGGTATCAGGCTTCTTTTTCCAATACAGGGTTACAAAACTTTTGCATTCTATTTTTGTGAAGTTGTAGAATTCACATAGTTCTGACAACACTGCAATGGAAATAGTGAGTTCCAAGCGAAGATGTTAGTAGCACATAAAGTGCAATATTACAGTACAACTTAGCTGTGTCCTCTAATACGGGAAAGTAAGTGCTGTTGTAGCACCACTAGTTTATAGTTAAGATGCAATCAAATATAATAAATAAACGGCATAATTCTTAAATAAGTAAAATAATTCGTTATAAACGTTATTTTGCTTAATTGATATGCGAATTGCAATTTTGGAATGATTCCGTGAAATTATAATTTATAATATATATCAATCGCTCGCATTTCACTGTTACGTATCACCTTTTTTAGAGACTTATATCCTTCTATAGAATTATATCAGTAGCAGTACTAATAGAAGTAATAAGATATATAAGGCACATCGGCTAACATTCTCGAAATGTTTTTTTTTGGTGTTATGACATATTCTAATAACGTTTGACAATGCCGCCAATAACCTAAAAGTATCGTTTCATCAGCACAATTTACACTGTTATTCACACTGGTAAATCGCAAATACACCACAAACAGTTTCATATATTTCTCAAGATTTTAATGGAAACTACTGTCCGTAGTTTTGTCAGCTTTTGGGAGAATTTCCGTAGGAACTTCACAATATTCTTTCATTTTGTACGAGAAAATCAGTCCAATAACGATTATGCAATAGAAATTAGATACACACTCTGTTTTGTTTATCTGACGTCATATTAACAAATGACTATTACAATGCGTCTTTTCACTTTAGACGCAAGAAATATTATAGAATATTTCTAATTCTCGTTTTATTCAGCAACGAACTAGTAAACCATGCGTGTATTATTTTTGTCAGTGTTTACGTATGTTATTAGTAATTGTAAGAATTTCTACATCGTGGTCACTGTAACCTACATTATTCGTTATTATTTCATATGTAGATGGTTTTGTTAATTAAAATGTTATCTAATGCTTTTTGTGATTTAAGTGTTTTCCATGCAGATACATACAGTACACTATCTAAATTAAAAGAATGAAGTAAATTGTGAAACTGCCTTTTTTTATGGGATTCGCTAAGAAAATCAATATTGAAATCTCCACATACAACAATGGATTTAAAAGAGAGATTACTAATTTTGTTTAGTATTATCACTAGAGTGTCGAAGACAGTGAGATAATTTAAAGCTCACTTTGTTGGAGCTCTATAAATGCAAAGTAAGATAATATTGAGCATAGAATGATGTGCGCCTGTTATTTCAGAAACTTTTTCAACTGCATATACATTGAATTCTGACAAGGAGGTAGAATCAATATCATTTCTTACGTAAATACACGAACCTTCGTAAGCAGGACTCTTATTTGAGTTCCTCGTTCTACAATACGATCCTGCAGGGTAAAAACTAGGAATTTGGAGTGTGTTTATATCATTATATCATTATTTACATCATTATAATATTGAAAATCAGTAGCGAAAAATAATTAAAATTTCTAAACGTGTATTCAGCAATCAGCATCGACGAGGTTGCGTCAGCATCAAGAGATTCAAGCAAGTCGACGTCAGCACTTTTGATAATTTTATGAAGGACTAGAAATGAGCAATAATTATAATTTTTTATTCAATATTCGCATTTACTATACGGAGAAATTAAAACTTATTATATAAGAATACTTTAATTAAATTGTTGAACTTTATTTATGTATGTGCTACATATATTAAGGGTGTGTTCCTTCTGTTGTCATTTGTTTTCCAAGTTAAATAAATTGTTGATGATCATGTGGTTCATTAAACGGCTGGTGGCCATTAAGATTACATTTTTATTCAACTGTTGGGTTGCGTAATGTAGATATATTTACAGGACCATATTATGAACCAGTAATGCTACAGAATGGCACAGAATTTTGCGTGCTAGTTTTCTATTTCTTTCGGTCTTGGCTAGCTGTTCAGACTTGCCAAGCTATATTCTTGCCAGCTGCCATCTATCGTCGTTCAATGTACATTTTTTTGACATTTTAATTTTTCGGTTTCCTAATAGTATAACGGAAATATTATTTTAAGAATATTAAAGAACAGTAAAAACTCGACGTAGATGGCAATTTCCTTTGAAAAATTTGGAGCCGTTTTTAAGAAAGTGGCGTTTCTGCTGTACTGTAAATTCGAAATTTGAAGATGTTTTTCACAGAAAAGTTTTGGGCTTTCGCAAACCTTCATTCAAAGTCATTTGAAGTACATAAATTCACAAATTCTATAATGTTTGCAAATTGCTGGAAATGTGCACATTAAAGCCGTGAGAAATATTAAAAATAATACATTAGTGTAATTTTTGAAAAAACAAATAAAATACTCCAAAATGAACTTTACGTCATATTAAACAATGCAATTATCACTATCTGTTCGAAAAGTTTGAAGAAAAAATTTAGAGACATTTATGAAAAAATGACGTTTGTGCGTTTCTGGAAATGCGGAATTTTGATCTAGTTTTCACAGAAAATGGTTGAGTTTTCGAGAAAGTTAGAGTGATATTATTTAAAGCACATGTACTCATAAATATAATGTGAACCAACCGGCGCTAATGTAAAAACGACATGAGAGACAAGTAAACCAAATTCGTTATTGGAATATTGGAAAAAATAAAATAGAGCAAAATGACGTTTATGACACCTCATAGAGTACATTAGGCACTATTCTTATAATAAATGTAAAGAAAAAAACTGGTGCGTTTTCTAGAAAATGTTTCTGCAATTTTTTAAAATTGCACATATTTCACGCAATATTGCACGAAAACTAGTAAAATTTTCAAAAAAAATGCAGAACCTTAATGAAAGAACTAATTTTGGAGAACAAATTTTATTTGAAGGAAAAATCTCTATCTTGAATTTTGTAGTTGTAGCAAGCGACCGAGGAAAATTAAAACTTTTGAAATTTTAGAAACTTCAGTGTTAAGCGTGAAAATCGGACTTATGCCACTTTTACAAGTGTATTTTACCCCGTTCTTACCAGGAATGTAAAGAAAAAAATTGGAGCCTTTTTGAGAAACTTTTGAAAAGGTCCGGGGGGCTTCATGTCAAGTATCCCCAAATTTTATAGAATCTTTTTAAAAATCTGGAAGCTTCGACGCGAGCGAGATCGATATGAGTAAAGTATATGAGAAATCCACACGCCATTGATGGTGGCTTTAAGATTAACATTTTCTTGTTTCATTATTTCTTAGTAGTATCCTGCAATACTGAAAAGCACTGCGCCTTGTTTAGGCAGTGTTGAGGCAGCGAAATAAAACTTCAAATGAACTGGGAGAGCTATGAAATGGGGTGTGATATATAAACTCTGCATAAGTTCTCTCGATCTGTGCAAAAACACAAGAGATCCCTCTTATTAGAAGACTTATATGAAAGAATCAGTGAGCATTAAATTAATAGTTAAACTTTACCTGTATTGGGCGTGGGGAGCCACCGTTTGGCATTAATTTCTTTAGCAACTTAGTGTTTGATTGCTTTAACACCGTTTTTAAGCGGGAGAATGTATGCGCTCTTCGAAACGGCTAACTGTCGGCTCTCGTACCAACTGTTTGGAGTTTAAATCCACTTATCGCGGCATGTTAATACAGTCACGCTCCTGTTTGCAGCTCTGAGCTTGGCGGCATCCCTAGAACTGTTCTAACGTGGCGCAAACGGTAGTGTTCCTGACGGAAACGGCGGCTGTCCGGTCTCCGCGTCACTCAGCTCGCCGCCAGTTTCGGGCAGCGACAGAGCACGGGGTTGACTGACGGACTGGGGTTGACCGACGCACTCACCACCACCGCGCACTCGACCAGTTTATCAGCAGGAGAGGGAGCGGCGCTAGAGACCGTCGAGCGCCCATCGTAAGATGCGCGCTCCGATCTCGCACCGCTCCTTGGCCTGGAGAACGTTACTGGTGGCTCTGAGCTTAGCGGCTCACCTACTACCACCTCTCCACCAGCCAAACGCACATGTCTCGACACGCGCGAAAGCTCTTTGGAGCTTAAAAATGCCCCGCCGGGGGACGAGCCTCAACGCTCAACCGCCAATACCAACAACATCGCTCCTGGACAGGGGCGAAAGAAAAAGAAGAGGAAGCGAGCGGGTAAATCCAAGGCTGGGCCCATCCAGGCCCGCGATGCGCACGCCGCCGATCTCAACCAACGTGAACAACTGCAAAGTTCCGCCGGTATGGTGAGTTCGCCAACGAGCTTTGAGCAACGTCAGCGAACTCCCGAATCCCCTCCTGTAGGCGACGAGCGATCTGACGGCTGGCAATTCGTCTCCGTTAGTCGGCCTAGTCGGTCCGCAGGCGAGAATACCGGGGCAGGATCCTCCGCGCAGGATCCGCCCGCGGAAGCCCTGGAGGTGGACGCTTCACGTCCGCCAGCCGCCTCACGGCCACCTAAAAAGCCGTTTTCAATTCGGCTTAAGATCAGATCTGACCAAGTCCTCATGCACGGCCGGCAGCTTGGGCCCTTAATAGGGTATAAAGTGACCATTTCGAATGTCACCAGTCGTAGCAAATGGGTCGTGTACGAAATACACACATTTGACCGTATTGCGTACAAGGAGGCGGAGAGCTATGCTCGCAGGGAGAAGATTTTCCACTTCTCACACCCGCCCCCGGCCGAAAATTCAGAAAAATTCTTAAGAGAATTCGAGGGCTTCCGCTCGGCTATACTAAAGAAGATGTAGACAGTAAGCTGAGAGAGCTAGGCTACCATCTTCATGCAGTCAGGCTAATCTGTCTGCTGAAAGAATCTGTGGTCGCCAGGAACCACGATTCTGGTGCAGCCGAAGGTGCAACAGGCACCGAAACTCGGCGAGTACAAGTTCCCACAGGAACATTTGCTGTCACACTTCGTGACAGCGTCGAGTCGCGCAAGATCTATCATCTCAAACAATTAGAATCCTTTACAATCGAGGTCCAACGCGAAAAGTGGACAAGACCTCGATTTTGTTTGCGATGCTGCCGTTGGGGCCACATCTCTCGCAATTGCGAGTGCGAAGTGCGCTGCCGCCTCTGCACGGGTGAGGGTCACCCAGCAGAGGCCGATAAGAAAGGAACTGCGCATTGCCCAAAAAGAGGTAATTTCAATCTTTTACCTGTTTGCTGCAATTGCAAGAAGAACCATGCTGCATCCTACACAGGGTGCAAATTTTGTAGGTTGCCCACTCGTCTTTCAGACGCGCGTGCAAAAGAGGCCGAGAGACTCAATCGCCTAAAAAATCCTAGCAGGAACAAGGCGCCTCGGCAGGCAGCTAGCGGCGGGCCGGCCAATTCTGCGGACGTGGAACGCTCTGGCGCGGCACGCACCGCGCAGGCCAGCGCAACGCATTCACAGGCGTCCGGAGCGGGGCCCACTGCACCCGCAGCTGCCACGCCCACACTCACCAAAAGCCCGTTTTTGGTGATGTTAGAGCGTATTTACGAAGAATTGCCCGATCATGCCTAACTCAAATAATCGCGTAGCTATGCGAACAGCACCTCTCCGCACCTGCACCTGGAATGCGCGAAGTGCAATACTAAAAGCCCAGCAATTGGAACAATTCTCAGTTGAATTTCAACAAGATAGCTTGGCTTTACAAGAAACGTGGCTTATTGATGAACACGAATTCAAACTCCGGGGATTCGCTGTTTATCGCCGAGACCGCGTAGGCAGGCCAGGTGGCGGTGTAGCGATCGCGCTTCGCCGCGAATTGCCGCAGCTTGAAGCCGAAATCCCTGCTTTTGCTCTAGCGTCTCTAGAGGCGGTCGGGGCTTACGTTTGGGTGGGAAGCGGTCTACTTCTAGTCGTATCCGTCTACTGCCCAGACCAATCCTTAGATCCGTCTGGAATTGATGCACTTCTTGCATTAAATTCCAAAGTCATCCTTCTGGGTGACTTCAACGTTAGACATAGGAATTGGGGCGGCCTCGGAGCAAATAGGAACGGCAACAAAATTGCCAATCTTGTAGCGACAAGGCGGGGCGTAGAGATCTGCGCCCCGAATAGCCCTACGCATTTTCCGGAAGTACGGAATCAGAACCCGGGCGTTATTGATTTTATGATCGTGAAAGGCGTTGAATGCGTGGTTCCCCGTTCAATCGCCGCACTGGATTCCGATCATAATCCAGTAACATGTGTAGTGGCGTCTCATGCAGAGAACCGCCAACCTAACTTTCGAACTTCGAGTGACACAGACTGGGCAGGTTTCGCAACACAGCTGAATTCTCAGCTTGAGCAGAAACCACTAAATACGGAAGCTGAGATCGATGAAGCAGTGAATCATTTCACTGTAAGGTTGAAATCGGTTTTCAAGCACAATACAACTGTCACGCGAATAGAGAATTCTCGCCCTGAGCTCACAGATGAGCAACGAAGAATCTTAAGAGATCTGCGCAGAACTGTTAAGGTTCATCGCCGCTATGGCAATCCCGTTGACGGAGAGCGGGCGCGCAGATTAAGCAGAAAATTCCGTTCATCTCTACGAGATGAGGGAGCTGCTCAATGGTCTGAAACTATTGCAAAGTGCAATCTTCATGAGAGGCACATTTGGGATATATCTCGTGTGCTGGGCCGTAAACCGGGAGTAAACAGCCCAATGCAGAGCAACGCCGGGACGGGGGCGCCCAGTGCTTCACCATCAACGCCTGCTTACGCGTGAGACGACGCAGCAAAGAGTGAAATCTTCGCGGATTCTCTCGAGCTGCAGTTTCGTGCGTTCGGAATGGGCGCCTCTACGCCGCCGTTGGTCACCACTGTAACAGGTGGTGGTCGATTGGCGCACACGGCCAGGTACTATGCCATTGGCCCGCCGCCCCCCTCTCCTCTGCGCGCCGGGTGACGAGGAGGGAGTTACAGACGAAGCTGAGAGCTTTAAATCCTAAGAAAGCTCGTGACCCAGATGGTGTATCAGCAGCGCAACCGCACGCTCTCAGCGGGCACGGAATCGAGTTTTTACTCGAGCTCCTGAATGCGTGCCTGGCGCGCGGATATTTTCCCAAGGCATGGAGATTAGCGACCATCTCGCTTTTACCAAAACCTGGCGAAAACAAATTACGGAGATCGGCCTCGCCCTCGAGAGACGGCAAAATTTGCCTGCGGTGTTTCTGGACATGCGGTCGGCTTTCGACTCTGTATGGCATGCGGGGTTGCTCGCGTGTCTCGCGGAGTTGGGGGTAAGCGACTGCTACCTCAGATTGATCGCGAGTTTCCTCTCTGACAGGCAGTTCAAAGTTCGAGTTAACAAAGTATATTCGTCCCTCAGACGAGCCGAGGCGGGCGTGCCTCAGGGCAGCGTTCTCTCTCCTACCCTCTTCGGCTTATACGTTAATGACGCGCCACTTCCTGCTGATAAAAGGACTGGTATTCAACGCTGCGGACTCCTGATGTTCGCGGATGATTTTGCGTATTACGCGAAATGGGCGAACGGAAGGCAGTCAATTAAATACTTAAGCGATTGTCTCGCCGCCCTTCCCGAATGGCTGAGTCGGAAACGACTCGCTCTAAACCTAGGGAAATGTGTGGCTGTCAACTTCACTCGAAAGAGGGAAGACCCCAATGAAACAGTGAGCTTGGCGGGCACGCGTCTCCCATGGCAGAGCGAAGCGAGATATTTGGGCGTGTTACTTGACGCGGTCTTTGCTGGCATGCACACGCTCGATATCTCGCTGCCAAAATCAAAATTAGAACCCTTCTTCTGAAACCTCTCCGATCACCCGACCTACACCTCTCCTTGAAGCGCCGCTTATTCATCGCGTGCGTGCGCCCCTTGCGGGCGTATGCATGTGAGATTTTCGCGGCTGCCCCTCCTTCTACTTTCCGGCCAATTCGGGTCGCAGAAAACAGAGCGGCGCGCCTCGAGGCGCGTCCGCATATTCCCAATCTCCGACCTGATCGCACACCTAAAACCGCTGACATTTTCAGAGTTCTAGGCGTACGAAACCAGTTCCCGGCGGAGCTAAAGAAGCGGGCGAAGAGGCGCTCGTGAAGGCACTGGGGCCGTCTGCTCCACGTATCCTGCGCGAGGCCGGCATAGCGGCGAACAGCGGCGTGCACAGGGTCTTTCACAAACGAAAGGGCCGACAGCGCGTCGCCTTCACCTTCCGCGCGCTGCCTCCGCACGAGCTCTCTGAGCTGTGCGAAGAGCGGAAGCAGCAAGTGCGTGGGAGGCGATCGCCGCTTACTGGAGCCGGAAACCGCGCGGAAACGCGTCTCGCCGGGCCGGGGCCGCCTGGCAACAAAGACGTCGCGGCGCCACGGACGCTTGAGTGAAGTCGGCGCCGTGGCGAATAAAAGTGTTTATAGTGTAAATAGTGCAGTGAAATGGTGTATGTGTGAGTATGAATATATTTGTAAATATAGTTTAAGAATGAATGTGAGTGTGAATGAAGAAAAAAAGAGAAGAAGAAGAAAACACGTACAATAAAAGGAACTTTTTTAGAAACCCCTTTTTATTTATTTTGTCAAAAAAACAGTAAAAACTGTATATGACGTGTGGGGAAAGAAAATTATCTGCGCACATTTTCTTGAGGGCCAGAATTTTATTATTAAAAAAAACGAAAACGAAAAAATTAATTTAGAAAATAATTATTTTAGAAAAATAAAGATATTTGAAAAATGTTTTTTCCCGAGTTATAGAAAATCAATTTCAACTGTAAATGAACTACAAACAAAAGGAGAGCTCAACAAAACGTACGCACAGTGAAGCTACATTTACGTCCAGAAGCAAAACAAGGGGCCATCTCAGCATTTGCTCAATGGATCAGGGAAACTGGACAAAAACCTGATCGAGATGGGGGTCATTGACCCGGAAGCTGAAGTACATTACTTGTTACAGGCGTATTAAATATTTTTTTAAATGTATACAATGCAAACATAAACTAATTCATTATATATTGTGATATACCAGAACGGGACATGGTTTATTCATAATATTAGTTGTATACGGGGCGACTAAATGGACTTGTAAAATGGCGATATCCGGCCCTAGTAACGCCAGCGCAGAGGGTTGCTATGGTGCAGGGCAGGTAAATAAACTAGCTGCAAGCCTCGTAGGTGCCGGAACGCTGGCTAGATCGATATAATAAAGAATATGTGATTGGTCGAAAAACGTATGACGGACGAAGGCGCAGCTACATGGGGTTGTAAGAAATGAGCGGGTTGGCGGGGGGGCAATTAGACTTTCTGGTGTTTACCGCCGTGTTTTGGAAAAATAGAACGTGGGACGCTACCGACCCATCAAGGGTTGCAAAATACAGAAAAACATTCATTCGGACTTGGAGCTTCGTTGAGTGCAGATCGTTACAGTCTGACTCAGAGTGGTGGAGTGTAGGTCGTGAACTCGGCTCTTGAGTTTCGTGGAGTGCAAATAGTGTGCGGACCTTGTAGTTGAAAGTGAGACTTATACATTTTCGTGCGAAAAGTAACAGTCGTCATCGGACTTAGAAATTATTTGCCGGAGTACATCCGCGGACTTGGGCAGTTTTGGGTGTTCACCGGACGATAGTTCGAACATTAGTATTTTATTAAACTCGTGTGAAAGATTATAAACCTAAAGCGTCGGAAAGAACTTAGCTAGATTTTATGCAGTGTGGACTGGATACTTCAGCAACCGCGCAAGATCAGAAGACAGAAGAGCAACTCGGATTCATCGGCCAAGTGAGAAGCGTCTTCGGAACGAGCGGGTCGGCAAGACGGTAACATATACTGCAGTATATTAAAATAATATCTTTTAAAAGGGGTCATGGCCATTAAGTAATCTGTTAAAATTAACATTGAATAAATTGTTAAATTTTGTTCTTTGGAAAAAGAAAAGAGTCTGTTCATTTGTCAATCATAAGCTTCTAATTAGTTGGAAGCAGAGAATTTCCATATTTCAGATTCCACGCCAGGCTGTACAGTCGGCAGATCAGGTAATCGGCTATCTTAGCGATAGCGAATACATGTAATCCGAATCCATCGGCCCAAGCTAGCTGGATGCCCATATAATTTTGACAGAATTAAATAGGGAAAAGTTAGTATTAGTTTATGTCACCTGTTCCTGGCGCCCACATCTTTCTATAAATTCGGAACAGGTCAAACTCACGACAACGTATTACGAAGTGAAGGATGAAGGTATATTTCAATATCTTTGTTTTGTTGCATTAAACATTATTTTTCATTTTCACGATCAGTATAGTCTCTAATTGTATAGAAACAGTTTTGCAGCAGAAAAGATTTTACTTTTAACTTAAATTTGTATACCGACTTTAATTGTTTTATGTCATCTGGCAATGCGTTGTAAAGTAACGTACATGTATTGTATGTCGATTTCTTGTACTGAGCTGTTGATACTGACACTTGATGCACGTGATTTCTACGGCGTGTGTTGTAATTATAAATATCAATATTGCATGAAAATATGTTCCCTCCGTTAAGTAGGTCATTTTTGACAAATATTACAGATTCGTAAATAAATAGACAAGGCAATGGTAGGATTCCCAGCTCAATGAAAAGAGGCTTGCAGGAATCACGTGGAAGGCATTTTTTCATTATTCGAATAATTTTCTTTTGCAATCTGAAGGTCTGAATACTACAGGATGAGCTTCCCCAGAATATTATGCCATATCTCAGGCGGGAATGCACATTTGCAAAATAAACGCAACGAGCTGCATGAAGGCTGACAGAATTTGAAAGAATTCTGAATGCATAGCATAATGAACTTAATTTAGTGTTTAACAATTAACAATTGTATAACACTAGCCAATGCCCAAAGCGGCAGTTGCAGTAGTTTATTAGTTCTTAAGATAGTTATAACTAGTATTTTAGGACAGGCCCGCTCCCTGCTGCATAAGCCCAACCGGCTGCAGCTAAAATGTATTCCCTGAACGTTAATTAAACTCATGCCTCTCCAGGGTAACTGGAGGGGAGGAATATTGGAATATTAAAAAAAAGCTTGCTTTCATATGTGGAAACAAGACTGCTATGACATCACGGTCATGGCGTTTTAAATTTTGCAATAATGCTAGTGTATGTTAAAACGGTAATCTCTAAGCCTTTCTGATAATGAATGCAGCGTCTTGCCTGGTAACCAGTGGGTGCAGCCATCCTGCGTCTTTTGAAACTACTTAACCAAGAGCTGGAGATTTGGCGTCAAAGAACCTATTCCCCCCTCTCAAAGCACTCCGTGAAAAGAAGTGTTTGCGCCTTTCTTTAGAACTAGCGCGCGGATTTGGGGGCAAAATATTAAATCCAACGCGGGACGTTTAAAATCTAAATTCTGAGCTGGTAATTAATGCCTAAGATTGTTATTTAATAACTGATTTCCCGGAACGGCGCCAAATTTGAATCATTTATTGGTGCCCATGTACCAACAGGCGGCTTCGTCCCCCCCACGATCCAATAAATTTTCTGCAACAGTTCAGGGTGTTTGGTTACATGGTCGTACATTCAAAATAATAACATCCAATTGGTATTGAAACGGTAGCAGCCATATTGTTTATCTTTGTGGTACGGTAGTGTAAAGTAAGAAAACCAAAACTCAGTAGCACGTCGACGCACGGGGCAAAAGAGCTTTGTTTGTCGAACGTCAGTTAGGTAAACATAGTAATTGTCTAAAGAGATTTACCCACACCCAAGGCAAGGAAGGATAAAAATATTTATCATTATCATTATTATTATTATTATTATTATTATTATTATTATTATTATTATCAAATAACGAGACACCCAACCCAAGACGGGGAACCGATTACAGTGCTTTAAAGGACTTCAAATTAGGTTTTTTTAACTCAAAAATTTTCTGTGAAAAAGAGCTTTGAAATTCGCATTTACAGAAGCGCATAAACGCCATTTTCTTAAAAACTGCTGCAATTTTTTTAATTCCCATTTAGGACGAGGTTTTACTAGTATTTAATATTCTTAAAATAATACTTCCGTTTTACTAGCAGGAAAACGAAAAATTAAGAAAATGTCAAAAAAATCTACTTTGGGAAACCGAAAATGTTAAAAAACAAAATTGGGGCGGTGATACACGGCAGCTGGAAAGAGTATGTGGCAAGTACAAATAGCTAGCCGAAATCAAAGGAAATACAAAACTAATACTGGAAAGTCTGTGCCATTCTGTAGCACGACTAGTTTCTTATCAGGGCACGGCAATGAATTTTCTTCTGCCGAAAACCCGCCATTTTTCGCGCATCATTTCATAACTTTCCCTAAACTACGTGTATTTCTCCATATATACGTATGTATACGGGAAAACGATTAATGCTTTGAGATGACACACCCGGTACCAATACTGACGCACTTTCTAACAAAGGTAGAGGCGTGGGAGGGAGGGGTTAGTGAAGTCATGCAGCCAATCAGCGTGGTTTTGCCCTTAGCTCTTTCTTACGTAAGTATCCAGTGTTGTACGCCTTCACGGTCCTTTCTTTATCGTAACCCTCAAATTTCATCTCAAAATCTTTCTCCTTTTGTTCACTTGGAGTCCACACTTCAGCTGCAGCTGCCCTTATCCTGATCGGACTTTGCATTTTTCCTCCGCATTGTGGAAAGCTCTTGGGCCACTCTTCTGGAGCCTCTGTGCCACCCCAAACATCTGTAAGGAAATAACAGACAAAGCTAAATTGCAGGCCACAGTTCTGAGTCTCATGGGGAGAAAACGTTTTGAATGAGCGACACCGCCATTTTCGATGGGCTTTGGCGACTAAAGAAAATATATTTGGTGCATCATCTTTGTTATAGAATATTTCAAGTAAAATAACACTATTGAAATATTCAGTTTTGTTATTTTTGTTATTTTGAATTTAAATTCATTTCTACAAGAGTACATGAATGCTATGTTCATTTCTTCAACCTAGTATCCTTTTTAATTTTAATTTTAAAATATTCTTATGCTAAAATCTGTCTGTTTTTCGTTAGTAATTATTTATATTTTAATTCAATATTTCAAAATTCCTTTGCTAATAAAACTGCAACTTTAATCTTCAGATTCAAATGTTTTCATTTCAACTTTGCAGAATTTTACCCATTCTAGAATTTGATAAACGGTCATTTAAAAAAGTATTACTAATTTTATACGTAATTTACAAACCAACAATAGTTGTAGAAATATCTTGAAATTATTTTAATGAGTAAGATTCAATTTAATGTCAGAATTTCTCAAATACATAGAAAAATTAAAACATTGTTCATTCAGGCTGCGGTATGAAAATGTTAAGATCAAAAGATAAAAAAACATAAACTTGCCTTCTGCAGAACTTATACGAAGCACGGCTGCTACAATCAGGAAATATCTCCAACTCTGCATCACGACGTAGTGTCAATCTGGCAAGTACAATCCTATGAACAAAAAATTCACGTAGTGTTAAGGCACAAAGCTAGCTTCATATTCAGATTCAGATTGGGAGAGCTATGAATTGGGTTATGGCGAAACGAACATTCTGGAAAACGCTCGCTCGCTCGCTTGATCTCTGGAAAGACACAATGTACCCCTCTTATTAGAAGATAATATGAAGAAATAAGCAACCATTGAATAAATCGTTCACCTTTTTACCTGGTTCTCACGGCAAGCAACCTCTCTTTTGTTAATTTTCTCTGCAACAAGTTGCGTTTAAGGTCCGTTCGCTCTAACTTTACTCAACACGTAAACAAATGCACGTGATCGTCACTTGTTCTCATTTGCTGACGGACACCATACTCTCCTTCAGGGCGTCGTGCGCTATAGGAGTGAGGTTCCTTTCAAAATTGATTTATTTCCTGACTCCCTACACAAACAGTCGAAATAATTTTTTCCTTTGACTTGAAGTAAAATCAGACACCGAGCGTGACCTTAACTGCCAACCTTCAGCTGCCAACGAACCTCTTTGAGATAACGTTCATTCGCCAGGCCGTCGGCGCCGCTCCTGCCAAACTTTATCAGCAGCAGTTCCGTTCTTGAATGAGAAAGTTCTAAAAGAATGCTGTATTTTTTGTATGGTTAGTGAAAGGTGCTTTTGCTCATTGCGTTGATTTTTGTTTCCACATCGAACACAATAAGTGAAGCAGTTTCCAAGATAATCCGGTTTGAAACATTCGCAGGAAAAATCCCTCAGAAGTGGTGAGGAGGAGGTTGTATTGATGTGTTTGAATACGTAATTAGCGGCTAAAAATCCGTCAGTGACTTTGTGGCAGGTGGAAGAAATGATTGCTGAATTGCAGGTGTCGGTGTCAGAAGTGTTTGAAAACTGTGTAATGCATTAAGTCATTGGAAAGGTTCTCCCCGTAAGAAGAGATGTAGAGCAAAACAGATGGAGGGCGAGTGCGATGAATTTGTTAATCTGTATTCATGTGCACATTTTTTCGTAGAAACGAATTTCCAATATAAAATCAAATTTTTGATGTGATTGATGATTTGGGATTGCCAAATTTTAAAAGAACGTCACTGTATGATTCTATTGAAATTCGTGCTTCGGGCGGGATTTCACTGCTACCTAGGAAGAACACGCGTAAATGTAAGTTCTGTGATATTTAAATATCTGCATATTTTGGGCGTAGAGAACTACTAGTGAAAATAATCAGAGGCGGGATTCGGGGGGGGGGGCAAGGGGGGGCAACTGCCCCCTCCAATGTTGGGATATATTTAAAACAATATATGTAGACTTGCATTGAAGTTTATGTTAAAAAAGATTTACTTTTTTCTGTATTTTCAGAAGAATTTTAATAATAATTTTATTAAACTAAGATAATACCATACTGCATAAATAAATTGGCAAACTTTCGTTCAATATTATAAAACGCGCGGGATAATGTTCAGCGTTACTGTGAACATCCTTCAATTATATTTTACTTTTAAATGATATTTACTTAGAAATTAAACAGCTTGATGCTAAAATCATGTAGGTTTGACATCTTGTACTTCCTACTCAGTTTCCAACTTACGCGAAAGAGAGAACGAAGTCTCTGTTCTTTCGGAGCCTTCAACGCATCCACAGTACGTGTCCTTTCGGCACTGTAGATCAGTGGGGCCAGTGGCGGGCTTTCTCACGCCACGACACTCACTCACACACACACACACACACACACACCACATAAATCAGCCCATCTTATCGGAATGACCGACCTCACAGGCGCTGAAAGAGGTGTCAGGAAACAGTGGGCGGCTTGCGGTACGATTCATTATAATCGGTACTATTCACACATCATACGTTTAATTCACACTTGGGGAGAGAAATGTCTTGTAAATGGTGTGGAAAGTTGATTCTTAGTATTTTGCTTATAGACCAAAATAAATACTCTATTATTAATAATAAAATTAAAAATGTCTTAACGACAGCTGTGAGTGACAGGGACAAAAGAGAGCAAAATAAATCAGTCGTTAAACATAATAAGCCAGTTGTCCACCAATTTGGTTCTCTCATTTTTAAATTGTTCTTGCGGGCTGTGAAATAAATGTTTGTCCAACATGAATGCGGACCACTGTCCTGGTCCTCAGTCAGAGGGCTTTCGGTATAGGTGACGATGACATCTCTGCGACGTCATAAGAATAAGAGCTCAGTTGAGTTCTTGCAGTCCTGGCGAACGCACAAGCTTTTATTATAGTGAAACGAACCAGATCAAGAAAGTAAGAAGATTTCAGCTCTTGTATCTGACAGGTGAGAAATTAAAGTTAGTTCATCGCGTTTAGTTCAAATTAGAATTTAATCAATAGCTGATGAATAATACAAGTGTTATTGTTTACTGAAGGAAATGTGACTTTACCGGACGACAATCTCATAGATACTTTGTTCTCCCAGCAGTTAGAGCAAAATAGCAAACTTCGGTGGCCATTGACTCACGTTATTCTAGTATCCCCTGGATAATCGAGAGAATAACATCTCTTCGTTAATGACGACAGAGGAGTGTCAAATAATACGTTAATCTGCTTTGCAGCCTACCCAGGAAAAATGATGATCACTCTAGGCCACAGATAATAACTTCCATTCTCTATTATTATAAATGGGAATCTGTTGTTTTAATCTAATGTCGGTTGTATTATTATAACAAAAAGGTTTTTATAACAAAAAAGTTTTTTGGTTCTTTTTTGGACAACAGAGCAACTTTTACTACGATAATTTAAAAATAGGTTTGTTATTGCTATGAATCGTTAAAATTCGTGCATGGTGAAGTTCGGTAAACTGACAGTTTTGTCCACTTTCCAGAATGTCGAATGTTTTTATCTCGTTGATTTAACATTGCGTAGCTAATATTTATGTACTTCAATGCACGCAATTTGTATGTCATTAATACTGTAAATTTTAATTACAATTCAAATATTTCAATCATTTAATTCTAACACTTAACACTGATCATTATTTGTCAAGAAATTTATTTGATCGTCACTTTCCTCAAATAATTTAATTTCAATATTCAATTTTATACTTAACATGTGAAAAATTGCTACATTCATGTAATTATTTTATCCAGAAACATGAACAAAATAGTGAAAGCAAACTTTTTACATATGTTTTGTCAAAAAATGTATTAATGAGTAAAGTTTAAGTGTACCGTCGCACACAATTTGACATTAATAATTATGTTTCTTTATTCGATTCTAATAACTAGACCGCGGGATTTCATGGAATTGCATGTCTGTTTTTGGTTATTTGTTAACTGTGACGTTATGGTAACTGTGAAGATGGAATGATATGGTGATGACAGGGGGTGAAAGGACAAATAGAAATGCAACCATGCCCAAGGCGGGAGTCAAACACGCGATCCTTCGGTGCGAGATCGCTAAGAACTACCGACGTATATTACAGGTTTTTGTCTAGAAGTGGGTCGAAGTCAGTTATTTTTGTGTATTTCTCTTTCGAAAGAAAAGTGAATTGGGCCAAGACAATACCAACATAATATTTCCGATAATATTCTGATAACATTGTTTTCGCTTGAATCGATTTACTTCCTGTAACTTTATTCGTGCACATGAAGTTAGTGAATGGGCTGAATGGTACGGCGTCTTGTAAGATAGCCATTTGTTCTCTCGCTTAATATCTTTTCGTTTATTAAAATGGAATATATTTACTTTTATTAAACGCCTTTTGTACTTCAGTGTAAATCAGGGTTCATCAATAAGACGAGTCGAGACCAAAGGGCCATCGGCAACAGCCGGAGCGGATGGGGGCAGCAGCAGCCCGAGCGAACGATTCCTGCTGAAGAGGGGGGGGGGGGGGCGTTGAGTGGTAAAAGCGATAAGTCGGAAAGTTCCGTTTCATGCAAGACGTCAATACAAAACGTGTCATGGCAAAACGAAGCAAGAGGCTCTCGTAATAATAGTCCGATAATTTTTAAAAATAAATAGGAAGAACAATTTTTTTAAAAAAAACAGGAGATAATACAAAATGATTTGTTTCTCAGAAATTTTTTAACCATGTTAAAGAGTATAATCTACGCGGTGAATCATGCAGCTGAGTACAAGTAAACTGATAAACATATATTTTGAAAATAGATTTTATGAAATTTCTGATATGGAGTCAGATAACAAAGTTTTTGCTTTACCATTTTTAATGTTGACAGCGTAAATCACTATTTACATTTGAAAATATTGGATCTTCAAAATGATACAGAATTGAAAGACCAATTCCAACACCAGGAAGATCTACTTAATTTTTAATAAAACATTCTTCTATTTTACTGCTTTTTACTTTCCCATATACGTACGTATACACGGAGTGATATACGTAGTATAGTGAAAGTTATGTAATGCTGCGCAAAAAAAAGGGCCAATTTTCGGCGGAAAAAAATTAATTGCCGGGCCGTGAAAACAAATAAGTGGATAAAACCAGTTGCTAAATTAAGAAAAAAAAATCCCCTAACACGTGGTATAGCCAGAAACCCTGTTTTCTTGGTCCTTGATACCGAAAAACCAATTGAAAGGAAAACGTCCGTCTGTCTGTCCGTCCGTCTGAACATTGCTAGCGCCTAAACCATACGTACGATTTCTTCCAAAATGGATATTCCCCGGTCGATCTGATTTTAGTCGAAGCTTTGAGATTTTGAAAAAGATTCTTCAAAATTTGGAGGTACTTTATATGAAGCACCCCGGGGATTTTCAAAGTTTTCTCAAAAACGGCTCCAAATTATTTCTTTAAATTTCTTGTATGAATAGGGTAAAATACACTTATTAACATGGCATAGGTCCGATTTTCACGGATAACTCTGAATTTTCGAAAATTGTGAAAGTTTGACTTTTTTTCGACGTCTTTCTCCAACTACAAAATTGAAGTTAGAGATTTTTTCTTCACATAAAATTTGTTCTGCATATTGAGTTCTTTCATAAAGGTCATGTAAATGTTTCTCAAAATTTTAGTAGTTTTCGTGCAATATGTGCAATTTTAAAAAATTACAAAAACAAGAATTTCTCAAAAACGGCTCCAAATTTTTTCTTTAAACTTTTGGTAGGGATAGTGGTAAATGTACTCTATCAGATAACATCAAAGACATATTGCTCTATAGGTTGCTTTTTTCAGAAATTACAAAAATGTAAATTTTTTACATGTCTCTCACGTCGATAATATTTACATTAACGGCGATTTTTTCACATTATTATATTTATGAGTATATGTGCTTTAAATAAGGTCAAGTAAAGTTTCTCGAAAACACAACCGTTTTCTGTGAAAAGTAGCTCAAATTTTCGCATTTTCAGAAACGCTCAAACGCCATTTTCTCGTATATGGCTGCAAATTGTTTCTTCAAACTTTTGTAACGGATAGTGCGAATTACACTCTTTAGTATAGGTTTTTGAGTTCTTTAATATTCTAAAATTAATATCTTGGTTCTACCAATAGGAAACCGAAAAAATTAAGAAAATGGCAAAACAAAATGTACTTTTGGCGGTGATAGATGGTAGCTGACAAGAAAGAGTATGTGGCAATTCCGAATAGCTAGGGAAGACCCAAGGAAATAGAAAACTAATACGGGAAAGTCTGTGCCATTCTGTAGCACCACTAGTTACTGTTTCCTGAGCTCCACAAGCATGCTGCCATTATTTTAAGTATGTTTAGGTCTTGACATTCTTGTAAGCAATATTTGTTGAGAAATGATTCATTGAGAAAAATGTATTGTTGAATTAACAGTTCGGACCGTTCAAGTAACAATGCGGTATCTCACCACTGTGTGCAACTAATATAATTAATAACATTCAATAATAATTAACAAAATTGAAAGCAATGTGTATAATTGTAGCACAATTAATTAACTTAAAGCATGTAAACGAATATTTTGATATTTATAATAACGCCCAAATTTGCCCCCCCCCAATAAAAGATCCGAAATCCCGCCCCTGAAAATAATATGCTGTGACACGTGCCAGCATTTGAGTATGGTCGTGGCGCGAATGGCGTAGCCAATCACGAACTATAAGCGGAAGGATACAGTCAAAGTTTGTTTACATGCGGAGTGAAGTTACAGCGAACGGAGCTTAAACTCTTTGTTGCTCGCTCGCGCGCAAAAGCGGTTACTCTTTGGCGTGTGCAAAGCAGGGCGACACTAATACCAACTTTGAGAGCTTAACCTGTTCTCATAGAACGTTAATGCATGCTCACTGAAAACTTATTCCCTGGGCGAAGCAACTGCTGTGAAGTGCCTGTTTCGGCATTTGAATTTGGCGACAATGCTGTCATAGATTAGAAACGGCATCTAGTGTGTCTAATAAATCTTTTATGTATACGAGTGCTTTGCGGCGGAGCTCGTTAGGAGCTGCCACCTGGTGAAGGGAGATGAACTAACAAGTAGGCCCGCCAGGTCCAATGCAAAGGCGTCGAAAGGCAAAGAAGACAAAGAAATTTATATACCCGCTCTCTTCGCAGATAGCACGCGGTTTTGGAGGGAATTTTTTATACGTCCGACGCGGTACGATTAAAATGCAAATTCTGAGCTGGTAATTAAGGCCAAAGATTGTTATTAAAAACCAATCTCCCGCCACGGCTCCAAATTTGAATTATTTTTTTAAGATAATGTGCCAACCCGTAGTAGTAAGTCATTAATTGTTTAATTAATTTTTATTTATCTTACATTCTCCAAGTTTGTTTATATTTACAAATTGTTAATTTGTTTTGAATATAATTTAATTTTACAACTACCTTCGACAAGATATGCTTCGAAAAGCGGTTTTTCGGATTGGACATACGCATTAAGGCCGGTGTCAGGTTGCGTTAACGCGCGTCTTAGACAAACACCATCTTATGAGGAACGGTCAAAGCGCTCGCTACAACACGCGTTACTTGACGCGCGTGAACGCAACGCTCCTGTGCTGGGGCCCTTTGTGCAAAAATAACTGGTGGCTCTAAAGAAGGGCACAGAAATTCTAGGAGACTTCTGGAGAGGTTCCAAAAATTAGAAAGTTCTGTAAGTTTCGAAATTGCAAGGGTATCATTGATAAAATTGACTTGTGCCACCTTAAAACGTGTATTTTACTCTCACGGTAGCGTGTATTATTTCTAAATACAGCTAATTATTCTTAAAAAATAAAATTTCAAACCTGAGAAAAATCGTTTACTATCCAGATGGAACAGGAGCTCAATACGCTGCCGTGTTATGATTTAAATCGTCCGATATTATGACAAAATTGATTGAGAGAATGGATTCTTCGCTTGACCGGAAAGAGCATGTATAGCTTGAGCATTGTTCCAATGTACTTTCTGTACAATTGTGAATGCGTAGTTCTCTGAAAAGTCGGCTACTACAACCGCACAAAACTAAAAATATTACAAACGCTGTCTCTAAAACACATTACTTGCACCATGATTCCGCATTGATGAGCGAAAACTGCTTTTCGATGTTGTGAATTGTTAAAATATGAGGGTGGCTCATAATTGGTGGGTCACCCGGTATAAATAGAAGTTTCTGCCTTCGAAAATATTCTTCAGATACATTTAAAATGTATGAGAATCACTAAATAATGAAAGCAAGATTTCCAAATGATAAGCGTTTGTATATGTATTGTTCCCCTATGTCCGTAAAAAGAAAAAAGAAAAATGTAACTTTAACTGGTAATAACTTAAGTAAATTCCAATTTACCATCAAGATTCTTTAACTACTATAAACTTCAATGTCTCCGATTCAATTCGACGAGAAAAAAGGAAAAACCGAGATGGAGTATTTGAGAAAATGAATTTTGAAAACAAATCGTAATTATTTACTTTGGCCTTAATATGGCCTTATTAATGCCCTTACATTTAGGTTTATCATATCAAACCTTTAGGGTGGGATGTACTCATTAGAAATATAAAGCAACTTGCAAAGTAAAATCAAATTTGAAGATGCTTTACTAGTTTTTTTAGATAATACCGTCTCAAAGAAAATACAAAAGCGCGTAAATGGACTGTTAAGGGGAGGAAGGTTTAGCGCAGGTAGTCGACCAACCCACGCGACAGAGCGCTATTTTGCACATTTTCCTAGTCAACCCTGCAGAAATGTTGCTTTCTTGCGATGTCTTTCGGGAATTAGCGACAACAAAGCAGTAATGGTAGAAGTGCAAGCAAGCGTGATTAGGCGATCTAAGGCGAAAGGAACGGTTGTCAGGCAATATGGAAAAGCAAACGTCAAAGGATTATATAGTTTCTTAAGAGAAAAATTTGACCAATTTCTGAGAACAGAAGGCGGTATGGAGGAACAGTGGGGAACCTTTAAAAGATTCGTAGAAACTGCTTTAAATACGTTCGTTCCTTGCAAAATACTGAAAAGTAATCCTGATCCCGAATACTTTTACGGGGCGATACGGCGTTTAAAGAGAAATGTTAGACTAGCATTTAATAGGAGACATCGCAGTACCGCTGTTATGATAACTTTTAAAAATTACTACAGGGAATTAGAAAAAGAAAAGAAAATTGCTCATGAATTATTTTTAAAAAATATTTTAGAGACAGGAAGAAATAATTGGTCAGGCTTTTACAAATATGTCCGCAGACGCAGGGGGAATAAGGAAGAAATTCAGGAAATTCGAATCGCAGACAACGCACCACTGCACCAAGCGAAAGCAAATGCATTCAACAAGTATTTTGTATGGGTGTACAAACCAAAACGGGTACAGGAGCAAGTTATTTATTTTCCAATTGAAAATCATTTCAAGATTCATGCGTGTGAACTTCGCAAGCGTATAAAATCGCTGGGAAACGGAAAATCACGCGGGCCAGACGGCATCTCGACAGATTTTATCTAACTTGGTGGTGAGGCAGTATTACCCTACTTGTTAAGATTATTCAATATTTCTATTAATAATGCAAGTTTACCGGACGATTTTTCAAAGTTTACGTTCCAATTTTCAAAGATGGTGATAAAACGAAAGTAAGTAATTATAGACCGGTATCTCTCACATCAGTAGTATGCAAAATAATGGAGCACTTAATAGCCGGGTACATTCGCCGCGAATGGGAAAAAGCAAACTGGACTTTTCACGGACAGCATGGGTTTAGAAGTGGATATTCGTGTGAAAGCCAAATTGTTTCCCTTTTTCAAGATCTAGCTGACGAAGTTGACGCGGGTGGGAGGGTGGATGCAGTCGTAATTGACTTTGCGAAAGCATTCGACGTAGTACCGCACGATCTACTTATTAGGAAGTTATTAACTTCAGGAGTTGATTCTAGAGTTGTGAAATGGATTAGTGAATTTCTTAGAGACAGGAAACAAAAAGTTCGAATTGGAACTCAGTTTTCGACTATGGGTATTGTTACTTCAGGGGTTCCACAGAGAAGTGTTTTAGGGCCGCTACTTGTCTTAGAATACGTGAATGATCTCCACGTGAACATACAATCAAAGGTGCGTTTATTTGCAGACAATTGTGTTATATTTCGCAAAATCAAAGGTAGCGCTGACGAACAAATATTACAACAGGATCTAGAACATTTACGTGACTGGGTTGAAACAAATGACATAGTAATTAACGGATCGAAAAGCAAAACAATAACGTTCGGGCGGGGTCGAAATTATGAGCAACCAAATTATCGGCTAGGTGAGGCAATTATTCCGAGTTTCGTCATGCAAATATTTTGGCATTCGTCTAGATAGTAAATTAGGGTGGGAGAAGCATATAAATTAGGTAATGAGAAAAATGTGGAAGTCCTTGCATTTTGTAATGCGAATTCTAAAGAAACGTTCTGCAAACGCCAAAGAATTAGCATATCTTTCGTTGATTCGCCCTCTCATGGAATACGGAATAGCATGTTGGGATCCATACAGAAAGTCACACCGGAAAAACCTAAATAGAATACAGAGGAAAGCGAATACGTTTACCTACAGAACTAACGCAATACAAAAGTCATGGGAACCTCTAGAAACGAGAAGAACAAGGACGAGGCTTTGTGCACTTTATAAATCGTACGTAGGTCAGCCAGCATGGAAGGAAATTCAGGTTAGACTGGAAAAAACAAATTATTTAGGCCGAAGTGACCACATCCACAAAATTCGAACAAGGAGACAAAATTCAGATCTTGGGAAATTCTCATTTTGTAACAGAGCAATTAGAGATTGGAACATTTTACCCGCAGCAACCTTCAAAGCCTTTCCTCTAAGTGCACGTAGTTTTAGAAATAAGTTAGAACAAACTGAGAGTAATAAATGTTAAATGAGTAACAAAGTGATGTGAAGTGTGGTGAAGTGCTGTGAAGTTATGGTTAGTATAATCCAATGCAAAACAGTGTAGTGTAGTGCAGTGCAGTGAAGGGTAGCGAACGTGAGCAGTGCCTTTTTTAAATATAATTTAGTCAATATCTATGTAGCTCGTACTGATTTTTATTATCACTAACATATAATTGTTGTATATCATAGTAGAGTTGAAATAATTGTTATAACACGATATAGCGATAGTATGATTATTGCAGCGTATTGTATTGTATCGTTTTGTATTGTACTTTTTGATTATCTTGTTATTATTATTATTATTATTATTATTATTATTGTTAATCAACTGCCACCGGGTCATACCCAATTGCAGTTCAAATAAATGTAAATGTAAACTCATGCAAAATATCACATTTCAAAATTTTCAAAAGGAAATGAAATTTTATGCAAAAAACACAATATTCAGTGTTGTTTCGTCATTCTAAAACGATTTAAAAACTTTCAGTCGAATTGGAAGATGGTCGGGAAATTTTGGCCGACATGGAACACATGAATGGAATGACATGGAATGACCCAAATACAGTTTAGGAAACTAATTTGACACTAAATTTGCCTTTGTTTCTAAACCTTAAAATTTCCTAAAAATTAATATAAGTAAAATATAAAAAAATATTATTATGTATATTAATGTAATATTTTGGCTGCGGTTGGCGCACTTACCTGCTTAAACTCTTAACGTTGAATGAAGAAATGGGCATTGCACGAGACATTTATGCAAAGTTCGTATCAGTGAATACGATCATTTGACATTTGTGCTGTCAATCATTCTTCTCTCTACTTCTTCGATAAACTCTTAACGTTGCATGAAGAAATGGGCATTGTACGAGACATTTATGCAAAGTTCGTATCAGCGGAAACGATCCTTTGACATTTGTGCTGTCAATCATTCTTCTGTCTACTTCTTCGATAAACAATATCATAGAGTAAAGATGTATATAGAGGGCTCACGAGGCTTGTTTTCGTTTACGTCCTTAGAATAGTTCTTCGCCCACCGCTAGGATGCGCCAACGTCGCGAAGTGCGAAGCGCTGTCTGCCTGTCTGTTGGTGGTGGGGATTTCTACGAAATACCCGTGGGGAGAGGGGCAAGAAGAGGAGGAGGTGTTTCCATTGTGACGGCAGGCGCTGGGATGGTGTCGCGCTCAGCTCTCGCCAATCCAGCTGGGCTGGCCTGGACTGCCTGACCCGCCGGCGCCGAACGAAAAAGCTCACAATTTCCCTCTACGAAGCTGCGAAAGTTTCCAGCGTGATCGACACTCAGAGCAAGCCGCACTCACAATATATATATATATATATATATATATATATATATATATATACACACATATATTAGACTCAAAATTAATAAAAATAGAATTATTTCGTCTATGTTACATGAAATTTTGTGGGACGAAAATATTGCAAATGGAAATATCATTTTAATAAACAAAATAGTAATGATACAAAGTATAGTGACAAATGTATCAAAAACATGGAAATTAATTTTTTTAAAAAAGAGTTGCTTGACAATCATCATCAAGGATAAAATTCGAAACGTAAACATACGGAAAAAATGAGGTAAATGTATCATTTTAGAATTTACTAGCTGAACTGCCCGGCGTTGCTCAGGCAGTAATTACAGTAAATTTTCCGTATACGTACGTATATACGGAGTAATATATGTAGTATAGAGCAAGTTATGTAATGCTGCGCGAAAAAACGGCAGAAAATTTTAGGCAGAAAAATTTCATTGTGGGGCCGTGATAACGAAAAAAGCGGATAAATCCAGTTGTTAAATTAAGAAAAAAGAATCCTCTAACACGCGGTGTTGCCAGAATCCCTCGTTTGATGGTTCTTGATTCCGAAAAACCAATTGAGAGCAAAACGTCCGTCAGTGTGCGTACGATTTTTTCCAAATTGAAGAAATCCGTGTCCATCTATCCTAAGTCAAAACTCTTTGATTTTGAAAAACATTCATTAATTTTTGGGAGTACTTTACATAAAAGCCCCACGGATATTTTCAACATGTTCTCAAAAACGAGGAAAATACACTTACAAAGGTAGCATTGGTTCGATTTTCACGGTTAACTCTGAATTTTCGAAAATTGCTAAAGTTTCAATTTTTTCGGCGTCTTCCTACAACTACAAAATTGATGACAAAGATTTTTTCTCCAAATAACATGTTTCCCAAAGTGAGGTCTCTCATTAAGGTTTTGCACATTTTTTGGAAAGCTTTAGTCGATTTTGCGCAATATTGCGTGCAAAATGTGCAATTTGAAAAAAACATTCAAAAACCAGATTTTCTCTAAAAAAAGCTCCAAATTTTTTCTATAAAATTTTGGAAGGGATAGTACTAAATCTACTCTGGGAGATGACATAAACGCCATATTGCTCTATTCTTTTGCTTTTTC
Source organism: Acheta domesticus (assembly GCA_031308135.1). Classification (NCBI taxonomy): domain Eukaryota; kingdom Metazoa; phylum Arthropoda; class Insecta; order Orthoptera; family Gryllidae; genus Acheta; species Acheta domesticus. The sequence continues at coordinate 20,684,069 of JAHLJT010000631.1, read as the reverse complement.
ACAAAATACAAAACTATAATGTTTTTGAGTTGCATCTCACGTCGTTAATATTTGCATTAGCGGTGATTTGTTCTTATTATTATTATTATTATTATTATTATTATTATTATTATTATATTTATGAGTACATGTGCTTCAAATAATGTCAAGTAAAGAATCTCGAAAACATTTTCTGTGAAAACAAGCACAAAATTCCGCATTTTCAAAAACGCTCAAACGCTATTTTCTCAAAAATGGCTTCAAATTTTTTCTTCAAATTGTTCGACCGGATAGTGCCAATTGCACTCTTGTTTTTTTTCAAAAATTACACAAATATCATTTTTTAAGATTTCTCACACCGTTAATATGCACATTTCCTACAATTTGTAAACGCTATTGTATTTGTGAGTGAAAGAGCTTGAAATGACTTCAAATAAAGTTTTTTGGAAACAAAAGATTCCTGTGAAAAAGAACTTCAAATTTCGCATTTACAGTAGCGATAAAACGCAATTCTTTTAAAAAGGTTCTAAATTCTTTTAAAAAAAACAGCCAATTAGGACGAGGTTTTACTGTTTTTTAAATTCTTAAAATAATATTCCCGTTCTACAATTAAGAAACCGAAAAATTAAGAAAATGTTTAAAAAAGTAATTCGGGTGGCGATAGATGGTAGCTGGCTTGAATAAGTGTCAAGTCGGAATTGCTAGCCGAGACCAACGGAAAGAGAAAGCTAATACGGGAAAGTCTGTGCTATTCTGTTGCACCACTAGTTTTGACTTCTCTCACGTCGTTAGTATATGCTTTAGCGACAATTTGTTTACATTATTATATTTATAAATACATGTGCTTTAAATAATGTGATATAAAGTTTCTCGAAAACAACCGTATTCTGTGGAAACTCAAATTTCCGCATTTTCAAGAACGCTCAAACGCCATTTTCCCATAAATGGTTCCATTTTTTTTCAAACTTTTCGAACAGATAATAGTAATTGCAAATTTTTGAATACGACTAAATTCATTTTGGGGTAATTTTTGTTTTTTCAAAATTACACAATTTTTTGAAAGCTCTCTCACACCGTTAGTATGCATATTTTCAGCAATTTGCAAACACCACTGTATTTGTCAGATACAGTGCTTCGAATAACTTCGAATGAAAGTTTTCGAAAACTCAATAACTTTCTGTAAAAAGGAGCTTCAAATTTCAAATTTACAGTAGCTCTGAAATGCCGTATTCTTAAAAACGGGTCCAAATATTTGTAATGAAAATTGTCATTTAGGACGAGGTTCCACTGTTCTTAAATATTCTTAAAGTAATATTTCGGTTCTACTATTAGGAAACCAAAAATTTGAGAAAAGTTTAAAAAATGCTCTTTGGGCAGCAATAGATGCCAGCTGGTAAGAGTATGAGGGAAGTTCGAATAGCTCGTCAAGACCAAGAAAATAGGAAACCAATACAAGAAAGTCTGTGCCATTATGTAGCAAACACTAGTTTTTCAACCATGTGTAACAAATCTCTTCTACTTCTTTATTACCGAATGTCAGATCTCCCATTTGCTTACCATGAAACTGTCTGGGCCACCCGATCCGCCCGCCATACGGGGGACGAGAAACCTCCGTGAAAGTTTTTTTTGGCTATTGATTGCTGCGGATTTGCTATTGCTTGCAGACACCCTCCCACTTCTGGATCACAATTCAACTTCTGACCGATCCTAGCGGACGCTGCACCTAAATAACTCAAATCACTTTCAGGTTGCACTACACTCAGCAATTTTATTTTTACTTCAGTGAACGAATACAACTTCGCAGAACTTTCTGGTTACAACTATCACTCGTCCAAACAAATCTTTTCCACCTCACAAAACAATCGACTTCCATCTTTTTCAACAAAGCCCCCTAGCAACCACCTGCGATCGACTACTCTTTTCCTGAATAGTTGGTATATCACAGCTTCCCTCCTCCTAAGCGTCATTTCATTCGCTTTAGCTTAATAAATGACAAGACTTTAAAAAAATCACTTATTACTTCGTACCTTCTTGCACTGGTACCTCACACGGTTTCACTAGCACTAGGTCTTCATTCTTCCAGCCTTAAATTACATTACAATATTCTTTTCTTTTTGCCAACATTATTCTACCGTTTCATCTGGTTAGTATTTGTTCAAATTGAAATTACCATTTATGCCATACCTTATACATATATACATATCTGTCAAAATGCACTTTCCAGGGCGTCTTCGATAGCGTCAATTTTCTGGTATTTCTCTTCGCGATTGTTAAGGGTTCACAGATGCGGTCATCATCTTCTCTATAATGCTTCTACCTCATCTTCTCAATTTATTTTCGCTTTTGCGATTGGCACTTTCATGATACAGGTAAATTTCATATTCACGGTTTCTCCTCATCTAAATAATGCGAACTGCTATTTTCATCACCAGTTTCGTTATTACTCGACAACAAAATCGTCTCCCAACTTATTTAACCGCAGCGAACAGTTGATTTTCTCTTCCTCTATAGCGTTTACCACAGCGACGGGGAGTTAGTTTTCGGAGCAGCCTTCGCCTTCAGCATCACGCTACTTTTATCTCCGACCCTTCATTAGATGCAACATCCCAGCAACATTGTTCGGTTCGTTGACATGCAGCGTAATTTACGCTTTACCCACATCCAAGACCGTTTTCTACGTTCTAAGACAGTTCGCCCTAAATGAAGCGGCTCGGCAGAATTTATTCCCGACTCTAGCCGTTGCCCGAATTGCCACTCTTCCCACCATGAGTTCCAGAAGCACCTGCAAACTCCTACCACCGTCAATCTGTCATTTGCTATTTAGAATCAATTTCCGCTTTGGTATTTCTTATAATACTATATTTCTTCCTTCATTGCATTTAAAACTTTTCAGAAATCGCCGTAACATTATTTCCTGTATTCACGGGAGCCTTTACTTTCAAAATTACCTCGCAATATCAAACCCTATCTTCATTTTGGTATTTTCCCTAATTTCTCCCTTAACAAATCGTCTTCCAATACCAGAACATTTCCTACTACCAACGTCCGCGCCCTTCCTTCCTTTAGAACCTAGTTTTCCATGATGGCATCAATTCATTATGATTTCTTTTTGTTTATCTTTCTTCCTCTTAAAAGAATATTGTTCGCCTCGTATCTTCTCTTGCTTAGAATACTTCCCTTTGGGTTCTTCTTTTCTCTCCCCGTAGTGTTTTAATTTTTTCAAAATCGATTGATTTGTCCTTTTTTTCTTTCGTGGTTTTCTTTTTGTCCCAATCTGAAGTGTTCATTCGAGTCCGGGTTTCATCTAGCTAGTTAATCTCCTTGCTCAGTTATATATATGTTTTTTTTTCTTCTTCTTTTCAACCCCGACCAAAACTGTTCTTTGGAAGCTCCACGGAAATTAATATATTTTATTAAATTAAAAACATGGAAATATTTGGGGTTACCGGTAATGCGTATGAATTTTATTTCGTTATTTAACTCCCAAATCAGCAATTTTAACGTGACAGCTTCTTTAATGAAATTACAGGAATCATTGGAACTCTGTATTTTTAATTCTTGCAATTTATTTAATATCATTTCTCCAAAGAATTTAATTTCGTTTTCGCCCATTAACTTGTATTTCAATTCAAACATATGACGTTTGTTCCAATACCTTCTTAAATACTTTTCTTTCCATTCTGCGTAACACGATGGTTCAGGAACTAACGAGGTCCACCAGTGGTGTGCCCTCGCGGACATTGCCTGCTCCACTACATGTAATTTCAGTCTTTCGGGGATGTTATTTATAGTAAAATAACTTTCCAGCTTTGCTAAAAACGACCATGGTTGTTCTTTAATATCCCCCGTTTCTGTCCTGATCCTATATTCTTCTAATTCTTTTACCGATTTAATGCGTTGTTTAATTTTATTTTCAATTATAACATCCGAATTCTCAATTTTCGCTTCTACATTTCCAATTCTGACATTTTGTTGCTGAGAATTATGTGACATCTGTTCTATACGCGTTTCTACGATTCTCATCTTTTCGCATTGTTGGCCTGCGACATGATCCAGTTTCGCGACATTTTGTTTAATATCAACGAAATCTTCCTGGATTTTATTAAAACAATCCCTTTGTTCCCGTTGAATTTCACCAGTTTTAGCATCGAAATTATCCATTCTTACATTTATTTGACTAATTTGGAGAGCCGTGTCTGCTCGCAATTGTACTATTTCTTCCCGAATTTCGGCCCTCAGATTCTGAAATTCCCGAGTTAAATTCTCGTGGTTTGTACTTAATTGCGTGTTCATTTCGGCCTTCAAATTATCTAAATTGGAATTCATAGTTTCTAATTTCAAATTTAAGTTAGAATTTATTTCTGCTTTTAAATTCCGTAACTTAGAATTCATCTCTGCGTTCATATTCGCTAATTTGGCGTTCATTTCTGCTAACATTTGCAAGATTAATGTATTGTGATCAAAACTAGCTATTGGTGGATCTGCGGCTTCCTCATCCCTCGATATTTCTTCTTCTACCACATGTACCGGTTCCACGTCTAAACCAACGTTAATTTCCGCACCCGCGTTTTCATCGTCAATAACATTTTGTCCCTCCCTCTCATCCAATTCATGCTCCTCTTGCGATTCACCAACTTTTCCGGCACGAATTTTTCTGCTTCTAGTTTCCATCCTGATACAACTGATTTTACTTTATTTCAAACAAATATCAAATCTATTTTATAGCCAGATGAAACAGTTTTGACTCTTATTCTGTTATCTTTAAAGCGATAAATGTAGCAGCAATCTTAAACTTTCAGGTTTCCTGAATCGAGCTAATCTCGCGTATCATAACTTCCTACAATAGCGATATTATCTTGCCCACACGTTGGGCCAGCCGTTTGTAACAAATCTGCTTCTTCTAGTGAATGTCAAATCTACTATTTGCTTACCATGAAACTGTCTGGGCCACCCGATTCGCCCGCCATACGGGGGACGAGAAACCTCCGTGAAAGTTTTTTTTGGCTATTGATTGCTGCGGATTTGCTCTTGCTTGCAGACACCCTCCCACTTCTGGATCACAATTCAACTTCTGACCGATCCTAGCGGACGCTGCACCTAAATAACTCAAATCACTTTCAGGTTGCACTACACTCAGCAATTTTATTTTTACTTCAGTGAACGAATACAACTTCGCAGAACTTTCTGGTTACAACTATCACTCGTCCAAACAAATCTTTTCCACCTCACAAAACAATCGACTTCCATCTTTCTTCAACAAAGCCCCCTAGCAACCACCTGCGATCGACTACTCTTTTCCTGAATAGTTGGTATATCTCACATGACTTTTTTTAATTATTGATTTTTCTCCACTTTCTGAATAGTTAATAAAGTTCATATTTTTTATAGAGTTTACACAAATGTTGGAAGATGAAGTTAGGCCTATCGTATTTGTTTGTTTTTTGTATAAAAATCACTTAATTCATTTATTGGAAGTCGAAATAAGAGTGGGGGCTCATATTGTGACCTTAATACTTTCGATGTTGCCAAGAACGGAAGATTGCATTTTAATTAAAATAATTTATTAATGTAGAATTTAATGTATGTATCCCACAGTGATGTATAAACATTTGTGATCATAATAAATAATACATATTTTCGATATTTCTATACATGATTCTCTGAGAAAAATGCATCGTTCGGACCGTTCAAATAACAATGAGGATCGTTACCTGTGTGTCAACTAATCTAATTAATAACTTTCAATAATAATAAATTAAATAATTAACAACATTGAAAACAGTGTATATAATTGCAACATATTTAATTTAAGCATTAATATAAACGAATATTTTCCTGTTTATAATAGCGCCCAAATATGCCCCTCCCTCCCAATAAAAAATCCTTTGAGCAGAGCTCATCAGAAAGAAGACTCGAGAGCAAAGAGCCAGAGCTCGGCCGGGTCTGCGGGAACGAAGCCTGCGGAAGGGAGGCGGAGGCGGTGGGGGGGATAAGCCGGACGGCTGTTTCACACCAGGCGTCGTCGCAAAATGCATTGGGTTGTGGAGGGGTGAAATCGGTAGTAGTGGGGGTACAAACGACCTGTGCGCGCTCTACTCGGTTACCACATTTTTCGGAACTAAGATGCGACGGTGGTGCCATCTCTGAATGAGTTACCACCGGGGCGTAACCTGTCCGCTGCCCGCAGTGAGCTGTCTATACATCCTTAGTCTATGACAATATCGTGGAAAATTCAGACAACTCTTATCGACTTCTCATTCTTTTTTCTGGAACATAAAAAATATAGAAATTCGGTGGTGAAATTTCCGAGCTTTGGGCACATGTTTCTAAAACCAGTCGAGCAACATTATTTTTATCCTAAGAGCTAGAAAAAACATAGACATTCCTGGCTGTAAAATTGTAATATCCAGGACTTCATCGTATTGTAATGGTTTCATTTATGATACATTCCCCAAAAACAATTGTGGACAAGGAATAAATATTTATTAAACTATAGTCAATGAAAAAACAACGTGTACATGAATCGATACTAGCGAGACAGAAGAACAGCGTGCCGCGGAAAGTATATTTCGACAGTTTTGGAAAACACAATGGATTCGGTAGTTTTGGAAAGAAATCTGACCGTACAGTTAGCTGGAAAATAAATAAACAAACATTGTGATCTTTGTTTGAACACGATCGAACGACGGGTTCATTTAAAATTAGAACATAAAATTTTAGAGAAAAAGCCCCAGTGACGTGCCAGATATAATAACTTAAAATATCAAATTCTTATGAAGAAATTTTAATTAGGCAACGAGAGGCGTGTGAATCGTCGTTGTATAAATTTAATGAAAAAATTATAGCTGATCCAAAGGGTTTATAGAACATTGAATTTCTGAAATAAAGAAATATTACGAATTAATAATACCAAAACAAGCGACGAATTGGTGTGTAATGTCGACGGAGAAATTTCGCATTTTCGACGTAAAAAAGATCGAAAATATCTGTTTGGGCAAGAAAACCTTAACATTGGGAAAAGGCGTTAGTAAATAAACGCACAAGCACGTCAAAATAATTGATATTGGACATTTTAGAAAAAATTAAGAAAACAACAATGAAAAGGCAAGAATGGAGTTCGCCGGCATTTTTTCTCTTGCGAGGTAACATGTTAAATCGACATGATTTTAAGAAGAGTTCTGCCTAGTCAGTGGTGATAGAAACATCGTGTCCACGTTGGACGAACTCGAGATTTTTTAAAAGATTTGGACTTCGACATTTTGGCGGCGAATCGGTACCGTGCAATGGACATGTGAACGGATAGCGCGAACATCTACTGATGCAGTGAGCGTATTGGAAGAGAGAAGAAGTTGTTTATTTATTTTTGTGACTTTGTGCTTCGACGTGATCGGGCAATTTCTGGAATTCCCGGGGAATTTTTTGAAGAAAACCAGCATACGCAAGATTGGAGCGTGCGAGTACGTCGGCTCGTGCACGTGGGCACGCGCAGGACGACCGAACTGGCGACGGCGCTGTCTCGACGAACGCACAACAGGAAAGTGTCGCAATCGCGGCGTAATTATTAAATCAGATATTCGTTTTGCGCACATTCAAGTAAATTAAATAAACTCCGACAAGATCGGTGGAAATATCGAAATTTTAAAGAACAGAACACACGCAATTGTTGTTAACTAGCAATGTAAAATTTAGTCTTGTTTTTTCATTTTTTTGGGGGGGGGTAAAAGGAATTCCTGAATATACAGTAATTTGGAATCAGCTGATTAATATTAATTTCATGTAAGGGTATTTGAGCTATAACACTGTTGCCAAGCTCGAGTGAATTTATATTTCACGCATTGTTACATTGTTGTTGAGAGAATAACAAGAGAGAAAAGGATTAAAGTTCTTTCTTTCCTTTTTTGAAAAATAATGTGTTCTCATTTCAGTATTTAGCAGTACGTTGCAATATTGAACGCTGTTTACAGATATTTCCCGTACGGGGCCGACCACGACCTACGATTCGACATAAATTTAGGCAACGTCGTCATATAATAATAATATTGATTAATTGAAAAGAGGAGGGGTATAGTAATATATTCGGTTGCATTGGAAAAAGGAGAATACGGTTGCATTGGCGCAATAACGTGAGGACAAGAAGGAAGGACGGTTGCAGTATGAATTATTTATACTTGCTCGTACACGTACCTATATATAGAGTAATATACTGAAACGAGTCGTGGATAGACTCTGCATAAGATTTGAAAAAATAAAAAGAATGAAAGAAAGAAAGGGGACAGGGATTCTTGTCCGGGAATGGGCTCCGGCAAATCACGCGCACAATGGAAATGGTGATTAACAAGAACTTTTTATTACAGAAATAATTGTTTTACAACTTTGGTTGCCTTTGGCGCTTATACTAGCATTCATTCTGTTTTTCCCTTGCGTTTGACTATAACCCCTTTCGCTATCCTCCGCCCTCCCGGGGCTTCACTTCCTATAATGACTCCAATATTTGGTGGGGCCTCATCACGAAATTACTGTTCTCCACGGACTACTTATCCTCCCTCCCCAACCTTCCAGCCGCTTTTACTATTAGTACTCCAACCTGACTTGCGTTGCTGCCTGCTCGCTCCTCCACCGACGAGCCGGCGCCGAGCGCCGCGCCGTCCGTGTCCCTTCGTGCCGGGGGGGGGAGGCCGGCGCGGGGAAGGGGTGCCGATGAGGGGCGAAGGGTTGCGATGCCGCCCCGGTCGCTTATTCCATGCGCGGCCTGCCGACGTCGGGTCCGCCGCCTTGCCCTTCGGTTATGTTCGTTGTATTCGGCTGCGCTCGGAACACCGGTGGACGTCCGTCGCCGTTTGCTGCTCCCCATCCCACTCGTGGCCGCTGTTGTGCTTCTAAACGTTCCCACAACGTTTCGACTGCATCCGCATGTGGACTTCAACCCAGGCAGCAATAGTCGTCGACCGTTCACCGAGTTTGCTCCCAATGAAGTCTATCACTGGCATACACCGTTCCACTTCTCTGCACAGTTCCATTCACTCCACGTGGAGATCATTCACCGCGGGTGACACTCCACCATGATCCTATGTCCGTCTCGTCTCGTTTCACCTTCCAACTAGTGCTTCACTCTCGTCACTTACTTTCCTTGACACCACGCCTTTCCAGTCCTCCGGCACCACGTTCAGTCCTACGGCACCACGTTCACTTTCACTAATCTCACCAATCAACAATCCGCGCCACTCCGCACGTCTGCCTCTCATGATATTCTCTCCGCTACTGCCGCGCCTCGTGGCCGCTGTAGTGCTTCTCGCCCCGAACCGACTCCGGTTCCTCGCACCCGACTCCGTGGTGTGCCGGCCGCTGCCGCGCAGTTCAAATTCTTAATATGCGTCAGAACGCATTGTTATCACGTGAGTGATAACAATTCGTTTCAATACCTAGTATAGAAAAACTTATGTAATTCTACGGAAAATCGATTTTGAGATTTCAACGGAAATACATATTTTATGTCAAGGACCGAACACCAGGAGTTTGTGGAAATGAGTCGTAGCTGACGACGTGATAGAAAATAAGCTGGTGCGTTTGGTGAAGGAGTGGCTACGGTGGTGAGACAAGCATGTCACGGGAATGACGAGAAAAAAAATTGTGCCAAAGTTTCATTCACTGTACATGCTGAATGGTTCAATCCATCGAGAGAAACGGTGCAGTTCCTAGCTGACCACGGCTTTTTTTCTAGTATCTGTGTAGAAGAAGCCTAACAGACATCCCCACATGCCCACATGGAATGTCAGACTAAACTGTTCCACGTGTTGGAGTCTTCGTTGGATGAAGTCATCTTTCGGTGAAATTAGTATCAAAGGAAGTAGTTGTTTCTGTGCTCAAGTAAATGAGCGCGTTTGTCTGAAGGACGGACTCGCGAAGTTTCCCTTTTAGTTAACAGGAAAGATAGAATTGAAACTCGCCGCTTCAATGGAAAAATACGTTACAGAAACACATCAATTTCTAAACTACAACAGCACACACATTCCTGCGTTATTGGAAACATCTGCATCATATTAAAATATTGCATTTTCTGCGATACTAACATCTAACCTATTATTTGAAAACGTCCATTTCAACCAAGAAGCGAGCAATTCACTGTTTCCTTCGCAGTGTTGTAAAAATGTGTGAATTCGCTTGGCTAATAATGTTAATACAGTAATTAGAATATGTGCAATTGACATCAAAATAATTATGAAAATTCTGTCTGCTCACTCGTGAATTGCCTTTCGTCGTAAGAAAGCAGTTCGGACACCATTTCATAGTTTTTCTTGTATTCAGAACGAGGTAAATGTCTATAAGTATTGGATATATTGCCACGTCACTCGCGGTCTCCGCGAATGACGGTGAAGGTGGGTCGCCTTACCTTCCAGCTAGCTCAGGTGGCAGAAAGGTGGCCTGAAAGAAATGGGGTGGCGAGTGGACGTTGTTTCAGCAAGAAAGAACATATCTGAATGAGGTTAACGTAAAAAATTTAATGATTCAAAAAGAGATTAACCTAGATTTACACTAACATGCACGAGCTCGTGAGTTTTCCCCGTAATGCAAACCAAAATAAGCGAAACAAGAGAAATTAAAATTAAATTATTACAATCAACAACAGACAAATTGCATTACACAAAAATTTCTGTAACTAATTTTATTAACGGCCAATGCGCGGCCTGAAATATTTCCTTCCCTGCTTGTTTTGAGCTAACTGCAAATGTTCATTCCGTAGCACCTGAGGGGCAATTGAGCGCTTTCGGCGAAGCTCTCGTACACATCACCGTCTGGAGATTCTCGTGGTCATTGCCCCATTCAGCGGAGCGACGTCTGAGAAAGGGGCGCTTCTCCCGAGCGGCTCGGCGGCGGCGGAGGTGGAGGTGGAGGCGGGTGGCGGTGGTCAGGTCGTCTGTGCCGCGCGGTTCTGCGCGCCGCTCCGAGGGAGTGTATGCGGCCGGGAACAATGCTCCTCTCAGCTGGTCGAGCGGGCGCCTTCAGGTAGCACTTTCGACGGGCATGGACGTAAGCGGTGGCGATCTTGACGGTTAACTCAGTCACAAAGAGTTAGCAACAGTTAATACTTTATAAGCAATGCACGTATATGCGCTTATTTTACCCCCTAGTACAAAACACGTATAATAAAATTGTTATATTCATAGTAAGTGTGGAAAATTCCCGTTTGCCGGTCGAAATTGAGATTTTTTGCCCAGACCCAAACTTCACACATGAAATATGAACATTTTTTCTACAACTGCATAAAAATATAATACAAAAGTTTTGTTAACTCGAATTAGAAAAATAATCCTGATATCCTAAAAAATGAAGAAATGCATTTTATAGGACCTTAATCAGAGGTATGTATTCCAAAATCATCCAAAAAATACTCTACTCATTACAAATGATAGAGCATTCGGAGCGAAAACTAAATATTTTCATGCAAATATCAACATAAATTTGACAATTATAACTCCTTTTCATACAAGTATATCAAGCCACAACAATGACACGTAATTTGCAGAAATTCGCGAGCGCGAAGCGCAATTCCATTGTTGCATTCCCTGCATTGTCGATATTCCCCGAGAGCTAGCAATTTTTATTTCATATATTTCAAATAGGTTTTAAATAACTTTCAAAAGAACAATCTGTGCATGTATAAAAAAGGGTCGAATGTAAAAAACGAACAAGGAATAACAAATTCTAACCTACGAAGCATCCATTTGTCTGAAGTGCAATAAGTTTGCAGCGAGCTATTATGTTTGTCACGAAATTATAGAAAAACTACTCGTATTTTCAAAAAATTAAACATGACCTTATTTGATGGTGCATTTTTGATAAATACATTTCATTGATAAAATACTTATTTTCACAACTGTAGTTGTAAGAAGACGACGAAAACAAAATGCAGTCAATTCCGAGCGGGCTATTATGTTTAAATACTATAGTTTCAAAAAATTCTGATATTTTCAAAAAATTCAACTCGACCTTACTTGAAGAACTGTATTTGATGAACACATTTCATTTAGGGAAACAGTTGTATCTTCATAATTGTTGTAGGAAGACACCGAAAAAAATTGAAATTTTTTCAATGCTGCTGTGAATGGCAAGTCAGTGGCAACTGTCCTTTGAACTTCCGTTCTTCTTCACTTAACACGCCACTTCACACCACGCCACGCCTCGCCATGCTATCATAGTGACACACCACGCTCCCTGCCAGCGCCTCCTAACAACAGCCCCGAAAAATGCCCCGGGCTGGAGCCGGAGCACAGCTGGTCCCCTCCTGGCAAGGGGAGGGCGAGAGGGGGCGGCGGCGGCTGCTGCTGCTGCTCCTCCTCCTCCTAGGGGGCGACAGAGCGCTGCACCATTCAGTTACACACACCCATTCTGTATTTCCTTGGCGGGAAAATAAGGTATTTGGGTGTGCCCAGCGGGAAACTCAAAGGGGGACGCGCGAAATTCATATTTGGGTCCCATAGTTCACTGCACCATGGAACGCTCGTAACGGGCGGAAAGTTGCTAATTTGTTCATAGAGCGCCCAGCTGGGCGATAATTTAAATGCTTATAGCCCGCGCCGAGAAAAATATGCTAACATGTATTGGGTCCGGGCGCCAGTGCGAAGCCCGAGGGAGGCATTGGCGGGCACAAACTTGATTTCTTCAAACACTGATGAGCAGTCTAGAGTGAAATCATCCAGAACAGTAGCACTAATTAGAAAGACTTCTTGTCTAGTCTTTCAAATTACCTAATTACTAATTCTCTACAGACAAATGCAAAGGAAAACAATATGCAGCCAGTTGCCTCAAATACACATAATCGAAAATTTCATCAAATAACATATACTTCAGTGTAAGCAGCACATCAAGAAACAGTTACAAAACTACATGGAATGAATAGCAATCCCAATCTGAAATAGAGATGCAAAAATTAATTCAATAAAAAAGTTTGAAATGCCATCAGGCAGGTCTAACTACAAGACCTCAATTAAATAAGTGCTCAAATGTAAAATTATTTTTAAGCGAAAATTTCCAGCAGGAGTAACCATGGACAGACAACTGGGATTAAGCAAGGAGATTTACCATGGATGAGGGCTTAAGCAATAGAGGATCTAGCCAAAATGCATAGCTTTGCACTGGGCGCAATAGCAAGCCCTGGCTAGTCCTTACTGTAACCGTTTAAACTACCGCGGCTTGATCAGAGAACACTCTCTCTACGATTCCTAATTTCGAGAAAGAGGGGAGAGATTCCTCTTTTAAAAGTACTAAATCATTTGTTTGTAGTGGTGGCGATTCCTTTTTCCATTTAACCCTTTGCTGTAAGGTAGGAAGGTAGTTTCGTGACTAATACTTCCAAATTACGGCTCATTTATTATTTAGATCAAAGAAATGATTACGCAGGAGTTATATTCGGAAGGGGAGTTAGAATCTAATGGAAAATTATTTAGGGGTGCCCAGTCACTAAGTGATTTGGTGTCAAAATTAATTTGTCACTCAGCTCACTGGAGGTCTTGAGTTCAAACCAGCGGTCTTGAGTTTAAACAAGCTTCGATTTTAGCAAGAAGAGTATAAGGTATACAAGGGCACAGTCTGTTGCCCTAAAGCGCGACAAAAATGGAATTTCAGTCTTTTTACACGTGCTTTTGCTAGAGAGTTACGGTGTGGAGAGTAGGTAAGGCAAAAGTACCATGAGGTACCCTGAACTGACAAAAATTTTGTAACAACTTCCAAATCCTGAGAAGGAAGAACAAAGCGATTGGCCTCCGCAATGATGCGACTAGCCTTTTTGAATGCGCTAGCAGGGAGCAATGAATTGGGAAGCGGATAAGTTTTCTGCTATATCTAAACGTGCTGCCTTCGTGCTATTATATACAAAAACAGCAATCCAAGACTTCTGAGAGACTTTGAATCTTGTAAATGAAGGCCTTGTAAAAATTCCAAGCATGTGTGATCCCCTGGCCGATGTGTGATCCCCTGTTCAGCGGGGGCGGCTTACCATCGTTTGCAAGTCAGGCAAGCATTAATTACTCTCTTTGTCGCACATCGTAAGGAGGGAATCCAGAACTACTGGCGCACACATTCCATCATCAGGGCTAGACCTGCATGCAAAAATACGAGGTGTATCATTTGTAAAAAAGGACAGTAAATTGGTGGTCGGGTGGAAGGATGGCAGGATGCTTGTTCAACTTTTCCACATGAAAATGCATTATTTATTTATTTATTTATTTGTCAAAAAAACAGTAAAAAATGTATATGACGTGTGGGGAAAGAAATTTATCTGCGCACATTTTCTTGAGGGCCAGAAATTTTATTAAAAAAAACGAAAAACGAAAAAATGAATTTAGAAAATAATTATTTTAGAAAAATATTTGAAAAATGTTTTTTCCCGAGTAATAGAAAATCAATTTCAACTGTAAATGAACAACAAGCAAAAGGAGTGCTCAACAAAACGTGCGCACAGTGAAGCTACATTTACGTCCAGAAGCAAAACAAGGGGCCATCTCAGCATTTGCTCTATGGATCAGGGAAACTGGACAAAAACCTGATCGAGATGGGGGTCATTGACCCGGAAGCTGAAGTACATTACTTGTTACAGGCGTATTAAATATTTTTTTAAATGTATACAATGCAAACATAAACTAATACATTATATGTCTTTGTTTTGTTACATTAAACATTATTTTTCTTTTTCACGATCAGTATAGTCTCTAATTGTATAGAAACAGTTTTGCAGCAGAAAAGATTTTACTTTTAACTTAAATTTGTATACCGACTTTAATTGTTTTATGTCATCTGGCAATGCGTTGTAAAGTAACGTACATGTATTGTATGTTGATTTCTTGTACTGAGCTGTTGATACTGACACTTGATGCACGTGATTTCTACGGCGTGTGTTGTAATTATAAATATCAATATTGCATGAAAATATGTTCCCTCCGTTAAGTAGGTCATTTTTGACAAATATTACAGATTCGTAAATAAATAGACAAGGCAATGGTAGGATTCCCAGCTCAATGAAAAGAGGCTTGCAGGAATCACGTGGAAGGCATTTTTTCATTATTCGAATAATTTTCTTTTGCAATCTGAAGGTCTGAATACTACAGGATGAGCTTCCCCAGAATATTATGCCATATCTCAGGCGGGAATGCACATTTGCAAAATAAACGCAACGAGCTGCATGAAGGCTGACAGAATTTGAAAGAATTCTGAATGCATAGCATAATGAACTTAATTTAGTGTTTAATTCTGATATATGTACATTCCATTTGAGGTTTGATTGAATTGAAAGACCTAAAAATTTTGTTGCCTCAACATCAGCTAATTGCATATTGTTCATTTTCAATGGAACATGCGATTTCCGATTTGAGATGCAAAAATGCATTGAAACAGTTTTTCTTTCGTTAACAATTAATTTGTTATTATTAAACCAATTTGAAACTTCTGAAATTGTACTATTTACTGCTTCTTTTTTGCAAAGAACATTCGTGTCATCAGCAAACAGAACCGTTCTTCCATTTTTAATAGACGAGGGCATATCGTTTACATATAACAGAAAGAGAATAGGACCTAAGATCGGACCTTGCGGGACCCCATGCTCAATTGGCAAAGAATTGGAAATATAAGTATGTAATGTCCTTTCCTGCCAGTATGGTATTTCTACTCTTTGAGTCCGATGTTTAAGGTAAGAAGTTATCCAATCTAGGGCAATACCACGGATTCCATACGAAGGTAATTTTGAGAGCAAGATCTTATGGTCAATAACGTCAAAAGCTTTCGAGAGATCTAAGAATATTCCAATGGGTACTTCATTTTGGTCTATTGATGAAGCAACATCTTTGAGAAAAGAAAAAAATGGCAGTTTCCGTAGATTTTGATTTTCTAAAACCGTGTTGTGAGTCTGAAAAAGCTCTGTTTTTCCTGAGAAATGTTTCCATTCGTAAGTAGAAAAGCCTTTCTAATATTTTTGAGAAAACTGACAAAAGAGAAATTGGCCGGTAATTTTGAATATCATTTTTGTTCCCTTTTTTAAAAAGTGGCTTAATTTTTGCTGTTTTGAAAATATCTGGAAATATTCCTGTACATAAAGAAGCATTGAAAATGTGAGTTAACGGATGTATAAAGGCAGGTGCACAAGTTTTTAATAAATAATCCGGAAATTCATCTAAACCAGATGAATATTTATTTTTTAGTTTACTGACTATTCTGAGGATTTCGTTGGGAGAAGTTTCGGGAATAAACATCGTATCTGAAATTTTTTGGGAAGTGTAAAATGTTGAATTTTGTGATTTTAGTCCCTTCGTGAGATCAGACGCAATTCTGGAAAAGTGTTTGTTGAAGAGATTGGCAACTTTTTCCGGATTACTCGTTTCTCTTTCATTATCCTTTAAAATAACATTCTCTGCAAGGTATCGAGATGATGTGGTTGTATTTTTTACGATATCCCACATTGCTGTAGTTTTGTTACTAGCGCTCAAATTGTCCTGACTATTTTTCATTATTTCAGCCGGGTTGTGCTTCAACCACATTACACGACCACCCACACGCATGAGCCCATTAGGGCTTAGATAGGAATTCAAACTAAATAGAGATGATTTAAGAGGTAATGCCTTCTTTTTTTAAGAGTGTTTTATGTTCAAAAGGGTACGTATCTTGTTGAATGATTCTTACCATTACAGCCGTGGCTTCTCTTAATTCAAGAGAAGATAACCAACCACTTCTCTTGCTTGGAGGAGACGCAGGAGCAACGCGAGCGGTTCATATGTTGTTAACAAACCTTAAATAAAGCGCCGACACTCGTATCAGTTTGTGTTACTTAGAGTGCCAGCTAAACAGAAATTGAATAAAGGGATTCTGTGTCTCAACAATATCGTAAGAAGGAAGAACTGATTGGTAAGCAATGAACAAACAACAGAGAGAGTCTACCACTAGAGAGTGCTACTTACCACTTTCTGCTCGAATGCAAAAGGCTTGGCCCTACAGGTTCTCTCAACCACAGCGGCCCTTTAAACCACCGTGGACTGTGCTGCAGTACTTGTGAGGAGATTCCACGGGTCAGCAGATCAGCCGGGTTGTGCTTCAAGCTGACATGGCGCCAACAAGACAGTAGATAGCATGCCACTATCTTAGAAACTTTATGGGCAGTGAAGACATCCAACTTATGATTGCTTTTCACTAGCCAGTGCAAAACAATATAACTATCTGAAAGAAGATAAACTTGATTACCTGAACACGCAATTTCCAATGCTCTCACCACCTTCTTGGACAACTCCACCAACAAAAATGCAGCACATAACTCCAAGCGAGGGATAATAGAGCCTGTCAAAGGAGCAAGTCTAGATTTGGGTCACAACAAGAGGCTGTAATGCCGAATTATAATTAAGAAGATACAATACAGCACCATAAGCCTTACGAGAAGCATCACAAAATCCTTCCACATAAGACGGGAGGTGACCATGGGATAGAACCTTGCGTGGTAGTATGATCGATAGTACTACTACAATTTCATTCAATAAGAACTGCCAGTAACAAGCAAGTTCAGAATCAAGTGGAGTATCCCAATCCAAATGCAAAGATCACAATCTTTCGCAAAAAAGGTTCAATTTTACCAGGAAAGGGTTCAAAAAACCTAATGGGTCATAAATAGAGGCTATCAGATGCAAATGTACTCTTTTGGTGATACATGGGAAATTGAGTGTCTGGATTGGAGTGTTTGTTGTATGTAATGCAAAGTGTGTCATCGTGTGTGTTCCATGTCAGGCCTAATATTCTACGTATAGAGACTGAGCCCAGGGACGTGGAAGGATATTGCGCTGGGGTGCCATTTAGCGTGACAATAAACAATGCAGAATTGCTATTGACTTTCCTCAAGTGAAAATGAGCTTCCTTGAGCAGTATTGAAATTCTTTGAAACAAGGATGCTGCTGTCTCGGCACTATTGCTACCGAAAAGTAAGTCATCTACATAAAAGCCATGCCTAATGACTAAAGCCACTTCAGGGTCAGTTTCCGATATATCTTCAGCTAATTTGTTAAAGCACCTTGTAGTAATAATTGCGCATGGGACCATGCCATATGTGACAGTTTTGAAAGTAAAATTTTTAATAGTCCTAGGGGTTTGCTCTCCACAAAATTCCCTGAAATTTAGTATCGGTATCCTGTACCCTGACCATTCTCAGTGGTCGTGAGAACACAGAGTAAGAGGATTTATATTACGAGTGGTCCCCTCCACCCGGCCTTAACCAACGACAAAGGGAATACCGGAACACTCTGTTTCTCCAGAGGGCGCTGCTCTGACTGCAAAAAACATGACTTCAGTTTGCTGCAAAGATGGAGGCGCTTCAGCCACTCTATGCAGTATATTCAATCTCGTTGGCCATGATGCAATGCGACTGACTCACCCGTCGATCCGACTTACTCAATTGCATCATGCTATGACCGACTCACCCGCTACTGTCGCTCAGATTTATTTCGCGTTTTTTTCTTGTTTTCTGTTTTTGTATTTTTTGCATTGGATGATTCAAATCGAAAGATTTTACAAAATTGTGAATTGATATGGGCTGCGCGAGACATTTACTTTTAGTCTTAAAAGCGGGACATCCGGCATCGCTGTTGTATAGAGTAAGTTATGTAATACTGCAGAAAAAAAACGTCAATGTTTTGGAGGCGCCTGGAACCCAAGGGCAGTTGGATGCAAGAACTAAGAAGAAGGGTTAAGAGAGAGGTCACTTGAGTTTCAGTGCCGAGCTCACCAAGTTTATTACGGCTATATTGACTTGATATGTATTTATCAGCTTTGACTGCTAACAATTAATAAATAAATGATTAAAATATTCTACAGGAATGGCTGTGTTATTCATGAAAAAACAAAAGTTTCGATATCAATAATGTTTATTATTTTAATATTTTGCCCATGCACTAACCCATTGGCCTCCATTTATTGCCAGTTACGGCTGGGCGGTTGCAATATATTGACTTGATATGTATTTATCATATTGGTTTGTAGTGAAATGCCGTTAGCATTTAAAATTAAATGATCACAGGCGTTGTCATTGCCAACAATGCTATTTATTTCAAGAGCAACTTTAGATGGCTTAGCCATCATCATCAGTTTCTGCTGTCTGGAAGCTACAAAACGTAGTCGTACAGACAGCATAAACTGATGATGATGATGATGATGGCTAATCCTTCGAAAGATGCTCTTGAAATAAATAGCAGTGTTGGCAATGACAACACCTGTGATCATTTAATGTGTTTAACAGCTTCGGCTGCTACCATTAATAAATAAACGCATAAAGTATTCTACAGGAATGGAGTTATTCGTGAAAAAAAAAACACAAAAAGTTTCAACTTCAATAATCTTTATTATTTTAATATTTTCACATGCACTAACGCATTGGCGTCCATTTATTCTCAGTTTATTTTTCATCATCGTCATCTCCATCTTCGTTGCAGGCGAGGTAGATCTGTTTTAGATCGTTGTCCTGAAAAGGTCGACTATTTGACTCTATGAGTTCTCCATTTTTGTTTTCCATTTTTGTTTTGAAGGCTTCAATCTGTAAAGGAAATAATTTATAAGGTGCTTAGTAAACGTTTTGCTCTTTTGTTGCGATGAGTAGAGTAAGACTAATGCATTTTCTTAATAAGGACGTGCTTTCATATGAGTAATTATAATTAATTATAAGTATTCGTATGATTATTTTAAATACTTAGGGGAGGGAATTCGTTTTGCAATATGTTTTGACTAATGAATATGATAGAATGAAAAATAATAT
Organism: Acheta domesticus; assembly: GCA_031308135.1. NCBI lineage: Eukaryota > Metazoa > Arthropoda > Insecta > Orthoptera > Gryllidae > Acheta > Acheta domesticus. Next base: position 20,664,325 of record JAHLJT010000631.1, on the reverse strand, counting down.
GAGGTAAAGTTTGTAAACAATTAGTTAATCACTAGTCTTTCCTATTCCAATACGAAAACCTCAAATTCATTAATAAATGTTAAGTAAAACAGACTTGCGATTACAGGAATGCTAAATACAAATCAAAATCAATTTTTGTTAACTGAGATTTTTACAATGCAGAACCAATTTCTCGTTTTGACCCTGATTTTAAATGTCTGACATTAGGGCCCAATTATGTGTCGTAATTCTTCTTAAAGTTTGTAGTACATCGTACAGAATCAAAATATTCAATTTTTTTGTTCGTTATCTGTCGTTCCAATCCAATGCCACTTCCAAGTTATGGAAAACCATGACGTCAAATGAGAATTAGTGGTGCTAGGTGTTTCAGAGGCAAATAAGAAATTGTAATGATTTCTTCGTCTCAGTCAAAGTATGAGAATTTCAAAATACATAGTTAAACACGGCGCAAATCCTAATGAATACAGTTCACGATAAGTAAAAGTTTTCGCCTCCTACATTTAGTTTTTAATTATTATTTTACACTTACAGAAGTTTAGCATTATATTTCATGGTACTTCCTAGGATAGAAACTAAAATGACGAATCTGAAAATTTTAATGCCGCTGGCAGTGTTTCAGGCATAAAAAGGCATGACCAAATTTCTATGAAATTAAATATTTGAAACAACATTGTAAAAAGAGAAAAGCGATCCGAACAACTGTTTCGTAGATTTGAATTCAGACCTCAAAAAATAGGTGTTATCTTGATCAGCAAAATCGTGACCGCCTTTTGAAATATGTAACTCGTACTACTTACCACCCTTCCGTCTACGCAGATAACCTTCTTGTAAACGAACCAAGTGACTCCTTCTTTGCAAGGCGGCGTGGTAGTAGATCCTTCGTACGTGTAATAGCCGCATTCAAAATTGTCAGGCATGTAGAGCTTCGGCGCTTCGCTGTATGAATCAGAGCTACCAGCTTTCTTGGTATCCTCCACTACAAATATCTCTTCATACATATTTAGCTCTTGCTCCCGGAGATCCGTGCATTCCTTTAAAAAATGTAAATCTCTTAAACGTGAATACGCAACTTTTTATTTGTAACAAAACTACAGTCAAATCAGAATAGTACTCAAATCCGTGATTATTCGAAAACCATTCATTCGATAACATCTATAAGATGCAAAATAGTAATTCTTTATACGTCATTTCTCACTTTTTAGTTCTTTATAAGAATAAAATATTTATAAAAATTGACGAATACTGAATAAGTGATCAGTATTTTAGAATTTATTAAACTGATTCACTCTCGTTCACAGCTCGTAAAAGTTACTTGTTCGGAATTGGCAAATCAGGAGTACGCCACAAACTTTGAGAAACAACCTTAGGAATAAAATGTTAGCTTTCAAATTTGTAAATGAAATAGGAAATGCAATGCCAGGTTTTGAAAGTTTGAATTTCAGAAATATTTGAAAGAGGAATGATGCCAGAGGAAATGAAATTTGAGACAAAATTAAAATTCAGGAAGCCAAAATGAATACGCCTATGCAGATTGGATATAAAGTATGAATGCACAACTGAGAATATGTCCATTCTGTAGAGAAGGTTTGTTTTTTGTCCTCATGAAGACCACAACTATGTCCGAGGAAATGTCATCCCTTTCTTGCAATAACTTTTGAGTGTAAATTTTATTTTTATAGCTACAGTATAAAATATTTGCTCAATTTGATCAATTCTTGATAATATTACGCATATATATATATATATATATATATATATATATAATATATTATATATATATAATTATTACTATAAAGATATTTATTTTGAAATCGCAGATACCTCCATTTTTACTTTCCCGTATTCGTACGTATACACGAAGTAATATGCATAGTATAGGGAAAGTTATGTAATGCTGCGCGAAAAAATGGCCAATTTTCGGCGGAAGAAAATTATTTGCCGGACCGTGAAAACGAACTAGTGGTGCTACAGAATGGCACAGACTTTCCCGTATTAGTTTTCTACTTTCTTGGGTCTTCGCTAGCTATTCGGAATTGCCACTTACTCTTTCTTGCCAGCTACCACCTATCACCGCCGAAAGTACATTTTGTTTGTCATTTTCTTAATTTTTCGGTTTCCTATTGATAAAACGAAAATATTAATTTTAGAATATTAAAGAACACAAAAACCTAGCCGTAAATGGCAATTTTCTTTTAAAAATTATGTGCCATTTAAGAGAAAATGGCGTTTTAGAACTACTAAAAATGTGAAATTTGAAGCTCATTTTCACAGACAATTTTTGAGTTTTCAAAATACTTTATTTGAAGTTAATTAAAGCACTTACACTCACAAATATAATAATCTTTACAAATTTGCGGATAATGTGCATAGTAAAGATGTGAGAGATCTTACAAAATAAGTACAATTATGTAATTTTTGAAAAAACAAAACAATAACTCAAAATAAACTTTACGTCTTATTAAAGAGTGTAATTATCACTATCTGTTACAAAAGTTTCAAGAAAAAATTTGCAGCCATATATGAGAAAATGGCGTTTGAGCATTTCTGAAAATGCCGAAATTTGACATACTTTTCACAGAAAACGGTAGAGTTTTCGAGAAACTTTACTTGACATTATTTACAGCATATATACTCATAAATATAATAATGTGAAAAAATCGCCGATAATGTAAATATTAACGACGTGAGAGACAAGTAAAAAATGTACGTTTTTGTAATTTTTTAAAAAAACAACCCATAGACCAAAATGGCTTTTATTACATCTGATAGAGTACATTTACCACTATCCCTATCAAAATTTAAAGAAAAAATTTGGAGCCGTTTTTGAGAAAATCTTGTTTTTTTAATTTTTTTATGTTGCACATATTGCACGCAATATTGCACGAAAACGTCTAAAATTTTGAGAAACATATACACGACCTTTATGAAAGACTCAATCTGCAGAACAAATTTTATTTGAAGAAAAAATCTCTATCTTCAATTTTGTAGTTGGAGAAAGACGCCGAAAAAAATTCAAACTTTCAAAATTTTCGAAAATTCAGAATTATCCGTGAAAATCGTACCTATGCCATGTTAATAGGTGTATATCAGTGGCGTAGCGTGACTCGCACGTTTGGGGATGCTCAACAATAACACACAAAACGTCACTATCAACTACTTCATCTAACAGGCGAATGCAACACAAGGCAGATACACTGGAACTACTTCCACGATCTCGATTGCTTTACTGCTCGTGCTCGTAGGCACTTCACCCCAAATCCTCACAGTAGTCAGGACTGCCGATGTCTTGAAAGCAAATTATACATTGGCTCAGCTTCAATTCTTAAACGCGAATGGCAATGAGACCACTTGTTAATTTATTCATTGCAGACTAAAATAATATGTAATCTATTTAAGGGATAATTCAATTTCTTGGATATTAATTAAGAAATAGTAGACAGGCACTATTTTTCCAGTTTGTGCCCATGACCAAGCGGGGACTCCCAAGTGAGAGAGACAGAATTTATTGACAGCCTGAAGTGTGCTGCGCTCTCGTGCACAAACGAGTTTCTTTCCGCAGTGGAAGCTAGCGTAAAGCAGTCGGGTTTCCCTTGGCCAGGGGTGAAGCGGGGAGAGGGGAACCTCGCCATCTGCGCATGCGTCATTGGTCGTCGCAATCTCGCGGCAGACGCTGGAAGCATTTTAGCGTCCAAGCAATCACAGGCCAGCTTCAACAACCCGCCGAATTCAATCATAGGAAATCAATTTAAAATTAATAAAAAACGTGTTTCGCTCAACGGACCACGTGTAAGATTATCAATACAGTGTTTAGGGTTCTTTATTAATATTATATACGGGGATGCTCAGCATCTCAGCATCCCCTGACGCTACGCCACTGGTGTATATTACTCTATTCATACAAGAAATTTAAAGAAAAAATTTGGAGCCGTTTTTGAGAAAATTTTGAAAATCTCCGGGGGGCTTCATATAAAGTACCCCCAAATTTTGAAGAATCTTTTTCAAAATCTCAAAGCTTTGACTAGAATCAGATCGACCGGGGAATATCCATTTTGGAAGAAATCGTACATATGGTTTAGGCGCTAGCAGTGTTCACAGACGGACAGACGGACGTTTTCCTTTCAATTCGGTTTTCGGTATCAAGGACCTAGAAAACAGGGTTTCTGTCTACACCACGTGTTAGGGGATTTTTTTTCTTAATTTAGCTACTGGTTTTATCCACTTATTCGTTTTCACGGTTCGGCAATTAATTTTTTTCCGCCGAAAATTGGCCATTTTTTCGCGCTGCATTATATAACTTTCCCTATACTACGTATATCACTCCGTGTATACGTACGTATACGGGAAAGTAAAAAGTGGATAAAACCAGTTGCTAATTTAAGAAGAAAAAAATCCCCTAACACGTGGTGTAGCCAGAAACCCTGTTTTCTAGGTTCTTGATACCGAAAACCCAATTGAAAGGAAAACGTCCGTCTGTCTGTCTGTCCGTCCGTCCGTCTGTCCGTCAGTGAACACGTCTGTCCGTCTGTGAATTTTCGAAAATTTTGAAAGTTTGAATTTTTTTCGGCGTCTTTCTCCAACTACAAAATTGACGATAGAGAATTTTTCTTCGAATAAAATTTGTTCTGCATATTGAGTTCTTTTATAAAGGTCATGTAAATGTTTTTCAAAATTTTTGTAGTTTTCATGCAATATTGCGTGCAATTTTGTGCAATTTTAAAAAAATTACAAAAACAAGATTTTCTCAAAAACGGCCCCATATTTTTTCTTTAAACTTTTGGTAGGGATAGAGGTAAATGTACTCTATCAGATGACACAAAAGCCATATTGGTCTAAAGGTTGTTTTTTTCAAAAATTACAAAAATGTAAATTTTTTCACGTTTCTCACGTCGATAACATTTACATTTTTTGGCGGCGATTTTTTCACATTATTATATTTACGAACACATGTGCTCTAAATAATGTCGAGTAAAGTTTGTCAGAAACACAACCGTTTTCTGAGAAAAGTAGCTCAAAATTTCGCATTTTCAGAAACGCTCAAACGCCATTTTCTCATATATGTCTGCAATTTTTTTCTTCAAACTTTTGAAACGGACAGTCCTAATTACTCTCTTTAGTATAGTGTAAAGTTATTTTTTTGTTTTTTTCAAAAATTACATAATTGTAATTTTTTTTAAAGATCTCTCATATCTTTAATATGCACATTACCAGCAATTTGTAAAGATTAGGTATTATATTTGTGCTTGAAATAACTTCAAATAAAGTAATTTGAAAACTCAAAAATTTTCTGTTGAAATGAGCTTCAAATGTTGCATTTTTAGTAGCGCTAAAACGTCATTTTCTCTTAAATGGCACATAATTTTTAAAAGAAATTTTCCATTTATGACTAAGTTTTTGTGTACTTTAATATTCTAAAATTAATTTTTCCGTTCTACCAATGGGAAACCTAAAAATTAAGAAAATGACAAAAACATTTACTTTTGGCGGTGATAGATGGTAGCTGGCAAGAAGAGTATGTGGCAATTCCGAATAGGTAGCAAAGACCCAAGGAAATAGAAAACTAATACGGGAAAGTTTGTGCTATTCTGTAGCACCACTAGTTTAAAACATAAATGAGCTTTTTTAATTTTATATATTTAAGGTCGCTTTTAAACAACAGGGTCATAAGCGACGACGAGTATCAATTTACAATTTACATAAGACTGTACATTTATAGTTATTCTATTATACAATTACGGTTCATTCAAACATTAAATTGTCACAAAGTGCCAATATTTTGGGTTCTTACATTATTGGAAAAGACAGACATGCTTATTATGTATTGAATACAGATCATTGTTAGTTATAATACTTTTGAAGGGTTGTCCAGGATGAGATGTAGGTAAAGGATAAACGGGTGTCTTTATACTAAGATTTTGATTTTTGAGATTTTTAAGAATTATAAGACTTAGATGAGCTTATTTCTTGACTTCTCTTTTAAACCAGAAACATATATTTTAATATATTTTTAAAGTACTTTCGCATTATAACAAAAACTAAAATTATTATAAGTGTTGTAACCGCTCAAGTCGTTTACATAACGAAAAATATAATTTTTTAGATACGTCTCTCGTTATCTAGAGATCATGAAGTTGCTCGGTAAACCGACGGAGAACGCTAGAAGACGGAAGAAAATTCTTTCCGATAAGAATCCGGAAGTAGTTCAAAAGACAGCTACGGGAAGCGCTCGTAACTCATATTTTAAGTCGAGATAACGAAATCAGCCAGTGGAACAACTAGACTGACCAATCAGAATTTAGTAGGCAAAAATTGTTGAATTTTAAGCTAGAGAAGAGAGATTCTGCCATTTTGCTACTAACGAGTGTATGGAACGTTACCCAGAGAGAACCATTGGAATAACGGATCTCGCTACTCTAGGAAATCATCGTTTATTGAAGCTTTTAGTATAAGGTAATATATTCAATTAATATGATAACTTATTCTAGAGAATAAAAAAATGAATTATATATAAAATATGAGTATATTTAAAGAAGAACTTTTAGGAATGAATAGAGAGAAATGAATGGCAAGATGTATACTGCGTCCGAAACTACGAGTCGAAAACGAGTATAAACCTGTAAAGGGAAATAAATTAAAATATAAATATTATTATGAATATATGATTTATTTCAGCTTTAATGAGAACGCTTGGACTTATTTGAACCTAACACGATCAACGCTACATTCGACGCAATAGCAACGTCGACAGAAGTGACGAAAACGTAAGGAAAGCAGCCATAATCTGCGAACCTATATTGGACGACATCAGAGGCCATAGAGGAAGGAGGATTTCATTTATTCGGTCGCAGCCTAGAAGAGCAGCGTAACCGATGGAAATTCTTCGTACCCAATTGTAGCTACGGACGACCTCAGGAATACGTCGAGACATCGTGCGGCGCGGGAGACCTTGCGAGTCCGTCTGATTCATTCCAAGTCATAGACAGAGTCGCTGGTCAGATTGCAGAACTATTTGATTACGTTATTTTGCGAGGTTATTGACTGTAACTTTACTCGACTACTGTCGTGAGCACTAAAAAGACGTGTCCGAATGCCAGCTAAGTAACACAGTATCGTTACTGAATTCAGATACTCAAAAAGTATTACTGTGAAATTAGAAGTGTATTTTTTCTGTGTTTAATCTGCAACTAGATTTATGTCAAGTAACTATTAACACAATATAATATGTGTAATAATTGAAGGAAATTCTTGCCATGACAATAAGTTATTTGGTTGAGTAACGTATTATGATTGAAGTAATAACAAAGTTATTTAGCAGTAAACTTAAAATTTTGTATACAAAGAGATCTCATAGAATCAAGTAAAGCTAATTTCGTTTGACATTGATTAAACTAAATATCGTTTTTCGGAAAGAGTTGCATTTTTTCGAACAAGTCAATTTGTTTGTTCTGTGTAAGATGTTAGAACATTTAGTAGTGTAACATATTTTCTTTGTATAGTATAGTATTGGTATTATCGATTCGCATTGTATATGTATGTTATTTATGTGCATCGCATATTGTGTGTGTGTATTGTTTTTATGTGTTTTACAGTAGATCAGTGTAATTGTATTTGTGTGTGAATAGCATAGTACAGGAATTCTGTGAATTAAGGCTGATTGTTTAAACCATTTGAAGAAAGTAGTCAAAGAGGTTCAGACTGTAATTCAGCTCAGATTTTCATGATATTTTTGTTATCAGTTTTACAAACATGATTCTAGCAGAGTACTCTCAGACAGTTTCTAGTGTTCAATGTATTAATTCTTTGAAAAGAATATATTTCTTTGATTATTTTTTAAACATACGACAATCTTGTTCTTAATTATATACAAGTGCATACGTCTAGAACCCTATCCCTTGAAAAGGAAGTCAGTGGAGAACATTCTTATATGTGTGTGTTGTGGCTTATTATTTACTGGAGCCACGACAACGAGTAATAAGGGATCATTTACTCGAGTCACTCGTCTCCTCCCACGATTAAGGTAATTTTATCTGAATTGTTGGACAGGCTAAAATTTGACGACGAATTTTGACCAGGTGCTAGGTGATCGTTTGTTTCCCCACCTATCACGCCCCCACCAACATAGGGAGGAGGATTTACTCCTTTTTAACATAGGAAGGAGGTGAGTGTATCTAAATTATGTGTAAGAAAATATCAGTTTTTTGGTCTCCTGCCAAATTACTTTTGCAGATGCCAAGAAATGCGTCTTCATTGTTGATGTATAAGTTACTGACAGAATGCAAATGGCTTGATATAGTCTTCTTTAAGAAAGCGATTTATTTTTTCCCTTAATGTAAGTAAAATTTGATAATATTGCCGCACAAAAATACAAAACAAATGATGTATTCGGTATTTTAAATTCATTTTGTTGTTCCGTTGGCGATTCCAATAGACTGTTCCAAATGAGGGAAAACATTTGCTTGAAAATTAGATCTTGTTGATTTAAAAAGAAATATTTTATGTAAAGGTGATGGTTTAATTTTTAATGTAATACTCTCATTTAATGTATGTTTTAACATCGACCTTTTAATACAATGCTCTTTACTGAAACTCGGAGTAATTTCAAACCATACTTACCTCAATTATGTAGGCCAAAGCGATGAATCGATTTCTTTCTTTATTTACATGCACCAGGTGCGTTTCCAAGGAAGCACTAGGCAAAAAAGATTTTACTATGAGAAATTTCACGCTGTCAAGAATGAAAAATATTAAAAACATGTGAATGCTGCATTAAATTAATATACAATGGTTGAAGCTTTCGTAAATTCGTATGATCCAGTGGAGATTTCAAAGATATTGCAATGGGAGAGGAATAAGTCTTATTTCCTTCAAAATTCCTGAAACCTACTCTGACCAGCGCCATTTTTATAAGCGTACTTTTGTCTTTTCGCGAGAACAGCACATATTTTCTCGCTATATTGCAATGTAACCCTATGTGATATTATTTTACAATTTGTGCCATGCTTAAACTTTAAATATCACTTAATCTCGTAAATAAGCGAAGGCTGAAAAGTAGAATTTTTATCCAAAATTTAAATGAAAATATATTCCTGACTGTGAAATTTGTGTTTTTACGTATCCATTGCGTAATTTAGCCTCATAATGTGCTGTACAAGCAGTGTGCGAGAAAGTGAACTAGTGGTGCTACAGAATGGCACAGACTTTCCCGTATTTGTTTTCTACTTCCTTGGGTCTGGGCTAGCTATTCGGAATTGCCACGTACTCTTGCCAGCTACCATTTATCGCCGCCTAAAGTACTTTTTTTGACATTTTCTTAATTTTTCGATTTCCTAATGGTAGAACGGAAATATTAAGTTTAGAATATTAAAGAACGATAAAATCTCGTCGTAAATAGCAATTTTCTTTTAAAAAATTGTTGCCATTTTTAAGAAAATGGCGTTTAAACGGTACTAAAAATGCGAAATTTGAAGCTCTTTTTCACAGAAAATTTTTTACTTTTCAAAAAACTTAATTTGAAGTCATTTGAAGCACCTACACTCACAAAAAAATAATAATGTTTACAGATTGCTGGTAATGTGCTTATTCAAGATGTAAGAATTGTTTCAAAAAAATTTCATTTTTGTAATTTTTGAAAAAAACAAAATACTCCAAATTGAACTTTACGTCATATTAAAGAATGCAATTAGCACTATCCGTTCGAATGGTTTCAAGAAAAAATTTGATGACATTTATGAGAAAATGGCTTTTGAGTGTTTCTAAAAATGCAGAACTCTGAACTATTTTTCACAACTTTGATCTAGTTGAGTTCTCGAGAAACTTTACTTGACAGTATTTAAAGCACATGCACTCGTAAATACAATAATGGGAACAAATCGCTACTAATATTTTTGAACTCATTTTAGTAGCGGTTGAACGCCATTTTAAACAGCTAAATTTTTTCAAAGAAAATTGCCAGTTACGACGAGATTTTAGTGTTCTTTAATATTCTAAACGTAATATTTCTGTTCTAGTATAAGGAAACCGAAGAATTAAGAAAATGTCAAAAATATGTACTTTAGGCGGCGATAGATGGCAGCTAGCAAGAGTATGTCGCAATTCCGAAAAGTTAGCCGAGACCTAAGGAAATATAAAACTAATACCGGAAACTATGTGCCATTCTGCAGCACCACTAGTTTTTCTTAATTTAGCAACTGGTTATCAGCGCCCGGCAATGAATTTTTTCCGACGAAAATTCGCCGTTTTTTTCGCGCAGCATTACATAACTTTCCTTATACTACGTATATTACTCCGTGTATACGTACGAATACGGGAAAGTAAAAAATTAAGAGATAATAAAAATAGGATCCATCGGTGGCAGTGGCGGGGGCGGGGGCGGCTTTTGCTATAGCGCGAAGCTGCCAGCCCGACGTTTATTAATCAACGATGGACGAATTTCACGTATAAATTGAACGTACAAAAATTAAGGCATATTTAAGGTGTATTCAAAATAAATTATAGTTTTTTATGTTATGTAATGTACTAAATAACAATCTGTGAAGTATGTAAATAATGATATATGATGTATGTAAATAATGATAAGATGAATAATTACGTAATGATGTAATTAATGTGAACTGTAGATGTGATTTAAGAATAGCATCTTACACTGTATGTCAAAATTTGTAATATTAAAGAGGTCGCTGATGACCATTGTAGTTATAAAGCGACCTAAAATAAAATTAAATTAAAAAAAATAAAGGCAGTCTAATATATCGCATTATGAATGCATTGGAAATCACGATAACATTATCTTACCAATATCTGAATATACTGTGACGATTCTCACCCTCTCCCTCAACTTGTTTGACTCTACGTAAAAAAATTCTGGAATTAAACTATTTTTCTAATATTCACAGTATCCAAATTAAATTTATTCATATTTTCTGTACACTTAAGTGTCTAATGTCTCACATTTGTTTATTTTTCTTTGCATTTCTCTATCCTACTAATAGTTACTTCTTCGACATTATTTTAATTTTATTTTTAAAATATCCCACAAGGTATTGTGATTCTTCTCAATATATTTTTCCCAACTTTAATGAAGTTGAAAGTGGAGAACGTTGTAAGATTTACGTAATGTAAATAAATATGGCAGATGACAACCAATGAAAATATAGCTCTCCAAATTCTAAAACGCATTTGGGATTCCATCGTCGATGCACTGTTCGAACTGAGACTTCCGTGTGAATTCCGTTAGGTTGTAAAGTGACACAAAACTGGAAGATGTGGAAGCTGTGTGTTCCATGAAGGAACCTGAGTGCCATCCAACCCCTTGTGTTAAGCAGCCTCTCCCCTGCTTAAAATTAATCCCGGGAACAAGGGCTCCAGTTTTTACTCTCACGCTACCGCTTATGAAGTATAAAATTATTTTTCATTTATTGGTGATTCCGAGTAATTCCCGTAAGTATAGTGCATATTTTTTTCTCGTAAGGTGGTGGTGATCTTCCCCGGCGAGATCCGGCTTCGACTTACCGTCGGCTAGCGGAGTTTTCCTCAACCAGGTATCTCCCACCAGCGGGGCACCGCCACAGCCGGGACTAGCTCTAAGCCCCAGACCGATTTCCTGGCATGTGTGGTAGTGTAGGGCATGTTAGTGTAAAAGTGTGTGTTTAAGGGGTGAGGATAAGACAAGGAAGAGGAACGAAAGATCGCGCGCGGACCGTGGCCCGTATGTTAGGGCACTGCTCCGGTATTCACCTGTTGTTGATCGGAGAAACAAAGTAAAACTTCTGATCACAGCAGTCAAAAGGAAAAAACGTCTATCTCTAATATTTTTGTTCTAGAAAAACGACGACAAAATTAAAATTATCCAATTTTCGAAAAAATCAGAGCTTCCAACGAAAGTGAAATGAAAAAAAATCGAAATGATAAATTCGTATTTTTTCGGGCTTAGTGCGATGCGGTGTAACTTGGTAAATGTAATTTGACTTGTGCTTTTAGGCATTGATCCGAATATTGAAAAGAATGATTACGTTTAATATTATTTAAGCATTAAATCTGTTCTAAATTGCGTCATTTATTTGAGTTGCATATGAAAACGAATGGATCGTTTCGCTTTGTGTGGTAAGGTGTGGGAAGACGAATTCGTGATTTATGAATTAGACAATATTATATATAATTATTACATTTTTCTCTTCATTTGCATTTTGTTGCTAGCGCTATCAAGAATGCTGATTTGCAAAATGTGTATGGCATACAAATCTCGCGGCCGGTGTTGCTTTGGCAACGGTCGTCACCATCCAGCGGGGTGAGACTACTGCCACCTCCCGGCGGAGAAACCATTCACTACACTTACGGGACTAATGATCTTAGCCAGTGACGCGCCCGGAATCACTAACAATGAATCAATCATGGTAGCACCAATAGTTTCTTAAAGAAATATAATTGAATCAGATAATTTTATTTGTCGTGTAATGCTGTATTAATATGTATTCACACCAGAAGTTCTACGAGTCTCTCCATTAGCAAAGAGCAAAGTGAAGTCAGGTGACTCTGCCGGCGTGCGAGATGAATATCGCCCGTTTGGAGCAGTGCTTATACAAAAATTGCCGCTTTCTGGAAGAAATGCCCGAGAATTTCTCAGGGAATTGGCGGAAGCTCCAGGGAATAACGCCCTTCCATACAGAACAACTGCGAGATGGACAAGAAAAGTTTTGTGAGGACGCACACCAACCAGAGATCAGCAACGCACGTGAGAGCCTGCGAGTGTGCGGACCAATGTGGCAAGTGCGGTAATCGAGCATCTGCCTGATCGAGCCTTTCGAAAAGGTATGTAATGCTTTTGGAATGTTGTGAACTCGTATATGATAAAATGCTTTGAAATATGAATTCAATATCATCATTTCAAATACCTTGATAAAAAATAGAAACACAATTTCGGTGTGTTCTTAAATGTCTATGAATACCTTGGCCTTTCATGTGTATACGAGTTTTTCAGTTTCTCTATTCCTCACAAAAGAAACATTTGCCATAGCATGCCCCAACACTCGTAATCTGTTAAAGTGGACTTCAAATGCATGAAATCAACAAATCAATTTAATGCATTTGGTGAAGAGGATGTATGGTTAGTTGTTTTCACAATAACAATATTTTAGTCACTAGAGAAAAAAAAAGTACTTGTTTCATTGGTAATACATTATTCCATCAAAAAATGGCAATGGGTGTACATACGCGCATTTCTTTTTGGCTACAATTTATGTAAATAATACTTTAAAACAAAAGATTAAAATATCTCACAGACTCATTTACCGTTTCTTTGCTACAGTACATATAAAAACCTTCAATCATCACCAAGATCACATAGAAAACCTATTTAAGAAACTATCAACAGAATAATCCTGGCTAATTCTGGGAGGTCCAAAAACAGTGACAAGACAGTTGAATTATACTAGCAACAAGAATTCAAAGATTGTACACGGTAGATACTCACCGAGAACCATAAAATCCATGTTCACTTGGCCAATGGAAGTGCATACTTGTTAGAAAATATTCAACTGTTTCTCCATTTTGTGTCAAGGTTATTCGAGGTCTTTCTGATGCAGAGTACTCAAAAGTTCTGTTCGCTTAAACAAAAATAACAATTGCATTACTTACTAATTGGTAAAAATGCCATATTTTATTCATTCATTGTGTTTATTCACTATTCATACATTATTTCTGCTAGTAGCTTTTTTCAACCTAGTGGCCTTGCACTATAATTTTCACTTTCTCGCTTCTGCTTGCGCAGCGTAGACAAAGCACTATAATGCTGCGGGAAAAACGGCGAATTTTCGAGAGAATTGCCGAATTCCCGTAACCAGACGGATAAATTTTGCCTTTATATACAGTAAATTACTGCCTCGAACACGTTGTGTAGTCAGAAGCCATGTTTTGTGGGGCCTTTATACCGAAACATTGATTGATTGCAAAAGTCTGTCGGTTTGTGTATCCGTCTGTGAACACTAGCACCTCCAGTTTTAAAATCTAAATTCGTGGTTTTGTAAGTCCACTATGCTACACTTCTTTTCTTACTCGATTTTCCTCTCCACCTCCCCAAACAACCCTTTGAAAGAAGTATGTGATTACCACTAGATTATGCATTCTAAAATAGTGTGTTGCTGAAAGTATTTCATAATAACAATAACTGTTTTAATAAGTTTGTAATATAAATTAATAAAATATATAATTGTTAATTAATTTATTTTTGTACTTCTGAACACCTGAAGGAAAGGTTACAAAGGCTTTCACAGGCAACTTATTCCAATCCATTATTGTTGTTTGTAAATGATAATTTTTCAACGCCCGTCCGCTATGTACTTAACTGAATGTTGTATTTGCTTATTACCATTTACCAATATTTGCCCAGTGAGGTACACTAACAATTTACTCACGACATAGTTCATTGACTGATATTTTCATTTGAGAATTACCTTTGTATTTACTTTTATTCAGTGTTCATTCATTATTATATGATTTTAAGTGTGACCTTAAAAATTCCTTTCCAAATGATTTTGTTCAGTGTTTTTCGCCTGTTTTGTTATTAGTTGAAGGGAAGATTCGTACTTGTAAAATCATACTACCTTTTTCCCTTAAGGTGAACGAAGTGTATGTTGCGGCGGTTTGAAATTTCAGAGGAAGGAATCGAAGCCACAAATTGGTAATTTGGAACATGGGAACATCGGTTTCTTAATAATAGAACGGAAATATTCTTTTAAGAAAATTACAGAATAGTAAAATCTTCTCCTAAATAGCAATTTGCTTTGAAAAATTTGGAGCCGTTTTTAAGAAAATGGCGTTTAAGCGCTAGTGTAAATGCGAAAATGGAAACTCTTTCTCACGAGAATGATTTGTGGTTTCGAAAACCTTTATTAGAAGACATTTAAAGCACTTACACTCACAAATATAATAAGGTTTACAATTTGCTGGAAATGTGAATATTAACGGTGTGAGAGATCTTTCAAAAAATTAAATTTGTGTAATTTTTGAAAAAACAATACCCCAAAGTGAACTTTACATCATATTAAAGAGTGCAATTAGCACTATCTGTTCGAAAAGTTTGAAGAAAAAATTTGGAGCCGATAATGAGAAAATGGTGTTTCAGAGTTTCTGAAAATGCGGAATTTTGAGCTAGTTTTCACAGAAAACGGTTGAGTTTCCAGAAACTTTATGACCTTATTTAATGAATATGTACGCATAAATATAATAATATTGTGAACAAATTGCTGCTTATATAAATGTTAACGTCATGAGAGACAAGTCAAAAATTACCTTTTTGTAATTTTTGAAAAAACAAAATAGAGCATTATAGAGTATATAGAGCATATACTGTATCACCTCATACAGTACATTAGGCATTATCCTTACCAAAAGTTTCAAGAAAAGATTTAACGCAGTTTTAGAGAATATATTTTTTGGTATTTTTTAAAAATTGCGCGTTTTGCACGCAATATTGTGCGAAAACAGCTAAAATTTTCAAATAATGTATCTGGTCTTAATGAAAGAACTCACTTTGGAAATCATATTTTATTTGCAGGAAAAATCTGTATCTTTAATTTTGTAGTTGTAGTAAGAGGTTGAAAAAAATTCAAACCTGTGCAATTTTTCGAAAATTCAGAGTAAACCGTGAAAATGAGACCTGTACCACGTTAATAAGTTTATTTTACTCTATTCTTAGAAGAAATTCAAAGAAAACTTCGAAGCCGTTTTTGAGAAAATTTTGAAAATGTCCGTGGGGCTTCATGTAAAGTACCCCCAAATTTTACAGAATCTTTTTCAAAATCTCAAGTTTCGACTAGAACCAGATCGACTGGGGAATATCTATTTTGGAAGAAATCGTACCTGTGGTTTCGGCGCTAATAGTGTTCACAGACGGCCGGCCGGCCAGACAGACGGACGTTTTCTTTCAATTGGTTTTCCGGTATCAAGGACTTACAAAACAGGGATTCTAGCTACACCACGTGTTAGGGGATTTTTTTCTTAATTAAGCAACTGGTTTTATCCACTTTTTACTTTCCCGTATACGTACGTATGTACGGGTATAGGTAAGTTATGTACGTATGTACGTATGTACATAACTTTCCCTATACTACGTATATTACTCCGTATATACTTACGTACACGGGAAAGTAGAAAGTGCTAATATTAGTACACAATAAGGACATGACAGTGACGGCTGTGCTTAGTGTTAGACCATATCAGGTATTAGATTAGATAGTTAAGATAAAAGCAACAAGGACGCGACAGAGTCGCGCATGATTTAATTTTAGTTGGATGTAGGTTAAAATTGTTGAAGCAACGATAGTATAAGTGATACAAAGAGATGAGTCAGTGACACAAGAGAGGAGAAATCCTCAAACTCTTATAAAAGACGCAAGAAAGATCTAAACAACCTTGAACTTTCCAACCAACGAATGTATATAAACATTATGTAGTGCCAAACTACCACCATTTGTAAAAAATTGTTTTGTCGACAATAAACGCTACTATAATACGGAGCAATATACGTAGTATAGAGAAACTTATGTCAAGCTGCGCGAAAAAATGGCGAATTTTCGGAAGAAAAAAATTCGTTGCCCGGCCCTGATTACGAAAGAGTAGATAAATCCAGTTCCTAAACTAAGAAAAAATCCCCAAACACGTGGTGTAGCCAGAATCCCTGGTTTGTAAGTCCTTGATACCGAAAAACCAATTGAAAGCAAAACGCCGGTCCGTCCGTCCGTCTGTACTAACAGACTAACACTACTATACTGCGAGCAAAACTTCTGCCGACTTGACAGCTCCAGGCTGAGAGGGGAGAGAGGGTTCTGTTATCCAATCAGAGGCTTCAAATTGTGATGAGGTCACTACAGAGTTGCCGACGTTTACTAAGAAACATGAAATGTAATAGCACGCAGCAACTGAAAATTGAAGAGTGCCGAGCGCCAAGAGGAGCGCCATTACTTGTTAGGTAATGCATCGTGTGTGCGGTTGTGACATCTAGTTTTAAAGGCTGATATACTTATGACACGATGTATATGTACATCCACCTTACGGGACATTTCTAATTTTCATCTTTATGCCATTGCATTAAATAGGACGCCTCTTTGAAAACCTTGTAAATAACAGGCAAAGTCAGTAACTTCGAAAAGTCCTGCTTTTTGTGTGTGTGCGCGCGCGTGCGCGCGTGGGCGTGTGTGTGTGTGTTCAAACCAAGATGTCTTCCTTTTAGATACTTCTCTCTTATAAATCCTTCATAATGAATACTATGCATCTTCCTTCTTAAAACACGTATCGCTGTACTTACTTGCATCTGCTTATGCAAAAATGTTTCGTTATTCCTTGCTTTGGCAGGATTATAGTGTAGGGGACTGCGATAAAATTGTGTAACAGAATTTCATCAAATAAACTAGTGTGATTATTACAAGTCTACCAAAAAATACAATACGCTGGACGTGTATGCCTCAACAGCTGATCTGACGCAAGGATGAACATGTGTCTGCCGCCCGAGTACGTGGCAACATCGCTCTCCCCCATTCCCGGCTGTCAAGTCGGCAGAAGTTTTGCTTGCAGTATAGCGCCTAAACCATACGTACGATTTTTTTCAAATTGAAGAAACCCCTGTCAATCTGTCGCGAGCTTTGAGATTTTGAAAAGATTCTGTAAAATTTGAGGGTTCTTTACATGAAGCCCCCTGAACATTTTCAAAATTTTCTCAAAAACGGCTCCAAACTATTTCTTCAGAATTTTTGTAAGAATAGAGTAAAATACACTTACAAAAGTGGCATAGGTCCGAATTTCGCCGAACTCCGGATTTTGGAAAATTACAGAGGTTTCAATTTTTTTCGGCTTCTTCCAAGAACTACAAAATTGAAGATAGAGATTTTTTCTTCAAATAAAATTTGTTTTCCATATTGAGTTCTTTCATTAAGGTCATGCAAATGTTTTTGAAAATTTTAGTAGTTTTCGCGCAATATTGTGTGCAATATGTGCAATTTAAAAAAATACAAAAACAAGATATTCTCAAAACGGCTTCAAATTGTTTCTTTAAACTTTTGGAAAGGATAGTACCTAATGTCCTCTATGAGATGACACAAACGGCATACTGCTCTATACTTTTGGTTTTTTCAAAAATTACAAAAACGTAATTTTTTGACTTGCCTGTCACGTCGAAATATTTACATTGGCAGCAATTTGTTCACATTATATTTATGAGTGCATGCGCTTTAAATAATGTCAAGTAAATATTTTCGAAAACGCAACCGTTTTCTGTGAAAACTAGCTCAAAATTTCGCATTTTCAGAAACGCTCGAACGCCATTTTCTCATAAATGGCTCCAAACTTTTTCTTCAAACTTTTCAAACGGATATGTGTTAATTGCACTCGTTAATGTGACATAATGTTCATTTTGGGGTATTTATTTGTGTTTTTTTTTCAGTAATTACACAAATGTAATTTTCTTAAAATATTTCTCACACTGTTAATATGCACGTTTCCCACAATTTGTAAGCACTATGGAATTTGTGAGTTAAAGTTCTTTAAATGAATTCAAATAAATTTTTCGAAAGCACAAAGATTCCTGTGAAAAAGAGCAGTAGCTCGTAAACGCCATGATCTTAAAAACGGCTCCAAATTTTTCAAAGAGAATTGCCATTTAGGACGAGGCTTCACTGTTATTTAATATTCTTAAAATAATATTTCCCTTCTACTATTAAGAAACCGAAAATGTTAAAGAACGAAATTTGGGCGGTGATAAATGGCAAGTCCGAATATCTAGCCGGGACCAAAGGAAATAGAATACTAATACAGCAATGTCTTTGCCATTCTGTAGCACAACTAGTTTAAAATTGCATGTATTGCACGCAATATTGCTCGAAAACTACTAAAATTTTCAAAACAATGTACATGAACTTATTGAAAAAATTCACTGAGGAGAACAACTTTTATTAGAAGGAAAAATTTGTCTTTAATTTTGTAGATGTAGGTAGAGACCGAAAAAAATTCAAACTTTTGCAATTTTCGAAAATTCAGTTGACAGTGAAATTAGGACCTATGTTACCCTTAAAAGTGTATTTTACTCTATTCTTACAAGTAATTAACAGTAAAACTTTGGAGCCGTTTTCGAGATATTTTTGAAAGTGTCCGGGAGGCTTGATGTAAAATATCCAAATTTTATAGAATCTTTTTCAAAATCTCAAAGCTTCGACTCGAGCCAGATCGTCAGGGATTTCTTACTTTTGAGAAAAATCCTACGTATGGTTTAGGTGCTAGTGTTCAGAGACGGACGGACGGACGGAAAGACAGACGGACGTTTTGCTTTCAATTGATTTTTCGGTATCAAGGACCAACAAACCAGGTATTCTGGTTACACCACGTGTTAGGGGATTTTCCCCTTAATTTAGCAACTTTTTTTTCAATTTTTCGTTATTAGGGCCCGTCAATAAATTTTTTCTGCCAAAAATTCACCCCTTTTTTCGCGCAGCATTACATAACTTTCCCTATACTACGCATATACGTATGTATACGGGAAAGCGATTAATGTTCTGAGAAGACACACCCGATACCAGTACTGACGCAACTTTCTAACAAAGGTAGAGGCGTGGGAGGGAGGGGTTGGTGAAGTCACGCGGCCAATAAGCGTGCTTTTGCCCTTAGCTCTTTCTTACGTAAGTATCCAGTGTTGTACGCCTTCACGGTCCCTTCTTTATCGTAACCCTCAAATTTCATCTCAAAGTTTTTCTCCTTTTGTTTACTTGGTGTCCACACTTCAGCTGCAGCTGGCGTTATCATAATTGGACTTTGCTTTTTTCCCCCGCATTGCGGAAAGGTCTTGGGCCAATCTGCTGGATCCTGTGTTGTCCAATCATCTGTAAAGAAATAACACTGACAAAGCAACATTACAGGCCACAATACTCAGTCTTATGGGGAGAAAACGATTGCCTTTGATATCTTTGAGATCTTCGGTGTAACGTTTTGAATGAGCGACATCGTCATTTTCGATGTCGAAGACAATATATTTAGTGCATGATCTTTGTTATAGAATTTTTCACGTAAAATAACATTATTGAAATATTTAATTGTCTTTGTTTCTTTGAATTTAAATTCGTTACTAAAAGAGAACACAAATGATGAATACTATTTATGCTCATTTTTTAAAGCTAGTCTCCTTTTTAATTTCAATTTTAAAATGCGATTATGCTAAACGCTGTCTGTTTTTCGTTAGTAATTATTGATGTTTCAATTCAATAGTTCATTGAAATTATTCAAGAAAATCAAAATTATGTTGCTAATAAAAATACAACTATAATCTTCAGATTCAATTGTTGTTTTCATTTCGAATTCGCGGAATTTTACACATTTCAGAATTCGTTAAGCGATAATTAAAAAAACTATTACTAATTTTATTCGTAACTTACAAACCAACAATAGTTGTAGAAATATCTTGAAATTATATTAATAAGTAAAATTCAATGTAATTATAGAATTTCCCAAATGCACAGAAAAATTAAAAACATTGTTCATTGACTCGTATGATGCGGTATGAAAATTTTAAGATCAAAAGATGAAAACATAAACTTGCCTTCTGCAGAACTTATACGAAGCACGGCTGCTATAATCAAGAAATATCTGGAATTCTGCATTACGACGTTGTGTCAGTCTCGCAAGTACAATCCTATGAACAAATAATTCATAATAAGTCATTAATTGTTTCATTAATTTTTATTTGCCTTGAATTATTCAAGTTTTTTATACTTACAAAGTTGTTAATTTGTTTTTAAAGTAATTGAATTTTACAACTATCTTTGACAAGATATTCTTCGAAAAGCGATTTTTTGGATACAGTAACGCTTAAACGTTATTTTGTTAAAAACGGCTCCATGTTTTGCAATAAAAATTGCCACTTAGTGCCAGATTTTACTGTTCTTTAATATTCGTAAAGTAATATTTCGTGTTTTGTGTTAGGAAGCCTAGAAATTGAGAAAATTTTTAAAAAGTACTTTGAGGTACCATAGATTGAAGCTGGCACGAGTATGTGACAAGTTCGAATAGCTACCCCAGTCTAAAAAAAATAGAAAACTAACACGACGAAGTATGTACCGTTCTGTAGCCCCACTAGTTTAAATAGCCATTTTTTGAGAAAATTATTAACATGACTCATGTGTTTCATTTTAGTTTCCACAATATTCTACGAAATATCAAAATCGTACGGCGTCATGTCGAGCCAGATCGATCGATGTATATTCATTATGGGAAAACCATCCTAGAAATAGTTTAGGCGCTAGTATTGTTCACAGACGGATGGATATTCAAAGAAAACTAGTGGTGTTACAGAATGACAGAGACCTTCTCGTATTAGTTTTCTAATTTCTTTCGTCTGGGCTAGCTTTTCGGACTTGCCACATACTTTTGCCAGCTGCCATCGCCGTCTAAAGTACATTTTTTGAATCATTCTTAGTATTTCATTTTCCGAATGGTAGTACTGAAATAACACCTTAAAAATATGATAAGAGTAATAACTCGTTCTGGAAGTAAATTTTCGTTGAAAACTTTGGAGTCATTTTCAAGAAAATGGCGTTTATGCGTTACTATAAATGCGACATTTGAAGTATGAATTGGTGCTAATTGCACTCTAAGACGACATAAAATTAGTTCTGCTTTATTCTTTTCTCAAAAATTATACTAATGTATTTTTTTAAATATCTCTCATGCCGTTAGTATGCACATTTCATGCGATGCACCAAAAGCGATTGCATTTGATAGTGACAGAGCTTCAAACGACATCCAATGAAGTTTTTCGAGGACCCAAAAGTTTTCTGTCAAAAGACTGACCAACAGACCGAGAAACAGACCGACACACAGCCAGACATACAGACGGGCATACAAATGGACTTGCAGACCGATTTACAAACGGGCATATAGACGAACATATAGACGAGCATACAGACGGACACACAGATGGGCATACAGAAGGACATACAGACCAGGGGCGAATCTTTATAAGGTTCACAGGTTCACGCATTACCCAAAAAATTGAGAGAAAATAGAATATACACTTCGTTATTACAATATCATTAATAGTATAACTTTTTTCTGCTTCTTTGTATAATTTTCATACCAGTATTACATTGACGAACCGATGTGTCTACATGACTGTTCACGATCTCGAAACAACACCTTGCTCAAACTTCGTTTCATAAGGACCATTGGGTACCACGTGACTTCGCATCTGTGTTATCATATGGCGCTTTCATCGTATTATGTTCACACTTACGCCGTGCACTCCGCTTGGCACAGAACTCGGGCAATCACGTCATCTAACTCAAGACGAAGTCTCCGGCTCGCTGTCCGTAAAACAGTGTCCTCGATACGTTACTCCGAAACGCAAGTTTTGCTTCTGGTGTGGATGGTGAGGGCCGTCTTAAAATCATTGTAAAAATGTGTTTTACATCCCGGGTTCAAATATTATTTAAGTTATGGTGTCTGTGCATTGTGGTATTCAATAATTTATCTAAAATGAACAAAGTTGTTAATCTTATTGGAATTAGCTACGATGATATTCTTGAAATCACGAATGAAATGATCACTTGGTTCGGATTAGCCTGTTCTGAAAATTGAAACAACTGTGAAATCAGCAAAACAACCATTGCGTCGATGATTCAGCCCTAATATTTATTCGACATACTGAACGATCATTTTCAACAATGAAGCGGATTAAAACATTTCTTAGAAATGTAATGACAACCGAGCGATTGTGCGCCCTAACCATGCTGTCAATAGAGAAGCAACTTATCCGCGAAACCTGTAACTTCAATTAATTAGTGATGGAGAAAAATGTGCATCGGCAATTGGGTTTTCAATTCAAGTAAACAAGTTAAGTTTATAATTTCCACATTTCTAGATAGATTGATCAAATTAATGATAATGTTTCGTTCTGATTTTTGCTTAATGAAACTTGAGGCTACGTATAGAAGCGTAAGGATCAAAATTAATATATAGCAATAAGCGAGAAATTAGGCTTTATTTTGAAGATTAGTTATTAATGTTATAAATAGTATTAATTTTTTTCACAAGCTGATTGCATTTACAACAGGTTTCATTTACTTTTTCTGTATCAGACTCCAACAATGCGAGTTTTTTGTCAAAAAATCTCCGCTTTTTGCCTCAGCATTACATTACTTTCTCTATACTTGGTGTGTTACTTCGTATATTCGTACGTGTTCAAGAAAGTAAAAATATGGAGCTTTTTCAGAAAATCATGATTTTAATGTTTCCCATATTTCACTCAAAATTGAGAAATACCTAATTAGAAAAAAAATTGTACATGACATTATTTAGAGAATAAAATATGGAGAACGCAGTTTATTTAAAAAATATCCATCTCCAATAATGTACCTCTAGGAGGGGTTCAAAAAATTAGGAACACTTGTAATTTTCGAAAGTTCAAGGGTATCATTGAAAATGGACTTGTGCCATCTTAAAATGTGTATTTCACTCTATTCTTAAAAGAAATGTAAAGAAAAAAATGTTTGAGCCATTTTTGACAAAATTTGGTAATATCTGAAGATCCCGAATAATTTGAAGGATTGGTTTCAAAATCGCAGCGCCTCGAGTCAGATTATATCGTAGGGGGATTTTTGCTTTTTGCAAAAATTCTACGAATATTTCGAGAACAATTTTTGGGGCTGTTGTTCTCAGACTGACGGACTGTTTGGAAAAATTACACTTTTTACCGTGCCAGGGAACCTCGAAGAGTGCATATCCATTGACATCTGGAAACTGATCTGGCGGCTGTGCGTTACTTTCTCTATAATCTTCCCAAAAATTGATATAAATAAACATTTTTCTGCAGTTGGCGCACTTACCTGCTTAAATTCTCAATGTTGTACGAAGAAATGTACATTGTACGAGGTATTTATGTAAATTTCTTATCAAGGAATACGATCCTTTGACATTTTTGCCTTGTCAATCACTCTTCTGTCTACTTATTCGATATGTAATATCGTGGAAAACTGTGACACCTATTATCGACTTCTGACACTTTTGTGTGAAACTAAAAAAACATTCTTTCTTTGTTCTAAAAATTGCGTGGTCACTAAAGTGGTTTGCCCATTGGTGGTGAACTTTCCAAGTTTTATGCATGCATGCCTTTCGCAGGGCGAAACCTTCAACACCTCCTTTCCTCAGCATTTGCAGAAAAGTTGAGCCCAGGGGCCCTTTGCAACTCTCCATCGAAACCGAGGAAGCTTGAGGATGCTGCTGTAGGAGGCGCTGGGTACAGCTGTAGGTTAGGCTCACCAACTTCCGCACATAAAAATTGACTGGTATCTGAAAAATGTGTCTTCAAAATGCTCAATTATTGATAATATATCGTGACCCTGAAGTAAAAAGGTTCTATCTGCACCGCAGTAAATTTTACAGGAGAGCATTTCAAAGTTTTGTCCCTCTCTAAAACAAAAACTATTTTATGAAATATATTGAAACTTTGTCAGTGTACTTGACTTCCAAACACAAAACTGTAGACTGATAATTATTCTAAAAGCATTGTAACTTTGGTAGAAACCAAGACCCTATTTTTTCAGATAGAACCTTTTTACTCTCAATATGCATTTTCAAGTTGGAGCAAAAAAGGTTCTATCTTTGTTGATAGGAAAATTTGACTGGTACATTACTTAAATAATTGCAAATATACATGTAACGTATCATTTATTAAATTTTAAAGAATTCAAAGAAATGTGCTTACATTTTAGTATAAATCTTATTTAGAGTACTCAATTTTAATTTCATGGCATTGCTTAGACTTAGCCAACTAGAAGTGGAAAAAAACTTATTGTAAATTACAGAATTACACTTAAATTTGAACTGACATCTTACAAACATATTAAAGTAAAATGTCGCGTAGCCATAGTATTATTTTTGTTTTTTAAGCAATTCTATGGAGTAGGTTTGATCCAGAGTTGGCATCCATTTCAACATGTATGCTAAATCGGCTACCTTTTCCTTATTTAAAAACTTATCTTTCGCCACGTACGTTTGCACAGTCGGACAGATGGAAGAAGAACTTTTCGCCACCCATCTTGTAGATGTGTATGGTCGTACATTTACGTTGGAAAATTGTGAATCAGAATGTTTAATTTTATACTCTACTTCAGCTAGTCTTTGAGTGAATTTTACTTGCGAAACTTGGGTGAAAGGTATTTATTGAAATGAAGATGTTTGCTGCTTTTATGGAAATCCTTAAAATGCATTGTTTTCATCTGAATAATATTAAGTGGCATTTTTATATTTACTGCCAAATGTATCCGCATGAAAGAAATCGATGACCAAAATTCACTAGCTCTCAGCGCTTTCTCTATCTGGTAATGAACATTGTGTATTTCCTGAATACACAAGTGACCAGCAGTAGAGTATTTCAAAACTGTCATCGATTTGTGGGTGTTTTTTTTAGAAAGTCCTTCATTACCATAGACAATTCTGATTGTTGTTTTGGGGTACACAGCTGTCGCTCCACATTATAATATGTTTTACCTTAGGTGAGTTTTGAATTATTTTTTCCAAAATTTGGGAAACGGCATTTGCAATGTCGTTTCCAGAATGGCCTGTGTCAATTTCTGTCCAAATTGCGCAATATACATCTTTGGTTGGGAAAACATGAACTGTCATGTTAAATAAATTTAATTTTCTCCTGTAGAAGAAAATACTTGTTTGCTCTCGGAATTCCTATCACGTTTTCTAAATGAAAGGGCACTACAATTGTATGTTCATCTTTGATCTTACGATCTTCCTCTCTTTCCTTTCTCCAGTTTTCCTTGTTTTCTACGTTTTCAGTATATTTTAATTTTAAATCATTAGAAATATTATTTTCCAACTCATTAATTCTGTATTCGCATCTGTCCGCTTTTGGCTGAAAGAAATCCAAATTAAATTCTTCATTAAAAATATTCCGATATATAGATAATTTTACAAATTGACATCTTTCGTTTACACAACATGCCTTGTAGAGGTCGTACGTTTTCGTGATATTTAAGTTGGAGGCGAGGCACTCCTTAGTAGTACTAGGTCTACAATAGTGACTCTCTGTTTTTAGGGAAAGATTTAATGTGTGCCCTCACTTTCTCTTTCACGTCTTTTGGTATTTTATCCTTAGTTTTGCTACCTCGATCGTCTAAATTTAGTGTTCCTGTTATTTTATCTTTGTGTAAATGTGCATTATTTATCATCTTCTGGCTTATAGAAAGTGTGTTGAGGTAGAACTTCTTACACACAATAATTTCTTTATTTGAAACATAAAACTTGTAAACGAATGTATTCTTCTTTCGAAGGTTTAGAATATTTTCTGTTGGATTTCTTTTTTTCTGGAAAGGATCTGATGTCCTCAGTATGAAATGACCCTTTAGAATGAATTTCCAATTTGTAAAACGAAATAAATAACCTCCCTTGCTCTTCTGGAGTGACATTTAGAGTGCAGTTGCGACGGCAAAAATTTCCACAATTTGTAGTTTTGTTAAATTGTTAAGCTTGATGACCTTGTCTCTGTAATTTAAATGTTCTACGCCAGCTTGATGTTTCTTCGACCCTTGCACTTATTTCCAATCCTTCTTGTTACATGATGCCACCAGATTGCGAAAATTTACAGCCACAACACAGTGAGATATTGAATTCTTAAAACAGATTGGGTCTACTAGATACATGCGCTCCTAACGAAGGGTTAACAATACATTTAAGTATTAACCGAAAAGAAGTAAAATCATAATAATCCGGGTTGTTAACAGGATTTACAGGTAACCAATTTTATATTATTATATCAACATGTGAGGTGGAGTACAAATAGTTTGTGTCGCATGACCTATAAATTCGCTTACAGCACTGTTTTGCCTCGGTGTCTCGTTTTCTTCAGTACTGTTTGCCGCATTAGGATCGTATTCAGAACAAGAATGCTCAAAAACAGCATCTTCAATTTCACTTTCACACAACATTGCCATTAAATCTGCTTCTCAAAAGATCTTACATTACTTGGACACTTTGCGCAACCAACAAGATAATGTCCACATACATGTAAACATATTGGTTTGCGCGGTGAAGCAGATAGAACCTTTTTTCCCGAACTTGAACATACGTTTTGCAGATAGAACTATGTTACCTTATCTGTATATCAGAAACTAAGCTTCGTAGATCAATATAACTTATAGGTTATGTAAATCTCATTGCTACCATTACAAATATAACATAAAGACAGTTTTGGAAAAAATGTTAGATAGAACCTTTTTACTTTAAGGTCGCGATATACGTATAACAAGCCTCTGAAGTAAGCACAAACATCGACACTAGCTTTTGTAACATTATGCGCCTGCTTGCGTCTCGCGAACTTACGCAACAGCCACGAAGTTTAAGTATCGTTGGCAGCAGTTCGTGTTTTAGTTCCTGTAAGAAGGTGCTGCAGGAGAGGGCGCCACTGTAATGGTCTCCACCGCGTTATATGGGAGTTAAAAGGCCCTGGTTGAGCCCACGTTCCCCAGCGGGTGAGGACCCGTCGGCAGAGCAGAATTCTCCACGGCACACTGATAAAATAGCCGCACTGTATTAAGTAATGTTTTTCAAAATCTCAAAGCTTCGACTCGAGTCAGATGGACAGGGGTTTCTGCAATATGGAAAAAAAATTCTCCACATGGTTTAGGCGCTAGCGGTGTTCACGGATAGACGGACGTTTTGCCGCCACTTGGTTTTTCTGTATCGAGAACCCCTAAAACCAAAATTCTGGCTACACCACGTGTTAGGGGATTTTTTTCCACTTTTTCGTTGTCAGGGCCCGGCAATGAATTTTTTCAGCCGAAAATCCGCCATTTTTTCGCGCAGTATTACATAACTTTCCCTATACTTCGTATATTACTCCGTTTATACGTAGTGCAAAAAGTACTCCCCCTTTTGTGCCCCACACGGGGCTGCCAATGCAAAAGTACCCACGGGACTTCCTCTGGATTCTCTATCTATCTGACGTTACTACCGAATATTACTCTGCTAAATCCCGTGATTGCAAAAATTTATGGGTCGTGGGCGGTGGGTGCCTCCGTACGGACCAGGCTGAAAACAACATTCAAAACAACAACAGTTTCCAGGAAATATGCTACTGAAATCAAACACGGTGTTTCCTTTTAAACATGAAAACAAAACTTTAATCAGCGTTTCTTTTAACTGCGGCAACAATGTAAATTTTAATATAGGTGCTCTTGGCGTGATTGTTACGATTCGCTCTGTTTTATAAATCACAATTAATTCTTATGCTAATCTTTATTTATCATTGACCAGCTGATCATGAATGATAATTAATTAAAGGAATTCCTTGTAGCAATTGAATTTTATTAATATTGTGCAAAATCTCGTACGTACGTACTTATTCTATACTAATACACAAAAAATGAAATTAATTATCCTTGCTTAGTATTTGTTAAATCGTTCTTATCTGGATTAATGTTACTTTCGACTATTCAGTTCCGTACTCTCCATTACTGTTCACATTATTGTTAAAAATCGCGAAACCAGCTTGGATTCATGAATTACGTCGCGAACGTTTGCTGATGCGCCACTTTCCTGCGTTTGTTGTTGAAGAACCGCGCCGTTGCCACTTCCCTCGATGTACACGCGCCTCCTCGCGTGCGTTGCCGTCGGGTCTGTTGAATCTCGTGCGGCTCGTCTTCTTCAATTAATCTCCTTCCGTGGAAAATCCCATAAATTTCCAGAATGTTCCATTGAAAAATCACTAACAAATAACATAAACTTCTTCTGTCTTCAATACGAATACGTCCCGTTTTACTACACGTTCACAGTTCTTAACTGAATGCTCGATCACCACAAAAAAATTACAAGTCCCAAAAATAATTATGAATTTTGAATCGGACCGACGTGAATTCGATGTGCTTTCCACGGCTTTCAGAACCCAACTGTCTCAAAAACTTGCGTCGATTTAACACAACACCTTTGTTTTTCAAAAAAAATGCCGACCACCTTCTTTCGCTTATTCTCGTCGTCCTAGAAAATTTTCTCAAAATGTTCAATTTTAGGAGTCTCGAACGGGTTTCGGGTTCATTCGCTTCGTCATGCATCCAATGTCATGATTATCTTGTTAAAAGTGCCGTTTTCTAAATATTTATAGCCGAAAATCGTGAATTTCTATGTTGACGTTATGCAACATGTCTTCGTTTGTTTCATCATCTTCTTACGTTTTAATATTTATTTAATAATACATTCCCCAGTGTTCTAAAATTCAGAAACCCAGTTCTAAATTCGGCCGAAATTATCTTCCAATGAATCCCATTATCTCTCATTATTTAATTCCGTGTTTCTTCTTAAATTTTAATAAATTCCGGTTTGATGCTTCTTGGAACGTACGAATGGTTCTCTTTCCGAACTCGTTTTTCTGTGATTTTAAGCGAACCCGCTAACCGATCGTGTTCAAACAACATGTATAATATTCCACGACATTGCCTCTATTTACTTGAATAGTCACAGTTTCTGTACAATTTCTCACAACCCTAAAAGTCCAAAATTGTCCACTTCATTTTTAACACGCGATGCTCTTTTGTTGCGCTGGTATCGATTATCGGCACACTTTGTGTCCACCATAGACTATATCTATGTACCTCTAATGCATACATTATGTGTCCACACAGACTATAGCGGGTGCATTGTTTACTCTGTGGCCACTAATAGTTCTCAGAGATGCCTCATAATATTAGAAATATTACAGTAGGTATGAGAGAAAGGAACTATTGTGTTACGGAGTGAGTGACTTTCTCGTACTAGTTAGTTTCGTAGTCTGTTTCGTCTGGGCCAGCTTTTCGGTTTTCTCCTCACCCTCTTCCGGGCTATCATCGGCGACGAAAAGGCATTTTCTCGCTTTTGTTGAATTTTTTAGTCCCCTACTAGCAGAATAGACATTGTGAACGGCACGTATTCTGCGCATTATATACAACTTTTGTAATTTTCGAAAATTCAGAGAGTTCAGCGAAAATGATACCTGCACCATTTTAAGTGTCCTTTGCTCTATCCGAGGTAAAACAAATTGAAAGAAAAAAATTGGACCCGGCTATGAGAACAAAAATTTAAATTGCCTTTACTTCAAACAAAAACTACTCGTTCTTTTCAAATAATTGTCATAAAATATCAAACATTTTAAATTTCTTTTACTTTAATCATAAGTCACGCAAAATCTACTTGTTTTTTCTTTCTTGCTGATAAGAAGAAACTTAAGAAAAAGTTATCCAATCATGCGCCAGAAAAAGGAGAATTTTCGACACAAAAATTATTATTGCCTGGCTCTGGTAACGAAAGTACGAAAAGTGGATAAATCCAGTTGCTAGATTTAGAAAAAAATACTTTAAACGTTATGTAGCTAGAGTTCCAGTTTTGTTAGTATTTGATACCGAAAAATCTATTGACGGCAAAATGCCCGCCTGTCTGTCTATCCACCTGTGGTCAACGCTTGCGCTTAAACGAGTCAGCCGATTTTCTCCAAAATTGATATTCCCCAATCATTCTGGCTGATGACGCGCCTCCTGGAATTTGAAACCGATATTTTAATTTTGGGGGATACTTTACATGAAGTCTTTTGGCCATTTTCAAAATGTTCAATGAAATGGCTCCAAATTTGTTGATGAAATTTTGTTGTTGAATAATGCAAATAATGTTTAAGAGATTGATGCAGGTCCCTTTTTTCCTTGAATTTCCTGATTTTTCGAAAATTACAAAAAAAAATTAAAAGTCAGTGGCGTAACGTGGTAATTTTTTCTGGGTAGGCTCGAGAGCTGATTTATCTATTCTCAATTGCAATATCTGAAAATGACAATTATTGTCTAATGTCTCGCCGTTCATTTATTATTATTATTATTATTATTATTATTATTATTATTATTATTATTATTCTCTTTATTCACAGTTTCCTGGTATTGTACAATCATACAGATATCAATCAAAGCATGATTACATTTTTTGGTTAGATAACACTTATAAAATACAAAATGAAACCAGATACGAAATATAATTATACAATTAAATATAAAAAAATGAAACAATAATTACGTTACACATTCGTTATACAAAATATTACTCTATTGTACTTGTACATATAAAACTTGACATAATTTCTATATAACAAAAAAAGAAGAAAAGACCAAAAAATGGTGATCAAAGATCTGATGGTTATGAAATTGATGATGCCATTGACTCAAATGAAGAAAGTTGTAATTCAGAAGAGATACTTAATAATTCATCAGGTGATGAAGTGAAGGAAACAACAAACAGCAGAAAGAAAAAAAGAACAAGGAACTCTGAAAACAAGTCAGAAGAACAAGTGTGGGAAGAATTAAGTGAACTCTTAGGCTTCCATGGCCAGAGATCCGAGATCTTAAGTGTGGGAAGAAATTGGAAAAGAGATTAATTCAACCAAGCCAGAGAAAAATTATCCTCTAAATACAGACCAATTTATTAGTTTGATGGACAGAACAAAAGGAACTCAAAACATAAAGCAATTAGTAGCTGACTATACAGATAAAACGAGGACTTAATCAAGATGTGTAAAGATTTACATGGGAAAATGAACCCAAAAATGAAAAACAAATGTACTCGGCTTTCAAAAAAATGCGACAATTAAGAAATAACAACAATCAGGTTACAAATCAATCTTCAGTTAGTTTTTCTCTACAGTAAAGTAAATTCAGAAAATTATATCCTAAAGTAAATAATGGATATAATACAATGGAATACAAATGGCTTCTACAGAAACTAAAAAAAAAGTTAATAATAAACAAATTCAATCCAATATGTTCATGCATCCAGGAAACAAATTTTTCTAATGATCATTGGGCTCAGATCAGAAGATGTTGTAACACCTTCAAAAACAAATCATTCAAGAATAACTAGTGGAGGAGTAGCAAAATTTGCCTTATCATTTACCTTACCCAAACAAGTTTCATTAAATACACAAATAGAAGCAGTAGCTATTAGGATAAAAGTCCCTTATAAACTAACAATTTGTCATATCTATTCACCAAAAAGCTATAATTTTAATCAGTAAGAATTAAACAATCTGTCCAATCAAATTCCAAAACCATTTATTATGTTAGGAGATTTTAATAGCCACCATTTGTACTGGGGATCCCAAAATAATGACCGCAGAGAAAATATAATAGAAGAATGGTTGGAAAAGGAAGGAAACCTCATTCTCCTGAATTCACACCAGCCTACACATTTCAGTAGCAGCCATGGACGTGCAAGCAACATTGACCTGTCCATAGCTTCAAATGAAATAGCCCCATGCTTTGATTGGAAGGCTGTGGAATATTTACATTACAGTGACCATTTCCCAATAAAAATTAAAATTTCTGAGGCACTTACATCACAAAACAATATTTCATTAACAGGAAAGTGGATATTTGACAATGCAAATTGCAAATCGTTTAAAGAAGAAATTGATATATCACTTACTGAGATGCCAGACTTAACAGATACCACAAATATATCATAAATGGTCTGATAATAACATTTATTGATCTCATCCTTAAAGCAGTAAATAAAGCAAACTCCAAAACCTCTGATATTCTCAAGAAGAAATGTGTACCATAGTGGAACAATGATTGTGCTCAAGCAGCACTAGAAGCAAAGAGGGCACAGAGAAGGTACAAAAAGAATGCCCATAATGACCCGGATTTAGCATACAAAATTCAATACAAACAGAAGAGAGCAGTCGCTAGAAGAACATTCAAAGAGAGTAGGAAGAAATTCTGGCAACATTTTGTATCATCATTAACACCACAAACACCTATTTCAACATTATGGAAGAAAATAAAGTTTAAAAAATGGACGGTATTGTGACGATACCGAATAGTTAATAGAAGAAAAAAAATTGATTTTAAACACACGACATAGTAGCCTGTCACGGGCCTACGCAGCGTCTCTTTGTGTGCGCCATGGACGTAGCAATTTGCTCCGGACACGTGCGCTGCGAGGTCCCCTCGCAGCCCCCTGTCCGCCGGGCAGCTAGGGTACACAAGAATTATGACTCGATCGTCGCCTCTCTGGCGCCGCCACATCCCCAGGCGACCTGCGGCCCCCCCCCCGACGTTAGAGAGAGAGGGTTGAGTGGAATTTTTCCACCGACTTCGGCCAGGAGACGCTTCCGAACATTGGCCGAAACAAAATTAAGACGCAGTTGCCTTTTACCAATAGAGAAGAACCTTCTAAAATTCAAACAAAAATCTTTCCGGAACATTCGGCAAATAAGTAAGGAGAGGGGGGTTACAGAGGCTTCGCGAGATGTGACGAAGTGAAACATGAAGGAGAAGTGAGGAGACGGTCTTGAGGGTAGGTTCGGGCAGGAGCGAGCACCTCAGCGGTGCGTCGTCCGGGTGCAAACGCCGCCGGCGTGGACGCCTCCGAAGTACGCAGAGCAATCTCGTTCGGTCGCCTGACAAAGACTTTCGCTGATTGTGCGGTGCGATCTTGTGCCGCGCGCGAGTCAAACAAAACTATTCAATTCGGCTTGCATCACTACGCCCGCGACCGCTGCAGAGCTGTCTTTCATGCTGAAGTCTCCGCCCACCTCCCTTCGCCGACTTCGAGTGCGAGTACCTGCGTTTCGCCTCCCCGGCCAGACGCCTGCCGCCAGCTGTGACCTGCCGGCCTTTCACCGCAGAAGACGACGCCCTGATGACCTCATCCCGAAGGTCGGACATCGACCCTGCGAAGTCTTCTGAAAACACGGACTGTTGTCCCCTTAGACTTTGGTGAATGGCCCGGATCACAGACCCGTGCCTCGTCATAAGCGAGCCGCGCTGTGGCTGTTTTTTGAGGATAAACTTCCTAAATTGTATGTTGCTCCTTCCTCGGTAAATTGTACTTTCATTTGTATTGTCTTGTAGTAAGTAAGGAAGCTATTTAAGTGAACAGGGAATCTGGGAAAAAGGGGGGGGGTTCTTTGGGTCTAAAAGGGAAAGGGTATTAGTAATAGGATTTTTTTTGTATATTTCATCATTTCAGTTAATTAAATTTTAAGTGTTCCTCAAAACCTCAATGAATTTTATTTGGTAACAAGTAGCGTCCGTCCATGGGCTCCCATTTCTTGTAGAGAATCTCTGCGCGTGAGTTAGCCGGCAACTGAATCAGGTGAGTGAGAAAAGGAGGGAGATCTCGATCGCCCGATCGATCCCCGACGTCGCCTGCGCTAGGGCCCGCGCGGTAGTGACAGTATAAATCAAATAAAATAGTATTAGAAAATTCTGAGGGTAAATTCCATATGGAACCCTCACAAAATGCTAATCTCTTAGCAGTAAATTTTGCAGCAAATTCTAACTCAAACAATAATAATACAAAATTCTTAATTTTGAAAGAGTTGGAAGAAAACAACAGCATATATGATACAAAAGATAACACAAACCACATAAACACAGAAATTAAAAAAATACGAAATAATCTAGTACTCTCTCAATTAAATAATTCACGCCCAGGCCCAGACTCTATTCCTAATGTAATGATAAAACAACTCTCAAACTAAGCACTAAAATACCTTCTAACTATACGTAATTTTATATGGAAAAGACTGGTATTTCCAGATTCATGGAGGGAATCTATTATGATTCACATTTTAAAACCGTACAAAGTACTACGTTTACCTTCCACCACAGAGCAATATCACTTACCTACTAGAAATGCGAAATTTGAAGCTCTTTTTCACAGAAAAGTTTTGAACTTTCAAAAACCTTCATTTAAAGTCATTTAAAGCACATACACTCACAAATATAATAACGTTTACAAATTGCTGGTAATTTTTTAAAATATGTTTGAAGGCTTGGCAACTAGGGCCTTTAGCCTTTTTACTGTTTATTATAAAATGTCACATATACAAGTACAATTTACAGTTACAATTCAAATTTTATGAAACAGATTTGCTTCTTTCAGGAATTTTAACGTCCTGCCAGTCGCCGTTGTGTCCGTTCCTAGGTCTTCCTTCAGATCCCCCTTCATTTCACATCTGTCTCTGATTGTTACGAGATTCACTGGTAATGTGCATATTAATGACGTGACAGACCTTTCAAAAAAATACATTTGTGTAATATTTGAATAAAGAAAAACTACCGCAAAATAAGCTTTAGGTCATATTAAAGAGCAATTAGCATTATCTGTTCCAAAAGTTTGAAGAAAAAAATTGGAATTATTTATGAGAAAATGGCGTTTGAGTGTTTCTGAAAATGTGACATTTTATGCTATTTTTCACAAAAAACGGTTGAGTTCTAGAATTTACTTCACATTATTGAAAGAAAATGTACTCGTAAATACAATAATGTGAACAAATTGCCACTAATGTAAATATTATCAACATGAGAGACAAATAAAAAAATTACATTTTTGTAATATTTGAAACATCATAAGAATAGAGCGATATGGTGTTTATATCATCTCATAGAGTGCATTTAGTACTACCACTACCAAAAGTTTGAAGAAAAAATTTGGAGCCGTTTTTGAGAAAATCTTGTTTTTTTGTAATTTTTTAAAATTGCACATATTGCACGCAATATTGCGCGAAAACTAATAAAATGTTTAAAAAAATGCACATTACCTTAATGAAAGAACTCACTTTGGAAAACAAATTTTATTTGAAGGAAATATATCTATCTTCAATTTTGTAGTTGTAGCAAGATGCCGACAAAAATCCAAACTTTTGCAAGTTTCGAAAATCCAGAGTTAACCGTGAAAATCGGACCTATGCCACCATAATAACTGTATTTTATTCTATTCCTACAAGAAATTCAAAGAAGAAATTTGCAGACCTTTTTCAGAAAATTTAGAAAATGTGCGGGGGGCTTCTTGTAAAGTATCCCCAAAGATTTTCAAGATCGTGGCCTCTCGAGTGGAACCACATCGACCCGGGAATATTCATTTTGGAAGAAATTGTAGGAATGGTTTAGGCGCTAGTGTTGTTCACAGACAGCGGACGGACGTTTTGCTTTCAATTTATTTTTCGGAATCAAGGACCCACAAAACGGAGATTCTGGCTGCACCACGTTTTAGGGGACTTTTTTCTTAATTTAGTAACTGGTTTTATCGACGTTTTCGTTATCAAGGCCCGGCAATGAATTTTTTCTGCCGGATATTCGCCGTTTTTTCGCGCAGTATTACATAACTTTCTCTATACTACGTATAAAAGTTGGTTTGAAAAAATGATTTCTAGGCAAAAATGTGCATTATGGAAGGGTAGAAATACTCCAGAAACATGTAAATAGTTTATTATTTACAAAAGAAATTAATATACTTGCTCAGACAGAAAATTTAAGCGAGAAATAAACGAGTCGAATTGTGTAAATTGGGTGTTTTTTTATTTCTCGCTAAATTTTTCTTTCTGAACAAATATGTTCATTTGTTTTGTAAATTATAAACAATTTACATGTTTTTGGAGTGTTTCAATGCTTCTATAATGCAAATTTTTACCTAGAAATCGTTTTTTCAAACCAACTTTTGAGTGCTTATTGCAGCTCAACCATTCGGAATATCCAGTTTATTAAACAAAATGTGCTTAGAATTGTCGTAAGAGCTTATTTTCAAAGTTTCGACGTTTCCTCCCCGGACACTCTGTGTAAAACAATAGTTAGACCCTTCCTACTGTATGCATGCTCAATATGGTTAAATGCAGCTAAGACAAACCTTAATAAAATTCAAGTGATCCAAAATCAATTCCTCAGGACAATTACCAACGCATCATGGTTCGCATCTAACTCGCAGATCCATAAAGAATTCAATCTCCAACCCATAGCTCAGCACATCCTTTACTTATCCACCCAATTCTACTCCAACTTAACGCAGATTCCGAATTTAACCGGATTCAACCTAGCCAGAGACTCCACCTATTCCACAAGAATCAGAAATAAGTACCCTTTCCACATATTCTTAAAGCAATTTTCCGAATTGCACCCTGATTAGAGGTGGCTATTAGATTTCCTCAACCGCAAAGCTAGATGTAAGTTTAATTTTAGATTAGTTTCTAAGTCATCAAACATATGTATAATGAAATGTAACTGAACTAGTATTGTCATCACAGGTAAAACAATAAATAAAAAAGCCGTCCGCAATGGATGAAGCTTCCAGATCTTTCTCTCGCCATATTCAAATAGTAATTTCTGATAGGCTATTCGCCCTCCCCACTCCTATGCGCACTGCGCTGGCGGCCATAACGACGCTCTTGCCGTTGGGTTGCACATTCAGTTTCTCACTGGGCATCATGCGGAAAGTATGTGTCTGATCCGCGTCCAGTGGGCTTCGTATGAAAACAATATACCTAAAGTTTAATTGCAACCTAGGGTTGTTCCCAGTTTCCACGCGTAAAAATGCTTATTGAATTGTGCGAAGTGGGCCCAGTTCGCACGCCACAAAGGTATTGTTTAATTGTGCAGCGTAGTGCCGATAGCTGTTGCACAGCAAAAGTTTCAATTGTATCGTTTCTACAGTGTGTAAAGTACCTGCAGCGCCCTCGAAGTGTTATCGACTGTGATCAGGGTTACCATCCGTCCGATATTACTCCTGACTGTCCGTGAATAACTAATTTTGTCCAGAGTAACATGTTGCGTGTCCGGGAATTTCCTTGTTTAAGTAAAATGCCCTCTACTCAGCTTGAGATTTTTATTAAATCAACCTGATCAA
The DNA here is from genome assembly GCA_031308135.1 of Acheta domesticus. Lineage (NCBI taxonomy): Eukaryota > Metazoa > Arthropoda > Insecta > Orthoptera > Gryllidae > Acheta > Acheta domesticus. The sequence goes on along the minus strand of JAHLJT010000631.1, from coordinate 20,626,663 downwards.
AACTTGCCTGAACATAGTTCGCATCTAAACCAATGAGGGCAGTAGTCGACAGCAAGAGGAATAAATGAATTATGCGTTTGGCAAACTGTGAAGTGTGCTCCGTACATACGGACTTAAGTGCTGTGCATTTTGCTTTGCGTTTTGCAAATATTTGGGAAAAGGAGAAAGATGTTGATGTGATTTTGTGATTTTTACATCTTATTTTGTTGTATTAAAAAAGTATGTCTCGGAGAAGAAAATTCTTTCAAAATTAAAAAGAAAGACTGAAGGTGATGGTTTCAACAAGAACAGGCTCTACACATTTAATCAAGAATGGGAGAAGTCATATAAGTGGTTAACCGTTGGTGCTACCACCAAATATTCAAAGTGCAATGTTTGTGAAAATACTTTTCTCTTAAAATGGGACGGACTTAGAGCTATAAAATCTCACGAAAGTAGTGAGAAACACAAAGCTGAAGAAAATAGAGACACTGAAGAGGATAGAGAAACACAAAGCTGATACAATTGAGGCCGCCGAAGTCTCCAGCGTCTTTCATTGTACTCAGCATCACCATTCATATCTGTCAATGGACTGTGGCCCGGAAATGTTTTCCTGATTCCAAAATTTGCTGCTAACGTTTCGTGGGGACATACGAAGTGTGAAGTATTGTGTGTAACGTTCTCGCTCCACACTCTGTTGAAATTATCCATTAATGTCTGGGAGATTCATTTTTCTCCATTTCTAATGATACTTCAAACAGGAAAAGTCAAAAATTATTTCCACTTTTTTATCTAGTATTATACACACGATAGAGGTATTCATATTAAAGTGTTAGACTTCTATGAGGACAGTAGTGGAACATCCGAAGCAATTACTCAACATATTAAGGATTTACTTAAAAGTAATGGTTTGCATATTCATAAAGTTACTGCTTATACAGCAGACGAAGCAGCCATGAATTACGGGAAATATTAATCAGTTTTTTCAGAACTTGAAGAAAGATGTTCCGAATCTAATTCCAGCTAGCTGCAACTGTCATATTATTCATAACACCGCAAAAGAGGTTGAGAAAAGCCTGGGTGATATGGACATCGAGACTTTGGTTATTAAAGTATACAATGAATGTTCTATTTCTGCCAAAAACATTGCGATACTCAAAGAGTTTTTAGTTTGTTGATTTGGAATGGCAAGGTATACTACGTCATATTTCTACATGGTGGCTTTCCTTATATCCTGCGGTGACACGTTGAAATGAGAAATGGCCAGCAATTAAATCATATTTCTTAAGTTTGGGCAGTGGCGTAGCTAGGGGGGGGGCAGGGGGGCGGCGCGCCCCGGGTGACACCATTCTAGAGGTGACACCAATTACATTATTTTATAGTAGTAATTATATAATTTAAATCATTACTTAAATATATTGTGATAAAATAATAATAATGATTTATTTCTACCTTTAATTTGCTATGCTAGCTCAGTTCTCTGGTTCTCATGCTCTCTATACAGAGAAGCCTGAAAGTCTGAAATTATTTATATTCCGAAGGAATTACATACATCGTGGCACAACAATAATTTTGTTTATTAAGAATGGAATTTGAAATTAACAATATAAAAATTCTCTTGCTTGATTTCATGCATTAGGTTCACGGTACCGAATTGTCTGGCGTTGTGAAACGATGGCCCCGCAGTTCGTAGCCCCTTGACTTCCGCGCCGAAAATCCGTCTTCTCGCCGGTCGTCGCCGAAGTCGTCTGCTTCTTTCTTGCTGCACACTTCTTGCGCTATCCCACAATCTATCCTCCCTATTCACGTCGATGTCCAACTTAAAATAATTCAGCTTACATACGCGCCGCTACCACCAGGATGCCAGTCAACCACCAACTCCTCTTCTAGTCCAGCGCCCCCTCTCGCCCGTCAACAACCTTCGTTACCTAGTAACCGCGACCGTCCAGATTAAAGCGCGGCGTTTGTTTTGTAATCTTTTGTATATTACAGCTCCGTCCGTCCAGATTAAGGCGCGGCGTTTGTTCTGTAATATTTTGTATATTACAATATATATATATATATATATATATATATATATATATAGTTAGTTTTCTTAGTTTTAGTAATTTTAAAACTTTATTGTTGGAATTATATATTTTTTATGGTTTAGTTAAAAATTATTTATATTAATTTAATAAGTATACATTTAAATAATAAGCGTAGATTATGATTTAATTGCAATTATTCTCTATTACATAGAATTTTTAATATATTATAAATAACTATCATGTGCAAATATTTTTTTTAATGAAATCAATCCAGAAATAGACATTTTTATACTTAATTAATGGGGAGGAGTGAAACCATTAGCTTCGCCCCAGGTGACACGAACTGAAGTTTGAGCCACTGAGTTTGGGTGAAGAAGAATGTGATAATCACATATGGAAGTTTGTTGCCAGGGGATATGATAGAGTGCGGCAACAGATATTAACTATGTTCCTACTTATGAAGAAGCTTATTTACATATTTTTCATAATGTTTTAAGAATATTTCATAACAGAATATTGTTATCGGAACAGGCCAAATGTTCTTCTCCGCAAGTTTATGGTATTATAAAGAGCTTACTCCGAGAACTACAGCAGAGGTTACATGATGAGTTCTATGGGGATAAAGTTAGTTTGTGTCTCAAGCACCTTACATCCCATAAGAAACAATTGCAAAGTTAAGCAGATTTCATGAGTGTGCAATTGAATATCTCCAGAAGTGGTTTTATTTCCATGATAGTAACCCTTCCCATGATTTCCAGGTTTTTAATCTTACAGAAAATATTAAGATGCAAGCGTTTGAAGAAACAGTAACTAAATTGGTTTTCTCAATGAAATATATTTATTAAAAATACATCTTCAAATAAGGTCATGCTTAAGTTTTCGAAAATACGAGTAGTTTTTCTATAATTTCGTGACAAACATAATAGCCCGTGGCAAATTTACTGCGCTTTAGACAGCCGGATGTGTCGTAAATTAGAATTTGCAATTTTGTATATTATTTCTTTGTTTGTTTTTACATTCGAATTTTTTTTATACACTTACACATTATCATCTTTCATCGCCGCTGATGTAAATATTACCGACGTGAGAGACAAGTCAAACAAATTACATTTTTGCAATTTTTGAAAAAACAAAAGAATATAGCAATATGAAGTTTGTCATCTCATGGACTACATTTAGCACTATCCGTACCACACTTTAATGGAGCCATGGATTCATGTGTCGCTATTGGAGCTATCCGGTCTGACAGACCGGGAGGTTAGATTTTATTTTACAAACATAAACATTATGCGTTGGCAACTTATATGTAAGAGAAACTGTAAATCAACACGAAATAAAAGTTTTCCGTCATTTTTTATTGTTACAAAGTTACAATTTCACTTAATGAATCTAAAACTCTTAAAATATTACTAAATTTTCATCAAAATAATCATGTCGTATAATTTTATGAAACTAAAAATATAATCAACTTGTTTACAGTTATTTTCTGTGCATTTTATAAAAAGAAATGTAATTCTCCTTCTACCACAAAATCAAACACAGTCAGGAGCACAATTCGTACAAACTTTCCGGCTGCACTCAAGGCAGATAGGTTTTGAACATCTGATACATTGGTATTGTGTCTTTCTTTCTTTGAGAGAAGGACAGTTGCTCCATGTCTTTCGTTTGTTCATCTTGTCACTTGTGGATTAACTGGAGGATCATCACTGAGTGCGTGGGCATTTTTGTCTGGGTGATTTCCCAGGCCTCTGGCTTGACCTCTGAGGCCGGGTAATCCTCCCCTAACAATATTGTGAGCTGAAACCCTTACATTTTGCCTAGGCTCAGAACTATTCCAATTCAGGCCACGCTCACTTTTATTAGGTAGTATTCAAGTAGTAGTATTCAAGCTCTACATTGTATTGTATCTCTTCTCCATCAAGTTCCTCAATCAGAAGATCACTTTCCACACTGGAGTCCGTCAAATTAGAGCCTTCTTCATTTGAAATCACGAAATCGGGATCTTCGTTGAAATCATAGATGTCTGAATCCGAACAACATTCATCGCCACACTTCGTCTAACATCACCTGAATTTGCCGCCCACGTCATTAACATGCAGTACGCGGCTAGTGGAAGGGTTATCCATTACACTTTAGATTCAACTAAACCATTCTTGGAGTAATCAGGTACGACAGACCTGATGCAGTTCATACGCTACTGGAGCTATCCGGTATGAGAGACCAGTAGGGTTCCCAGAACAAACACAATGCTCATAAACAATCTAACGGAACTGATTAACAACAATTGGAATGTAGAGGTGAGGTTTGGGGGAGAAGCTATTGGGCCGGAGAACCACTGCCGCCTGACAGGTGTGCCAGTATAAACAAACAAAAATATTGTCCGGTCTCAGAGACCGGTAGCTCCATTTTAGTGTTAAAGAAAAAAATTGGAACCGTTTTTGAGAAAAACTTGTTTTTGTATTTTTTTAAAATTGCACAGATTGCACGCAATATTACTTAGGCGCGGATCCAAGGGGGGTCACGGGGGTCATAACCCCCCCAAAATGATGAACCGTCACAATTTTGTGAGAAACTCTAACATATCTAAAAAAAACTCTGAGAAACTAATAACCTTTCCAGTTTCCCTTCAGAATCGGGACTGACCGAGACATTTTCAGATATTCTCAGACAATTCTAGAAATTTCTAAAAAATTAGCAGTGCTGAAACTAATGAATTTATATAGAAATTGAAATTTACTTTGAATAAAAACAAAAGTGTTTTCAAGATGACTTTAAAAATATTTTTAGTACAAAGAAATAAATCTAGACAAGTAACATATCTAAAGTCGGAATCAAATACACTCCGTGTTACTAGGGTTGCCAACTTAATGTGAATATTTGTCACTAATTGAACGAGATAATTGTAGGTAAAATAGACGTCAACACATGGACTCAGCTTAAAAGTCACAACTGTTGCTCAGAGGGAATAGAACTTAGTAATAATAATGGTATGTATATAAAATTGGCATGTATATAAAATCTTGCTTTCAGGGGTTTGTTAGAATTCATTTTCCATGATACAATCCAATTCAGTATCGGAATTCCTATTGAACTCAATGTGTTTTTAACGTAAAAATGCTTAATGTAATCAGTAACGGCGAACCTAATTTGAACGTTGAAGTCTGATGCCGGTTCTGGTTTTGTAAGAACGTAAGAAGCCGCTTTTAGCACAAGTTAAGGCTATCAACAGGGGTTAGTGGTAAAGATTTGTCGAAAATAATTAGATTTAGAGAATTTTAGTTTGGCTGATGAGCGAGGATAGTGCCTGACACCTAAAATACAGTAGCGAAACTAGAATCATGCAATGGGTATTCTGAAAATCTTATCTTACATATTTTTGTAAATTAGCTCCATTCATCTTTTTTTATTTAACAAAAACGTCGATATAATTTGTTTTTTAAAGCTTGCGTTTCTGCACAATTAATTTCCCATGGAATCTCTCAGTATTGTCTTAACTCTTTTAATGTAATCAAATCATATTCCTTTCTCATAATGCTTTCTATAGAGGGAAAGTTAGACTGAGTTATATCAACCAAACCATCTCTTGATATTTTTTTCTAGACCAATTTCTCTGATAAATACTTCAGCAAACAAAATTGTAGGCATATATTTTGCATTATTAATGTATACATTTGTCATTTCATTTCGAGGCTGCTTACTGTCAAGGAATGGATATTGTTTTATTAGAAACAAAAACGTTTCTGAACGAAAGGACGCTTTGTAGGTGGAAAACTGCTTTTCGTCAAGAAATTTAATAAAATGAAAGTTTTCGAAATCTTGAAACCTGTAGTCCATCTGAGTCACTATTGTATCAATAATTTTAAAAGATACAATTTTGTTTCTTTCAAATAATTCTCACCCTGAAAGTTCATTCATTGTCGTGTCTACTTTGATAAAGATTTCGATAGTCTCTTCCTATCTAACACGATATATTTCTACGTATCGCTACTATTTCTATCTCTACGGCGTATTACTTGACTCGTGATTCCGCATTTCAAGTATCGAAAACTGCATTACGATATCGTGAACCGTTTAGAAGTTATGAGACATAGTCAGTGGGACGTTGTCTGCAACACTATCTTTACCTTTTGAGGCTTAGTCAGTGGGACGTTGTCTGCAACACTATCGTTACCTTTTGAGGCTTAGTCAGTGGGACATTGTCAGCAACACTGTATCCTTAGCTTCATTAATTGTTTTGTAAAGAAAACACTAACAAAAATCACACAAACGGCACACAAGCAACTCTACTTTCCCACGTCAGGTGATGAGGTTAATTTGCCTGATCGAGACGTGGGCGTGCATCGCTGTACAAGTCCGGGCCTGCTGAGAGCCTAGGCTCCTGCTGGGTTCGCTGCCCAGTCAATGCAAAGAAAGGGAGACAGCGCACGTTCTCTTGTGCGCATGCGCGGCAGAGCCAGCCGGTGTCTATCCACTGGCAGACTCCTCGCTCAGCTACCGGCCCCAAAGAGTATATTTCTGCAGCCCTGCTAATTCCCTCGCGCGTAAACGGGGAAAAGGAGTCGAACACATTCAATTTTCGACGATTCAGGAACAAAAATATTGAAAAATGGCACACAACGACAGATTTTATTGAAAAATAATTTGAGTAGTATAAGTCTCCTAGATTACCCTTCAGCTTCGCCACTGCTAAAATACCTTATTGAATACTATTTTGCTTCACTGAGCCCGAATCCGGTTAGAAAATTTTAGTTCGGGTGATGAGCGAAGATAGAGTCTGACGCTACAATATTTGAATGTTTTGCTTTCGCTGAGTTCGAATCCGGTATCAAAAGTCTCTTTTGACAGATCTCGTTCTTGAAGAACAGTATTTCAATGATGTTACTTTATTTGGGTTTTAATTATACAAAGCACCATGGTAATGCAAAAGGAATCAGATCAGTTATTTGCAATATATTAAATGTTCCATTAAATGAAATTTATAAGATGTCTTGGTGTAGTTGTCCCCAAAATTATAATGAAGTTTACAACATTATTATAGAAGAATCGCCATTGAAGGAGATTCAAATGTGGAAATTTATTAATATATGAAAGAGCACTATAAACGAAAAAAATTTAAAAGAAAAAATGAAATTGAGAAAAATAATTGAAAGGTAAAAGTATAATTTGGTTTATTTATTTATTATATGTATGTCTTTTTAATTATAATAATTTATTAAAAATACATTCTTTTTCATTGCACACATTTACATGTTTCTCTCTTATACGTTTCTTCACAAATTGTTTCATATTGCATCAAATGAAAGTTATTTTTGCTAATTTGAAAGTTATTGTTGATAAGTTTATAAATTTTCATTTTTTAAAACAAATGTACTGAATAAAATTGACATATTTTTGTAGGCAGAATTCGAATCTGCAACAAAGATTGGGGTTACCGTTTAAATTCCAAAGTTACACCCCCCACTCCTCCAGGTGATGAGATGAGGTAACAATAGTAAGCTGATATGTGATTATTGGTATATTGAATTTCTAAACACTTTAATAGTAATTCTAAATATATTTATTGAATAATAAAGTCAATCTGATATACGTATAACATACGTCAAAAATATGTTATTACATTCTGTACACTCCCCCTTTTCCGAAGTAAATGCACTTGAGTCTTAACATGACCCCTCCCAAAAGAGAAGTCTGGATCCGCGCCTGATATTACATTATCTTAAAGAAATAACTAATTTTGGAGAACAAATTTCATTTCGAGGAAAAATCGGTATCTTCAATTTTGTACTTGTAGGAAGACACCGAAAAATTCAAACTTTCACAATTTTCGAAAATTCATAGTTATCCGGACCTACGCCACCTTAATAAGTGTATTTTACTCTATTCTTACAAGAAATTTAAAGAAAAAATTTGGAACCGTTTTTGAGAAAATTTTGAAAATGTCCGGCGGGCTTCATGTAAAGTATCCCCAAATTTTGAAGAATCTTTTACAAAATCTCAAAGCTTTGACTGAAACTAAATCGACCGGGGAATATCCATTTTGGAAGAAATCGTACATATGGTTTAGGCGCTAGTAGTGTTCACAGACGGACAAACGGACGTTTTCCTTTCAATTAGTTTTTCGGTATCAAGTACCCACAATAGAGGGATTCTGGCTACACTACGTGTTAGGGGAATTTTTTTTTTTTAATTTAGCAACTGGTTTTATCCTCTTTTTCGTTATCAGCGCTCGGCAATTAATTTTTTTTCGCCATTTTTCGCCCAGCATTCCATAGCATTCCCTATACTACGTGTATTACTCCGTATATACGTACGTATACGGCAAAGTATAAATTGCTAGCTCTTTAAGAGAGTATCGACAATGCAGGGAATGCAACAATTGAATTCCGTTGTTGCGAATTTCTGTGAATTATGTGTCACTGTTGTGACTTGTTGTGTAGCAGTATGGTAGCAGGCTTCTCTTTCCAATACAAGTTTACAAAACTTTTGTGTTATATTTTTATGCAGTTGTAGAATTCACATAGTTTTGACAACCCTGCGATGGAAACAGTTTGTTCGCTTCTTAGTTGAAATGGGCGTTTTCAAATAATACCTCAAATGTTAGTAGAGGAAGACATAAGAACTCTGAAGGAAGGAGTAGGTACTCGAAAAGAGGATTTTGAACTGAAGAAAGAAAACAAAAGAATAGTCAAAAATCGGAAGAAAGTTTAAAGCGCGTCGGTGACGCCACATTCAGCTAGTTTTGAAATGTGTCTCGTTACCGGGTAGCGTTCATTTGTTAGATATTTTCACAGTCAGCTGTCGCACGCTCGCCGGTTTGGAGACAAGTGCATTACGACATGCGCGCAAACGCTAACGGGTTTTTTCATTGTGTTCTTATCTCCCTCGTTTCTTCACATGTGATATCTATTCGTTCCTGAAGAAATATTTCGACCTTTTCTAATATTGCACCGTGTAATTTGGCGTGATAATTACGTTGATAGCCTTCCTCGTAACATCTGTCCTAAAAGGGGAGGTTAATATTATCATTAATTATAACAATAATTAATTTTATTATTAATAATATTATATTATTTTATTTTATAATTTAGTGTTATGGTTTTCGAATTTCAAGTCTAAAGATGTCTGTCCAATGAATAATCTGCTCCAGGTTGTAACGTTCTTCGAAAGGAGCAGATTAGTGAATGAGGGCGCCTCTCAAACACATAGCCCAAAATATTGTAATGAAAGACCGGATTCCCGGGTAACTGCATCTTTAAGTTGCTAACTTGAAATTGAACGAAACTTTTTCAGAAATCTGAATCATGAAACGGACGTTATTTTAGTACTCGCTTTATTTTGCACGAAATTGCACGTTTTGGGGGTTACTATACGTTTTAGGTAATGCTGCCTGAATTTTGCACATTTTTGGATTTTACGGGATGAATTTGCAAGATTCATAGTTTTATTGTATGATATATAATTTTTATATTATAAATTTGTTGTTATTTATTTTTTTAAAGCTTTCATTTAAGAAAAAAGGTTTTATCTCATAACCCAATCAGTAGTGACTCAGTTGTCTACTCACAATTTCTGAGTTATTGCAGTAGGGATATTGGGTGTTACCATGAACACAGGATCGTCACCCTTGGTTACGGCCGCTCAGCCAAAGCAATAGTCGAAGTCTATGTTCTCAATCGGATCATGTATCAGTTTTGTCAGTCTTCCCTGAACTTACCAACACGAGACTGCATGCACGAGTCACATTTGCCCTTATTTCCGGGCACGAAGAAAGATGTACTAGGTTTCAAATTCATCGAATTTCTCGGAACAGATGTTGCCTTGCGAAATATAGAATGGTCACAATTTTGACAGCATTTAACTGCGTACTCAAGTACGTCAGAGACCCTGTGTTCTGTGTAGTCAGAAACCCTGTTTTCTCGGTCCTTGACACCGAAAAACCAATTGAAAGGAAAACGTCTGTCCGTCTGTCCGTCTGTCAACACTGCTAGCGCCTAAACCATACGTACGATTTCTTCCAAAATGGATATTCCCCGGTCGATCTGATTCTAGTCGTTGCTTTGAGATTTTGAAAAAGATTCTTCAAAATTTGGGGGTACTTTACATCAAGCCCCCCGGGGATTTTAATAATTTTCTCGAAAACGGCTCCAAATTTTTTCTTTAAATCTCTTGTATGAAGAGAGTAAAATACACTTATTTACATGGCATAGGTCCGATTTTCACGAATAACTCTGAATTTTCGAAAATTGTGAAAGTTTGAATTTTTTTCGGCGTCTTTCTCCAACTACAAAATTGAAGATAGAGATTTTTTCTTCAAATAAAATTCGTTCTGCATATTGAGTTCTTTCATAAAGGTCATGTAAATGTTTTTGAAAATTTTAGTAGTTTTAGTGCAATATTGCCTGCAATATGTGCAATTTTAAAAAAATTACAAAAACAAGATTTTTTCAAAAACGGCTCCAAATTTTTTCTTTAAACTTTTGGTAGGGATAGTGGTAAATGTACTCTATCAGATGACATAAAAGCCATATTGCTCTATTGGATGTCTTTTTTTCAAAAATTACAAAAATGTAAATTTTTTCCCATGTTTCTCACGTCGATAATATTTACATTAGCAGCGATTTTTTCACATTATTATATTTAAGAGTACATGTGCTTTAAATAATGTCAAGTAAAGTTTCTCGAAAACACAACCGTTTTCTGTGAAAAGTAGCTCAAAATGTCGCATTTTCAGAAACGCTCGAACGCCATTTTCTCATATGTGACTGCAAATTTTTTCTTGAAACTTTTGTTAGGGATAGTGCTAATTACACTCTTTGGTATAGCGTAAAGTTTATTTTGAGTTATATTTTTGTTTTTATAAAAATTACATAATTGTAATTTTTTTGAAAGATCTCTCACATCTTTAATATGCACATTACCAGCAATTTGTAAAGATTATTATATTTGTGAGTGTATGTGCCTCAAATAACTTCAAATAAAGTATTTTGAAAATGTTGTATACCATATAAAACAGTACTCGGAAGTCTGCAAACAACAATTTATTAATTACCAAAATCCAACAGAATAATCCAGAAAACGTTGCAAGGAGTCAGGATGTCAAGGAGATTTATCAATAGCCGGGTCGTTGTACAAGTTACTAAAGCCGTTAACATAAGAATTACAAAACAGTCGTGCCAGGTATTATCACAAGATCAGGTAATGTTCTAGTAGCGCTGTCAGTAACGGAATGCCGGGGCCATCGCGCCGCGGCTGCCTCGCCGTCTCGCCTCCCCTTCGCAGGGGAAGGGTGTCGGCTGCGTGCCCCCTCTTCTACAGAGCGTTCAGTCATGTGACCGATTTTTTTGACAGCTATTGTTGCCACACCACAGAGATCGTGCCAGGGGGCGTGGTCGGTGATTAACACACAGAAATTATTCGCTTTTATTTCACGAACGTTGGCTAACTTGTCTTAGCGCCGTGAAACCATCTATTGTATTGTCATTCCTCCAAAGGAAAATGTTCGCGGAAAACTAGTTTGTTATAGTGAATATATACGTTGAAACTATGTTCAAGATTAAAGTTAATATTTTCTGTATGGTGTATTTAGTTAATATGTGGAGACTTTCCTACAGAAATGAGAAGTTCAACTAGCAGGACTTCTGTATATTTGGCGGTCCTTTTGTCTGTTTCGTGACATGGTTATACTCGAAAGGCAAGCGAAGCATCTACTAAATTCTTTACAATTGAAAGATATGAAATGGGACAAATAAGTGCATGAATAATGCTTGTCTGGCTTGAAGCACCTACATTGTGGTTTAATACTGTTTTATTTTGATATATCATTTTATATATAGTCTTTAATAATCTACCTTTTAGTTTTTGCCTCTCATCCATAAGAGTAGAGAGTACTGCTAGAGCAAAAGTTTAGACGAAGAGAAAATCTATATTCTTACATACAGGTGGTTTCATCAAAAGTACAGAATTATTATTCTCTCAAAGTCAAAAGAAATAAATGACTATTGAGCAACTCCGACAGCACAGATGTTTCAAAAGTGAAAAGATTTCTACTTTGATTGTAAGAAACATGGATTTATGTAATGGACAGGGTAGCAATTCATTCTGTGTTGGTGAGTGTTATTTTTCAACAATATTTTTTTAAGAATGTAAAAAACACTCATATATGAAATTCATTTAATCTTCTTTTAAATAACTGATAAAAAAAACAGGTATTGCTACTATACAATTCAGTCACAAAAGTAGTTTCAACATTATTTACATCACTATAAAGAGCAGAGTACAACCTGTATTAAATTCAGTAACGTTCAATGATCTTATAGTAAAATCAGTAATACAATTTTAATTAGCACTTAAAGTTTGCTAATAGAATGTGTAAAAGTTTCTGAGGTTGATGTTCAGATAAAGTTTCTCACTGAAATAAACAAATTTTGTTGAATTAAATCATAGAATACAATTTTACTTTTTGTATTTATTTTGATACAATGTTTGTCAATATTCTTACTATTTAATAAATCATATTGTTTGATATGGGGAAGATGAAATTATAGAGAAAGCTGGTCATTGAGTTCTGTCTTCCCCTCCCCTTTATTATCACTATCTTTTCACTATAATTCTATCAAATTGGTATGGAGCCGGTGCAAAAGATATTATCAGTGGTATTATTATCATGATACCACTTTCAATCACAAAGCAACAGAAAAAGAAAGGAAGCAATAGAACTGATTTCTGTGGAGAAGAAAGTGAATTAATATAAAAATATTTCCTTAGGATATTTTCCAGAAATGTTACTAATATAACGTATCGTTCTCATTTATTCTGAACACTTCTGTATTTGGGATAATTATATGGCACATACTGCAAAGAATATAGAAGAAGAGTGTAGAGTAGAAATAAGTAAGGAGGCTTCCCAGATTCCAGTCATAATAAATTTTCAGGATGACTCTTATGACAAAGATCCCCCTGGTGTTCCCATTCCAGGATCCACTGATGTTTCTTATTTGTAGGAATATGGCTGCCCATGAAAATGGATTTAAAAATATTTGACGTTTGTTATTCTTCATAGGTGCAGAGTTGCAAGTTGTAAATTTATATTATTCCAACTAGGGCAAGTGAGTGGTTATATTACATGTGAAATCGTGAATATATATTATTATTAAGCTGATCTTGGCTTATTGAAATGTATTTTTCGCTATTATTATCATTATTCTTATTTGTACTTTTACAGGTTTCTAAAGAACTATATACTATCAGGATTCGTAGAAATGCTTTAATAACTGTTACATCAGAATTTAATTTTCAATAAATATTTATGAAATTAGATATATGTAGGTATATTTTTATTCTTCAGATCTTTAATGACAACAACTTTCTTTCAACTTGCAGATAAAAACTACCAGATGGCTTTCAAATAGTTAATATAGTGATTTCATTGTACATATAGGCGGTTGAGAAAAGAATGTAATGTGGAGCATTAGAACTAGAGAAAACTTCTGAATTTTTTTGGTTGAGGGGTGGGGACTGTGGTACCAGTTGTTTTTTAGCTAATATTTTTGTCTTTATCAAATTTGCCATGTGTTTGTATTTGTGTATGTGAATGTTCTCTCAATATCTCTCTGAAAATAAATATTGTGTGTGTGAAGAAAGCATGTGATTCTGTAATGGTTTGTTGGTGATGGAAGTTAGAGTAATAATATAGTAAGTGGTAACTGGACCATAACTGGTTAATTCAATTTTTCTCTTAATTTATGTCTCTAATTTTTTCTAAACTTAATTTCAGATTTTTTTGCTAAACATTAACTGGTACAGAACCTCTAGAAATGTTTTTTTATTATTTTTTGCAATATAACTGGTCTTTGAATTTAGTTTTTTCTTGCAATTACTGAATCTTTCGTCATGTATGTATGAATATTTTCATTATTTATTGTGTGTATTCCCACTAATTACAATATAGAGATGTATACTTCTCAGAAGATATAAGTAGTCACTTCATTAAATCTGCTGATGTTAACTACCTTTGTAAAAAAAAAGCAGTTAAAAGAAATTCTAGTTCTTTTTTATTAAAAGGAACTTTTTCAATTTTGTGAAGTTAATTTTTGATGAGTATGAATGTGTATTGAAGATATATTGTCAACACCGTATAAACCAAAAATTAATTCAGGTAATACAAAAATATTATTCCTTTGAATAAAAAAGAATACGAAATGCAGATTTAATTAAACGAAAAGTTTTATCTTTTAAGGAATTTAATACTTATGAAGTATCATACAACATCTTAACACAATATGAGATTAAAAGTTATCAAATTATGCAGTTAGGTCAGGCTTGATAACCAATCAAATGCTGTTATATAAAATGTTACAATATGAATTTTGTTCATTTTTAAAATTTCCAATGTTTAATTTTCATTTCAAAATACAACTTTTTACTGGCAGATAGGGTTTTGAGCTAATTAATATTAGGTCATGGACTTGCAGGACATGTTCTAAAAGTACATAGGAAAGTAATTTCAATTTTATAAATTTTCATTTAAAATCATCAAAGTGAATAAAATTTATTAAACTTCAAAGGTGTTCGTGCAACAGTTGTATCCTTTGAAGAAATCACAACACAAATAAAGGGAATTATTTTTTCATTGATATAACTTTGATTTTGTGATATCTTTTCACCCATGTTCAACATGACTTTTATTTATTATAGATAATAAAGTTATTGAAGGTATGAAACCTCTCAATTTTCATTTCGTCTAAAATTTTCATAGTGAAATTCAATTCAATTTTATTAACAGACTTGTTATACACAAATTAGTTGAGGAAGAAACTGTGTGCAGGCCCGTTTATACACATACTTTTTGTTTTCTTGAAGTTGGAAAAACTTTTAGGATCTTGCATAAATTATAATTTATTATTTAACATTCTCTAGTATCCTTTTAATAACAAGTACATAATTCATAGCACTTTTTAACCCATGTTGTACCTCATATCTAAATTTTAAGAATTGACTGCTTGTTTTATATTTAATAAATTCACTTGCAAGTTATTCATCTTTTGATTAACTACGTGTATTTTGCCTATCAGTACTCAGAGAATGTTTACTTACTTGAATCTTTTTCTTCACAGAAACCTTTTAACGTGGTTTGAAAACTTTCCAAAGTTGATAATTAGAAGAACTCAAAATTTAATAAAATATTTAATAACAATTAATGGCGGTTTTGTATTAGTTACGCACAAACCATACGTGACTAATATTTCAATGAAGCATTGCTTCACTTGTCATGAACTGATGAACAAATGATTTACAGTATTTATTGTTACCATAATTTCACAATTAACTTAACAAATCAGTATGTCAATGATCGATAATTGAATGGGTGAAATACAGCACTGTATAAGTGAGATTTTATAAATTCTGAGACAACCACGTTTAGGCTATATTTCAGTGCCACTGTTAATTCGGATTTAATAAACAATTAAAATGTCGAGGTTTTAATACTGAAACAAAGTAACACGATTTTACAGTGATTTTGAATGAAAGAAAACAGTTTTTTCAGAATTTATAAAATGTCACTGTTCTGGTTTTCACACATTAAATTGATCATTAATCATAATGATCAATCGATAGAGATTATAAAACATCAATTATTCTAATTGCAGAACATTATGCAGCACTACATTAATTGCAAAGTTCTGAACATGCAAGATCAAAAAGTACCAACAGAATTCCTACAGTTTTTACAAGGCCTACGTATGGGTCCAGCAGTATTCGTCGTCGTTCTCCTGTCAGACGGCTTAATTCACTCAGTCACACATATTATCAACAGCATTTCGAAATTATTTGTCTCAATTCGTATAATTTTTCGTCCCTAATGATATGCAATACAATACTCTTGTGAAAACTATTTCTAACGTTCACAACGTGAAAATACATTCAATTACAAAATCCAGCCAGCTGACACTCCGACTCAGCTGAGCGGCGGAAGAATACATTTCGGAGAGCAATGCGATCTTCGGCGACGCTCATTTGTTATAGAAGCTGTCAAAAAAATCGGTCACATGACTGAACGCTCTGTACAGGAGGAGGGAGGGGAGCGCCTTCCACGCCTCGGCCGCTCTCCTGGTGCGGCGAGGCGAGGCGTATCGCTTCTGGAGTGCCCGCATGGCGGACACTACAGAAAACTCAAACATTTTCTGTGAAAATGAGCTTCAAATTTCGCACTTTTAGTAGCACTAAAATGCCATTTTCCCTTAAACGGTACATAAGTTTTAAAAGAAAATTGCCATTTATTACTAGGTTTTTCTGTTATTTAATATTCTAAAATTAATGATTCCTTTCTACCAGTAGGAATCCGAAAAATTAAGAAAATTACAAAAAAAATGTACTTTTGGCGGTGATAGATGACAGCTGTCAAGAAAGAGTTTGTGGCAATTCCGAATAGCTAGCCAAGACCCAAGGAAATAGAAAACTAATACGGGAAAGTCAGTGCCATTCTGCAGCATCACTTGTTTTGTATTTTTATCCTATTGTAATGTGCGAAAAATATTTAAAATATCAAATACGGTTTGTTTAAACAATTGGTTTAAAATTATAATAAAACATTAAAATCATATTTCATTTTCCTTAAATACCACATTCAAAATATAAAATAAGTAGATAACTGAATTAACTGTAGTTTTTCAGGCTACATAACACTGTTTTGATATTTTTTATTGCATGTTTTTGCAGGTTTTGGTGTTTTACGGCACGTTTTAGAGTTTTACTCATGAAAATCCGGTGTTTATAATACTTCTTCTTACCTTTCGGTTTCCTTCTCCTCTGTGACTGCCCTGAAGTATATTTGAGTATTCTCAGGACAACCAAAGAAGGGGAAATCACGACCAGAAATGTGTGTTTTAAGTTGTGTGGAACGCAGAGTGGGTAATGCGTTTGCCAGGGGAACAAACCGCAATGAGAAATACTCAGCTCAAAGAGAAATTACTAATATTCTATCTATATTACCAATTTTCTATATTGTTTACATCGTAATATTCCATCTCATTAGATTTTGTCATTAAAGCAAACGAGGTAGTGGGATAAGATTACGCAAATGGGCACTTGGGGTTACGCATTTCGTGGCTGAAAAGCCGGTGCAAACAATAACTAGTGGTGCTACAACAGCACATACTTTCTTGAAATAAGTGTAAGTTTTGCAATTTTGGAAAATTCAAAGTTCAACGAATATGAGAGCATCGACATATTTAAATGGCTTTCGTTATATCCGGGGGGAATAAAGAACAAATATGGAACTGCATTTCAGAAAAATAGATAAATTGCCTTTACTTCAAGCAAACGTTACGTGAAAACTACTTGTTTTACTTTCTCGTATACGTATGTAATACGGTGTGATAACTGTGGATGGGGGTGTGTGAGCAGTGGGCTTTAAAGGGAGTTTATTTTAATTGCACACCATTCCTCAGACATCCAATGATAACTCACCTTTCCTAACTTGGAGGACTAGTTGTCTAATTAAACGAGGACAACGCTCGTTCCTCTGAAATGAGTAATCACCTTAAGAAATCAGTCAAACACATTTGAACTAAATACGTATATTAAACCATGAATGAATACAAAAGAGATTGGTTTGTTATTTATAATGCTGTGGGAAACATGACGGATTAACCAGCATATACACTGATGGTGTAATTAATGTTTGAGATGAGGTGCCATGACCAAATAGTTTGAAGAGATCTTGAAGTTAACAGTTTACGTGAAGGCACAGTCTAAGAGCAAATAAAGAAATTTAGGACGTAATGCAGTGAAAGGTAGTGCATTAAATGATACGTTTGTTGTCGAAGTCCATGCGGGCGACGTGTGGCCGACCTGTAACATGATGTTTCGAGTCGGTATGTGACCCAGGGTTGCAGAAGAGATGGGCACGATGTGGCCAGGCTCGCTCTCTGATGAGATTGGCAAACATAGCCAACAGGTTGCAAATATCACTGTATTGCGCAATGCACACAAGTTGAACACAAATGTCTCTGCAATAGCAGACCAGGAGCCGTGGTGTGTACATACACTCACGTAACGTAACCACAATTATTAGACTGGAGTATTGAGTTGACTGCTTGCGCACACTGTCACTGATTAGACAAGAGCATTTATAAACAGTATATTACGCAATGCACACAAGTTAAACAACGAAATTACCGCGGTGGCAGATAAGCAAATTGCAGTATGCATGTACTTATGCAAGACATCACAGTTATTGGTTGAACAGTATGTACACAGATGTGTGTAGGACGTAATCAGATCAAAGGCGAGCAATTGAACAATACTGATTGCACTAATAAAGTAAAACTATTGTACCCGTACCAGAACTCTCGCATGCTATACCCCACAATCTTCCTAATTTTTCCATTTCCATGTTAAAATTTAACATATATTTTTCAAGACCCTCTTATCCTCCATCACTTGTTCTATACGTCTCTTTGTCATTGATAACAATATAATACACCCTTGTCAATACAAACTTTTCTTATTTAACTTTATTATCGAGCAAAGAGGTACACCCGTGTAATTCACCTCTGAAGGGGTGGGGTAGAATCAAGAAGCGTCGAGCCAGTAAAAATGTAATAAAATGGTCAAGAAGATCTCATCCTGTAGATTACGGTGTGAGGAACGTTTCTTTGAGGCCACTGGCCTCAATATTTTAGGTTTCAAGTCCATATAACGCTTTGTTTAGGAGTTATTTAACGATATAGATTCAGACATCCTGGCGTGCGTTGTGAGTTACATTTCACATGAATATTTCGTTGCTTTTTTAAAACAAATCTTTCATCTTTTTAAAGTCAGCGCAAAGTGCAATTCGTCATTCGTCAAAATGCTACCGAGTGTGTTGCAGGTTGCATTTGATGTGAATATGTAGGGGATATGTTGGGAATATGTAGCGCCATGGAGTGGAGTTACAACAGAATTAACAACACATAAACCTTCCAGGTGACAATATACATAGAAGTGCCAACTTTCATGGAGATCGGTCCAACGGTCTTGGAGGTTTGCTCTTACATACATACCAACATCCTGTTTTATATTTAGAGATTAAAACTAAATAATTTGCGAACAATCAAATAAATTACACAATTGTAATGTATTTTAAGTTGTGAAATTTGTGGCATACATCACGTAGCTAACTTATGAGGTAATTAACCTTCAATTAATCATCTAGAACCTTTCATACATTGACAAATCAGAAGACGTGTTACCTTGTAATATTTAAAGGTTAAGTAGTTTGCGTTCATTTAATAAAATGAATTGCTTGATATAAAATATTTTACATCACGTAGAATTTATAGCATATATTTCATGGTTAACTCGCTGTAGTAATTAATTTTGTATGAGTGTTCTAGAACATTCTGAGATTACAGCCGTCCGGATGGAATGCCGTAGGCGGCAATTCGGAATCGAGTGTTGATCAAAAGAGCAGTGTTAGAATTTCTTGGAATTAGGCTTGCATGAACTAAACGGCTTTCGTAAGCTTCGAATGTAGAATAAGAATACATTGTTAAAATAGCTTGTACAGAAATTTGACCATGACGATATGCTTAAGTAGAATTAAATTAAGTTTTGTAATATAAAACAGCTTGCTTGTCTTAAAATACACAGTGCAAAATGCCCACCGCCAACGAGTGGTTATCTTGCCCGACTGTAATAGACACTCAGGAGAAGAAATAATATATATTGCAGTAGTGACAAGGTCTTCTATTGGCGGCAGTGGCACGCTTCATGGCACCGCAGCATGCCACGAGTTTCTCTGCGCAACTAGCGTCAGGAAAGGCAACTATTAGTACTACCCCGCATTTTTACAATAGGGATGGCGTTGTCTCTTGTGGCGGGATGATGAACTGCATGGAGGGGCGATTTCGTCGTGACACTCTTGCCACGGACTCCCGCTCGTGGCAACGACCTTTACAACACTGATCGAATGTAACTATTCTGGATTTAATCCCAGGGAATAGTCCATGTACCGTTTACCCTCCCACCTCCCCTCACACACACACTAACTTAGGTTGAGACTGGAATAAAGGATTGAAATTAAAGATGATTTTGGCTGGTAACATGAATAAATTTAATACTATTTTTTTGAAAAGTTTGATGCAGTTGGAGTTAGAAAATCGCAATGGGCCAACTATTCTAATGATTTTAATTATTTCACAACTTTAATGCAACCAATTTACTGTTTATGTATTCAATAGTCAATCAAGTTCACCAGCATTAAATTAATTCATTAGTTATCAAGTTTATTAATAAGTCATCAAGTTCACCAACATTATTAATCGTGCGGATTAGCATTGTGTTGCCTTCCCGATTTTCCTCATTCATCTGTATCATGAATTCATCTGTTTCATTCATCTGTATCATTAAATAATTTGAATTGAATTGATGTTTTTTAGCGCTGCCCAGCTGTGCTCGTAATGCCACCAGAATTCCTGCTGCTAGCACTGTCTCCTTCATGGGGAGAGGCTTGGCTGAGTGCGTTAGCGAGGTTCGTCGCTGCCTCTCGCATCCCAGTCGCCACGCCCTGCGATCTGCCCTGTCTTCCTCGAGAACAGGGATGTCCAACTGGAGGCCCGCGGGCCGCATGCGCCCCGCGATGCCATTTGTTGTGGCCCGCGAAAGGTTGATTGATTCGTGTTTCCGGGCGCGTCAACTACTTAGGTCATTAGTCCCGTAAGTGTAGTGCGTGATTTTCTCGGGAGGTGGCGATGATCTTTTCCCCGCTGAATGGCGAGATCTGGCGCCGACCTACCGTCGACTAGCGGGGTTTTCCCCTCAACCAGGTATCTACCACCAGTGGGGCACCGCCCCTACCGGGACAAGGTGTAAGCTCCCGACCGGTCTCCCGAAATGTGTGGTAGTGTAGTGCATGTTAGTGTAAGTGTGTGTAAGAGGAGAGGATAGGACAAGGAATAGGAAGGAAAGATAGCGCGCGGTCCGTGGCCCGTTTGTTCTGGCATTCGCCTAGTGTTGATGGGAGAAACCTCGATCAGGGCAGCCGGCCGCTAGAATTCTCCTCCAGACAGCGACTGGATTCGACCCAGCCGACAAACTAGTGTCGAAAATCCTGCCGCCGTCGGAACTCTGACCTCCCGGTAAGAGGGGCGCGAAAGGTTTTTAGTCGAAAATTAAACTCCCTTTCATCCATGTCGGACGAGAACATTGTTGTGCGCCTAGCGCACGCGCCTTGTTGGGGTCAACATCCTCTTATCGTAAAAATTGATTAAATGTAGATTTAAGAATTTTTTTCTTCCGAATTCAGAAATTCAAAATCATCGCAATGTGTTTCACTGCGTTACGCATGGTACGGACCGATATCACACATGGTTCCATGCCCCTTCTCCCGTATCAGAGCAGCCGCGCAAAGTGCTGAGATCAACCGTATGGGGAAGCCAGGTATGGGTTGTCCGAGTAATGAAAATATGGCCCGCGACCATATTAAAAGTTTTTGGTTTGGCCCGTGAGGCCTTGCAAGTTGGACACCCCAGTTCTAGAACATCTCGTTTCTTCTTTGCTTTTTCTATTTCCTTTTCCCATCTTTTTCTTCGTCTGCCAAGTCTTATCGCAGTCATTATAAAAATTCCCAGTAATTTGCCTCGAACGAAATTCCCGCCAAAAATGGGATAATAGGAAACGTCACAGATGAGTAAATCGGCGGGCATACCTCTGCAGAACAATTGTAGCTGCTGCATTTCCTCTGACCGGGAGGTCCTCGGATTAGACACGACAGGGACAGATTTCCGACATCAACTAGATGGCTATGTCGAATTCAGCTCCTATCTCGAGGAGAATTCTAGCGGCTCGCTGGTCTGATTGGTAGTTTTCCGAGGTTTCTCCGATCAACACCAGGCGAATGCCGGAGCAGTAGCTTACAAAGGGTACTGGTAATGGACCGCGCGGGTTTTTTTCCTCCTCTTCCTTGTCCTATCCTCACCCCTTACATACACACTTACATGCACTACACCACCACACATGCCGGGAGACCGGTCGGGAGCTTACAGCTTGTCCCGTCTGAGGTGTCCCGCTGGTGGATGATACCTGGTTGGGGAAAATCCCTGCAAGCCGACGTCAGTTGGCGCTGGATCTCGCCTTCCAGCGGGGAAACATCACCGCCATCTCCCGTGATAAAAACATGCACCACACTTACGAGAGTAATGATCTTAGCAGTTGACGTGCCCGCAATCACTAATTAATCAACAAATCCAATCGCGCCTTTCGCCAGGCATGGCCGGAAGCCACTGAACAGGCGAGATGCTCTGAAGACAGCGCTGTAGTCTGAGTAGGGGTGCTTATCGCCAAACCATAAACCGCTGGGCCATGCTGATTCACTCAGAGCGAGTGATGACCTCTCAATTAGATGTCATAATATTAATGATTTCTTTACTATCTTCTCCCTTATTTTTTGACTATTTGTCGGCTAATTCGTAACTAATATTGTTTAAATACGATTATATTGTGATTGTGTATCCAATTCGTGCCTAAAATATTAAACATGCAATATTTTTATTTTTTTGCTTGGCCATTGACACAGGTATTGATGACCCGACGTCTCGCTACTGGATATATCATCATAAATTATTTTCGAGTAGCATAAATTACCACGTTGAAATTAATGTAACCACATAAATACGTTTTTATAACAAGGATCATATCATTTCCTAAGGAGAGAGACAATCATACTGTGGACAATGCAAAAATAATATTAAAAAATGTCATGCATTAAATGTAACAGAAATCTACATGACTTGATTCTAATATTAACAAAATACGATTTATTTATAATTAAGAGTTAAATCCGTAAATTTACACTATAATATGTTTTTTATTTTTCGCCCACTCATTCTGTTCCACTGTTTCAATATGAGAACACTGCAATACTCTTACTCTAAGAATAATTTTATTTGAGATTCAGTTAAAATGTAGTAAATTAACTGTGAACAGAAAATTTTATTTTGTTTATACTTGTCACAATAAAAATGAAAGGGTTAACATTACTCGATTAACGTTTATAGGTCGCTGTCCTTTTCTATAATGGCGAGATTAGTTGTAAACTATCCACGAAAAAGACGACTCGAACTAACATTTTGTCATTTTTGCACACTGTCTATTCAATAAACGTCCTTATCCGTCCCTGCAACATTTCACCGATTCCATTGGACCATTGCAAGTGCCGTTTAACGTGTGATGTCAAGGCCGACTGAGATCGCGTACGTCATGATGCTTACGACGTTATAGGGCTTCTTGTTCTTCCAATATTCACTCCAGCTTCTGAGGTTCTTCTCTCGACGGCAGCAAGGAGTGCTCGCCTCATTGGCACAGTGAAATCTTAAACATCCCTTTGAATCACAATCGAAAGACAGACTCTACAACTTAAGACGGTGTGCTGCCAATCTGCGGCTTTCTGGAGTTCCTTCCACGGCTGAGGACTCCCTGCCGCCGGCCGCGAGGAACTCTTATAACTCCGCCGTGACGCTGCATAGTGTTTCGTTGGGAACACCACGAGTTTATTCCTGTATTCCTTCCTCGTAGGTAGTCTCGGTTTATCCTAGTAGCACTTCTGGCACGTGCTACAGGCTCCCCGCTTTCTGAGAAAAAAATGTCTCACTAATGAAGAAAAAACATTTTGCTGTTATGAAATTTGTAAACTTACTGTAAAAAAGACAAAGTATATATAAAAATAATGTTATAGGTAAACAATATGCCGTACGACATATTGTTTTAGTTTTAAAATTCAACCGCTTAAGATGTATTAATTTGTTGGGATAATTTGTTAGTGCATAAATTAAAATCCGAAAAGAATCATCTGATCGTATTTATCGTGGAAATGTTTCTTTGGATAGTCAAGCTTTATCCCCACGATTTCAATTACTATTAGTAATTTATCACTCTTACTCGTAATTCAATCACATACAAGTTTTGAAATCGCTGAAACATATTTCCAAGTTTTAAAAGTAACAGTTTTGTAAACTTATTAAATTATTCGTATTTTTTAAATGAAAATATTTAAATAATTATATATATGTAATATAATTTATTACATACTTGGCATAATTTATTACAAGTATGGCTTAGAAAATTTGAAAAATTAAAAACAGGGGCCCCTCATGATAAAAGTGCTACAAGCCCCGCGGGTCGTTAAACCGGCCCTGCTCGTAAGAGATCCTCCACGACACGAGACGCAGCAAGATCAAACGGCGTTTTGTCCTTCCATTCCCCGCACCAAACTTTCAGGTCCTTCCTGGCGCCGGCCGCGAGGAGCGCGCGCACAGCTTGCTCACTGTCAAAATGCGCTGCGTAATGCAAAGGAGTCTCTCCCTCTAAATTCCTCGCGTCGACATCGCCTCCCGCGCCCACGAGTAGGTCCACGCACGGCCCGCTGCGACCCTCCGACACGTCCCAGTGCAACGCGGAGTTGCCACAGTCGTTGACAGCGTTCGCGTCTGCACCTCGTTGTAGGAGAAGAGACACCGCGTCCACGTTGCCCGAACAGACTGCACGAAGTAAGGCGTTGGAACTAAGACCATCGAAGTAATTGACGTCGGCACCGGAGTCTATGAGACGTCGCACGTCGCTTAGTCTTCCTTCTTCTGCCGCCTTACACAACTGCTCTCCTAGGGGGGAGGGAGACGTTCGTGCCTTCTCGATCCTCGACATGGCCTCCCTCACTCGGGACATCAGCCGCTGCCTCTCGTGATCTTTGTCTCCGGCCGCTGCGCCCTGGTGGCCGGCGACTGAGGACAATGAGGAGGATTCCTCCCCTGGGGGCTCCGGTGCTTCGCAGGCGTTGGCGGCTGAGATGGAGGCGGCGGTGGCAAGGGATCGAGGCTCCTCCAATTGGCTCAACAGAGCCTCAACGCGGGGCACGAACGTTTGTATCGCTCTCTGCAGGGAGGCCTCCACCTTGTCCACACGATCTTCCAGACGCTGCACACCTCCTTGCCCTGCGGATGCCCCCGAAGCCGTTGTTCTCCCTTCCACGGCGGCGATTCTCTCCTGGGCGTCCTGAAGTCGCTGCTGCAGAGCGCGGATGGCGTCGTCCTTCTCCTGCAGCTTCCGCTCCATCTCGCGCCACGCCGTCGCCGCCCGCTGCTCCTGCAGGCGGAGGGCCTCCTTCGTCCTGCGCTCCGCCTCCTCCTGCAGGCGCAGGGCCTCCTGCACCTTGCGCTCCGCCTCCTGTTTCTGCACGCGCAGGGCCTCCTGCAGCTGGGCCAGCCCCTGCGCCACCAGCTGGAAGGCGTCGCCGACGGCGTCCGTGCCGTCTCGCGAGACGTTCTCATCATCTCCTGCGTGACTAGCCATCTCTTTCTCTCAGCTTCTGAAATTCAGTAAATCAAGTCGGAATTAAACACACTGTTAACATTCAGAAAAATGAGTACAAAACAAGCAAATTTTATAAAGAACGTCGTGTCCCTTTCAACTGACTCATTCATCCTATAAATATAGAATGAGGTTATTTACGACTACGTGAATGAGATATAGGCAAATCTGTCGACAACTTTGCGTCTCATGGAGCTTAATATTTATTCAAGTAATGACGCATCATTTTCTGCTCCAAGAAAAGTGAGATTTTTGCATCCCAGTGGCTTATTTGAACATTGAAAAAGAAAATAGAAATAATAATAAATAAAACTAGTGGTTTTACAGAATGGCACAGACTTTCTCATACTTTTTAATTTTCTTTGGTCTTGGCTAGCTTTTCGATATTGCCTCATCCCCTGCCAGCTGCCATCTATTGCCGCCCAAATTACTTTATTTTTGTTTCAAATTTTCTCAATTTTTCGTTTTCCTAACTGAAGAATTGAAATATTACTTTACGAAAATTATAAAAGAGTAAACCTCGTCCTACATGGAAATTTTCTTTGAAAAATTTGCAGCCATTTTAAAGAAAATGTAGTTTAAGCGTTTCTGTAAATGCAAATTTTGAGGTTCTCATAGATAGTTCGATAGATATTTGAAAGAAATGGCATTTGCATAATTAGAAACAACAACAAAAGAATACAGCATAATGACTTTTATGTTATCCTAAACAGTCCATTCAGCACTTCATACAAGAAGTTTGAGGAAAACATGTGAAGGCGTTTTTGAGAAACTTTATAAGACAATATTTCAAGCATTGGTTTTAACAAATTCAATAATGTACACAAATCGTACGTAATGTAAATATTAACCACATAGGATCTAAAAAATTACGTTTTTGTAATGTTTGAAAAAAGAACAAAAATAGAGCAAAATAGTGTTTGTCATTTTGTCACCTTGAGCACTATTCCTACCAAAAGTGTAAAGAAAAAAGTGGAGCAAAATAGTGTTTATATCATCTTATAAGTAACTTGAACACTATCCCTACCAAAAGTTTAAAGAAAAAATGGAGATTTTTTAAAATAAATTTTCGCTTTGGATATTTTTAATCTTGCTTATATCTCACACAAAATTGCGAGAAAAATAGTCCAATTTTCAAAAAAATGTACAGACCTTAATCGAAGAACTAATTACGAAGAACAAATTTAATTTGAAGGAAAAATCTCTTTCTTCAATTTTGTAGTTGTAGAACGATCACGAAAAAAATCCCAACGTTTGAAATGTTTGAAAATTCAGTATTAACAGTGAAAATCGGACCTAAGTCTGTAAGTGTAGTTCATTGTATTGTTACAAGAAATTTTAAAAAAAAATGGAGCCAGTCTTGGGAAAATTTTGAAAATGTCTGCGGCTTCATGTAAAGTCCGCCCAAAAATTAATGAATGTTATTCAAAACCTCAGAGCTTCTAGTGAAGCCAGATCGATTACTCAGTTTGGAAAACATCTTACGCCTAGTAAGCAATTGTGTTCACAGACGATAGACAAGCAGACGGACAGACAGACGAACGGACGGACAGACGGACGAACGAAAGGACGGACGTAAAAAAAACGCTTTTTGAGTATCAAGGGCTCACTGTTCGTTAAATGTGTCTAAATAACGTGTTACATGGAGTAATTTACTACTTATTATAACAGGATTTATCCACTTTTTCCAGCATCAGACCCCCACAATACCACTTTTTCGCCGATTTTTTGCAGCTGCGTTTCATAATTTACTATGTAGTACTTACATTTCTCTGTATGTACACAGATATACGAGGAAAGATATATGAAAACACAAATTAAAAACTGAAAACGAGAAAAATACCATTGTTTTACAAATAGGTTAGGTGTAAATTATCAATCTTATTCCCCTGTTTTGACTCCTCATTCAATGATACTGTGCACAATGTTTTCCTGTCTCTTTATTTTGTTATTCATTGTGTATTTCGAATTGTGATCATAAAATGCACATAAACTTCACATTCCACTTGAAAACATTCACTGTGGAATTAACATGTATTTGCAAGGACTTGTACGTGAGTAAATATATTATTCGGTTAGACGACAAGAAAGTGACACATAGGCAATGGTAGCAATGTAGGTAACAGTATAATAAACCTTCACTCTCGCACCTTCCAGAGTAATACTTGTTTTGTTTGAATTATCTTCTTTCCAGAAAAAATCCTTGTTAAAAATATTCAATTACAATAAAACTATCACTTAATGTAATAGTGCGTTGAAAAACGGCCAATTTTCTGCAGAAAAACTCTTATTGACGCATTCTTGTAAAGTAAAAGTGGAAATATAATATAATATAATATTTATATTCAATTACTTCCTTTTTACACGTTGTGAAGATAGAACCCATATTTTGTGGGTTCGGAACCCATGTAGTCAGCACCTTTGATACCGAAAAGACGATTAACTGCAACACGTCTGTCTGGGTGACCTTTTGTGGTCCACGCTAGCACCTAAACCGTCCATTTTCTCCAAAATTAACATCCCACGATCAGTTTAAAGGAACTGAGAGCCCTCTGAGTTTGAAATGGATATTTTTTATTTTTGGAGGTACTTTACATGATGCCTCAACACTTTCAAAATTTTCTGAAAAATTGTTCCAAATGTTTGGATTAAACTCTGTCCTTGGACAGCATAAAAGACGCTTAAGAGAATGCTGCAGGTTTCATTTTAATTCAGATCCCTGATTTTTCGAACACTGCAAAT
Organism: Acheta domesticus; assembly: GCA_031308135.1. Lineage (NCBI taxonomy): Eukaryota > Metazoa > Arthropoda > Insecta > Orthoptera > Gryllidae > Acheta > Acheta domesticus. The sequence goes on along the minus strand of JAHLJT010000631.1, from coordinate 20,598,572 downwards.
GTTGATTTTTTCCCCCCGCGTCTTCCTATAACTACAATTTTGCAGATTACTTTTTCCTCAATGAAATCTGTTCTTTAAAGGCAGATCTTGAAATCAGATCATGCACAATTTTTAGAAGATACGTGTAGTTTAGCGTAATTTTTCCTGTAATACAGGCAATTTTGAATTTGTTAAAACTTTTTTTTAAATGGCTCCAATTTGTTTCTTTAGATATCGTTCTCTATGTATGAAATGACGGTAAAAACCTTGGCGCTAGTCTCACTTCTGGCAAACTCTCTGTATTTTGGAAAATTGCAAAGTTTTCACATTTAAAAATTCCAAAAATTAAATTAGAGAAGGTAATTTTTACTGTAAAAAATATGTTCTAAAACAAGCTCTTTAACGCTTTTTGAAAAAAATAGAAATTTTTGAGAAATCTGTACTTAAAAAAATTGTAACGCAGTTTATTAAAAAAACTTCTGCGAAATCGCTCCAAATTTTTTCTTCAGGTATTTTCCACGGATAACACAAGGAACGACCAATGCTTGAAATAAGGCTGCTGGTCTAATTTTCAAATTTTTAAACAATGCGGGCGATAGTGAAAAATAATTAAATTAATTTTATCAGTTTAAAAATTGGAAATTCTGTCATTTTATTTATCTTTTAAACATAAATTATTAATACAACTAAAACAGAGTAATAAGATTTATTTTTGAAACTATACATAAATGTAAAATCAAAACGAGTTTGGTGATTTTATTTAGATAATATAAACATTTTCGACATTATTATAAATTGTTTAAATGTTGGTAAGAAAATATTTTTTCCAGTAATACTTTGGCGCGAATTTCAAATTTTGAAACTGATAAAATTGGTTATAATTATTTTTCACAATCGTCCACATTGTTTAAAAATCTGGAAAAATATATCAGATACATTTTTTATTTTATTTATTTTACATCAAAACACTTAAAAACTGTGTGTGACGAGCTACGGGGGGAAGTGAATTCTGTGCACTATTTCATAATTCTGTGATCTCTATCCTACGCCATATTCTAGTCGAAGTTTGAATACAGAAAAAAAAAACATTTTTTAAAAGTTTGTTGACAAAATATTCGCTCCTATATAATAAAATCTATTTTCAAAGTTACATTAGCTATAAATTTGTGCTCTTAACCCTCATCATGTTCTTCATGAAAGAATACTTCTTTTGCCGCGACAACACGGAGAACGATAATTTGAATAACTATATTTCCCCCTGAAATTTAGACGTGCACAGATTTTAAAGTTACATTTATGTCCAAAAGCGAAATTTTTTTTTCTACGAAAAACACTGAGACAGTATTCCAGCGTTTTAATGTCGAAAATTAATTTCAATTTTTTTTTCTATTTGATGTTGGCGACAAAATTGGTTGACAAAAATACCTTCAAATTCACCTATTTTTCTCCGTCTCTGCAATTTTTTTTTCAGCCTGATACATGCAATAGAAACTGAGAAAAAATAAAACCTGAAAAACACGTTTCTCGTTGTATCTCTACAACAGATTGTCCTAGGAGGCTGATTTTTTTTGGACTCTACGACATATTTTATTCTCTTTCGTATGAGTATCGCGATTATCCATTTGGTTTGGGAGCACATTGCATCCCCTTAATCCGCTCTACCCTTTCGTACCATCCGTTATTTACCGATATAGAGACCTGACTCCTGTTCAGGGCTTTTCTTTCCCCGGACCATTGCCTTTCCTTTCGCACGATGTCCCTGACAGTGTCTTTTAACTTCCAAATGTCATTGATTTTGACACCAATATTTTTCCACACGGCGCCTTCTATTTCTTTTCAAATTATCAGTAGAGAACCTAGAATCTCTTCCTTTTTGAAGCAAATGGAAATGCTCTTACATATGGGAAAACATCAGTCCGATTCATTACTCGATTCAACATTTGGATTTGCCGCTCTGGAGATAGCGCACGAGTTCGTCTCCCGTCCGCTAGAGACGGTGACAGTCGCCGTGGTTGGTATGGCCTTCGCTAGATGCCGCGCGATTCTCCTAATTCTATGCATCCCCGCCGCTAGATGGCAGGTTGGTTTGTGAGCGCGAAGTGAGACACCAAGATGGCGCCTCAACGATACGACACCCGGCACATACTTTCAATATTTACGCGACTCAGCACGTGCCCTGTGAGCACGAACCCCGACGCAAAACTACACGCGATCTACTTAATATAAAGTACATATCACTACATACCTCTATGACAAAAGAAGTCCACGGCTTCTGAAAATTGTAAAAAATTCAACAGCACTTGCTCGTAAACCCGCAGTCTATGAACACAGTCCCGCAGCTCCACTAGCGTCTAGGGACCCGACAGTGCTCCGCAACTCTAGCGCCAATGTGGTGCTTTTGAGAACTATTACGAGCGGATCTTGCAGCCTTCCGTCGCGGTTCTGTCCGTTCCGCCCGTTCAGCGTGTTGATTGGTTCAGCCCAGCAAAGCGCGCGACTTCCAACTTTCTGATATGGTCACGATGGATCCAGAAGTTATTTCGTCGGGGGTGGGGGTGGGGGGTACTAATTCTGCTCGGGTCCCTTTCAAATTTAAAATTTTTGATATAATATTTCGTTACCATGAAATTAAAAATGTATAAAGATTTGTAACGAGAATATGTCAATTTGTTCTGCACTAGAGAAATTGTTAGTTTGTTAAATTTTGAAATAAAATACAGCTATTTAAAATTTACATTTGAACTGTATTAACAGTGAAAACACAATTCTAAATGCATGAAATGCATCTAAAATAGCAAATGGAATTAGTAATGATGCCTCAGAATGTATATATTTTCTAATCTCTTCATCTGCTTTCCCAAAATTAAAAATCAAAATGTATTCAAAAATTTCATTCTCATTGATGCACATATTCAATTCTACAAAAATTATAATTGTAGATCACAAAACAAAACAACAAAGAACATTTTACAAATAAATAATTAATAGCTCAATATATTTAAATCATGTTCTTTTGATATCAGAAATTAAGATTCTATTTAAACTAATACAGCTAAATACAATAATCTGTTGATAAAATTAAATAATTTAAAGGAAATCAATGTAAATATAATGGCATATTCTCATAAAAATAAGTATTAATAAATCAATAAAGGAACCAGAAAATTTAAATGAAGAAGACTAGGTATAATTTATATGCAGCCCCCAAAAATGAAATAAAAACAAGTAAATATATACTTATTCAATTGCATACTATCTCCAGTGCCACCCTGAGGCAGGAGGAAATTGCCCCAAGCCCTGACTAATTCCTCCAATTTTTTTTTCAATAAAAAAATCTATTTACTTCTAATACAAATTAACCACTTAAAGTTAAAGTTATGTCTGTTGCAGGAGAGATGAATCCCGTTGTATTGGTAGAGGGACTCTTGTTTGAAATAAGAGTCCCCATGTCTATAGTTGCCTCTTATTTTCTCTGAGTGTTCCTGGCCATCACTCAATTATGTAATCTAATTTCAGTGAGTAAATTTAAAGGAGAAAGAGCTGGCTAAGTAAAAATCTTTACAATTTCAATTTTGGCAATAAACATATCAAATCCCTTTTAGCAACTAATCTACAACTTCATACAGTTCATAAACAATAATTGACCAATAAAACAAATCAGAAGAAGTTCAACCAACAACTATCATTGAAATAGACGAACTAATGAATAATTTCAAAAACAGAAAATCATCTGATACAGGTGATTTGTCATCCATCATTCAAAAAAAGTGCAAATTAGCTTTAAAAATCATTTTATGCTACTTAATGAACTGCTTACTAAAGGACTGTACCTTTCCAGATGCTTTGAAAGTTACTGTAGAAAGAAAAGACCAATACACAAGAAAGGAGATACTACTTATGAAAAAAATTATTGCCCTATAACTCTTATTTCAATTTTCAGTAAACTACTAGAAAAAGTTATTCTAACCAGAATATATAGTTTTCTAGAGGTGAACAAAATATTTGTAAATATTCAACATGATTTTAGAAAAGAACTAGCCATCTCAACAGCAATTGCCAACTTCTGCAATACAGTGTGAAATAATTTTGAACAAAACAATTGCATTTCTCTTTCTATTCTTATCAAAAGCTTTTGATAGTATGTTCCATGAACTCTTCCTAAAGAAATTAGAAACCATTGGAATACGAGGTAAAGTAAATTACATTATTGAATCCTACTTAAGAGACAAAATTGTGTATTCATTGTTTGTATTGGGAAGTTTATTAAGTTTTACTTAAAATATTTTTTTTTTCACTTTGCATAGTTAAATAGTTAAGTTGACATTAATTAAGCAAAACAATAAGGTTCTATTTGAGAACTATTCAGGGTGTACAGCACAGTACACTATGTATGGTGCACTTATAAAACTTTGATTCAGGACCAGAAAATTAGATTTTATTTGGCATGATATTTTATTAAGCAGGGTTTTATTAAGAGGGTTTAAAATATATGGTTACTATTGTATATAGCAACATTTTTGGTACAGCTCATTTTTATTTCATTAGCAATGAAATTTTATTAAGTGGAATTTTATGAAGTAGGTTCTATTGTGTTCACAAGGCAAGGACATCATCATCATCATTTATTTAGGTTCTTTCATAGTACAAGGTACCATTTTAGACCACGTCATGAAAATTAAGTTTAACAAACTATGACTAATACAAATTTTTTACTATTTTGACATAACAAAGACATTGTGTTGCATAACAGGATCACTATGTTACAAAATAATGAATTAATACATTTACAAATTTAAAAATTATACAAATAATTATTGTATGTAAAAATACATTTATTGACACAAACACAATTATGTACACACAATTATTTAATATACAATACAAAGTTTTGTGTGTATATGTTTATGTGTCTACAGATATATATATATATATATATATATATATATATATATATATATATATATATATATGTATATATATATATGTATATATATATGTATATATATATGTATATATATGTATATATATATATATATATATATATATATATATCTGTACACACACACACACACACACAGATATACAGATTCAGCTTACATTTTATTATTTCTCTTAGTTCTATACAATCTACAATATTCTGTATGCTAGATAATGGTTTGATTTCTTTATAACTTGTCTAAAGAATAGAAGGCTTTCTTTATAGTGTATTTCCATGGTTCCCTTTTGAATTTGAAATTGTTTAGATTTTTGATTTCATTTGGCAATTTGTTGAAACATTTTACTCCTGAATGATACAGATTTCGGTCACTTTTTTAAGTCTTGTACTCACAATGTCCTCTCCAGGGGACACTGCCTTGTAGTAGCATTGTCCTTGTGGATATCTTTTACTTACTTATGCCATACATCTTTTAACTTTCCTAACAGGCCTCTCTTGGCCAACTCTTGTTTTTCTTGACCCCAAGCTATTAGGGTTAGGGAGTTTCCTTCTTTCATTCTTTAGCTTTTATCAGGTAGGCCTTTGAATGGGGAGAGGAGCCTTGATGGTCATAAAGAAGACAACCCCTCTAGGGCAGGGGAAGCTCGAAAATAAAACCTCTGGTCCTCCAGGTTGGATGTTTGGGCATTGGGCTTGCTCCTCAATACCAGTAAAATTTTTCAAATGCAAAACATCCCAATACTCAACCTCAGACAGGTCAGTTACGGAAATGAAATTGAGCAAGAAATAGGACTTGATAATATGATGTGTTTGATAAGAAAATCAGCAATATTGTCTGGCCTGCTGAGAATTCATTCTCCATTTGTCTAATCATTTTCAAAATTTCAGAAGGGGCGGTTTCATGTAGAAATATGGAATTTATGATTTGTGTAACATTGGTGTTTGGTTGGTGTGTTTTATTGTTTAGAGTGTGTTGACAGATTAATTTTTTACCAATTTGTGAAAAGTGTTCATTGAATGTGTCAGCTATTTCTTGTGGGTCCTGTAAAGTTTGGTTTTTGCAGTGGAGCTCAATACTTTTTCTGTTATTATTAGTTGGTGCTGTAGTCTTTTTTATAATATCCCACGTATCTTTTGTTTTGTTATCTGCATTTGTAATGTACTTCTCATTTGTCATAATTTTTGCTTGTTTGATTACTTTTTTTAGGATCGAATTACGTTTTGTAGTATGTAATGAAGTTGGAATTACATTTGTTATGTGCTAGTATTTTAAACATGCTACATTTTCTTTCACATGACACCTTTGTTGATCCATGATTTTGTTTTCTTATTTGGGATCTATTTAAGTTTTTGAGGAAAAATGACATTGAAATGTCTTAAGTATATATTTATGAATGATTTAAACTTATCATTAGTATCAGTTACCTTATATACTTCATCCCAATTTTCTAATCTGCGTAAGTTTTGGAATTTTATTACGTTTTCTTGGGAATAGTTATGTGTTTCTTGATAAGTTGTCTATTCAATGATTTTTGATTCTGTTTGAAGTGTTAAAATCCGAGTGGTTTGGTCACTGAAGCCTGTGGTAAATAAAGCAACAGAAAAACTGTGGTTATTTACACCTATTTGATCTATAGCAGTGCTACTATTTTTGGATATTCGGGTTAGGGTATTTATGGTTATTTAAAGATTGTATGATTTTAGGTCTTAAGTAGATTTTCATTACTGGATAATGAGAGGCAATTTATATTGAAGTCACTGCAAAGAATAATTTTATAGTCTGTATTTTTTAAGTTTTGATAGAATAATTTCGAGATTTTTTTAGAAGATTTTGAAATTCCCAGTAGGACTGCGATATGTACATAAAACCCATGTTTTCGTTGAAGTTAAATAAGTGATGGATATTTCAAAATCTTTTTCTTTTATAAGATGAGTGGGATAGGTGTAGGTTACAAAACTAATAGTGTCTTTAATAAAAATGCATGTCCCACCATATGCATGATGTACATTGTAAATATTTCTACATGAGCTGCTAACTAACGAGAAGCCTGGAATATGTGTATTATCTAATTGTTCTTTGGTCAGCAAGTGTTCAGTAAAGCACAATATTGAAAGGTGGTCGAGCTTCTCCTCAAGTAAAATTTCTATATCAGTGAGTTTGTATTTCAATGACTGTACATTTTGGTGGAGAATGTGAAAATAGTTTTTATTTGTGTATATTGTCTGCTTTTCTGCTGATGTTTGCTGCTACAGATTACATCCACATAGGCTACTTCCATCAACAAATACGAGTATATCCTGATTGTGGGATGTTTTGAACCATCAACCATCTTTGGAACAGCAATAAGGACTCGATACTGACGTGCGTTACTTAAACACGGATTTCGCGGTCGAAAATTCGAGGTCGTATTTTTTCAGTTTCACTTTTCCTCCCGTACATCGGAAAAAGAGAAAGTATTGTAATCGTGGGCAGGTTATTTTTCGAAAATTCCAAAAGTTCAATATTTTTCCCGCCTCTTCTTACAATTACAAAATTGAAGGTAGAGATTTGTTTCGTTAATGAATTTTTTTGTTTGAAGACAGATCTTGAAATAATGTTAGGTGTAGTTTTTCGAAAATGTGAGCAATTTTGCGATAACAACACTAAGCAATTTTGAAACAAATATTTTCTCAAAAACGGCTCCAAATTTTTTCTTTAAATTTTCTCCTTGCATATATCAAAGAACGGTATAAAAAGTGATGCTAGTTTCATTTGCAAAGAACTCTCTGAATTTTCGACAATTGTAAATGTAGAAATAAAGCGAGAAGTAAGATAAATCTTACTATGCAGTGAAAATAACATTCCAAATTTGTGTATTGATTAGGAAACAGTTTTGTTGAGAATGTTAAATCCTTTTGTCTGAGCTGTTACTTTTTATTTTAATATAAAAATAATCATCGTTGTCGTTCCTATTATTATTCCACTACATCACGACTAAAGATGTTATGGGTCGGCTGAAAATAAAATCTACTCCACGTTGCAACCAGCTACCGAGCAGATCTATAGGGGTTGTCCGTGCCTCTACAATACTTTGCGCAAAATGTGGGCTGTTCCAAATCAAGCGATTTCTTTCACTTCCAAGTCTCTTGATCTACCTGGGAGTTTAGCCAAGTTCTTACACATATTTTGCGGAACAAATCCCAAAGATCCGATGACTATTGGTACGACCTGTGCTTTTACGCCCCACATTCGGTTGATCTCGATTTCCAAACTCTTATATTTAGGACATTTCTCTGCCTCCTTGGTAACGACGTTTTGATCACAAGGTACAGCAACATCAACAAGTAGACACGATTTTTTCTCCACATCCCGGATAACTACATCCGGTTTGTTTGCCGCTGTCGTGCGATCAGTTTGGATTTGTTGATCATACAATATCGTGCACAATCCAACAGAAGTCACCGGTTTTGCTAAGTGTTCGTACCACTTGGGGCATGTGTTTGGAACTTCGAAGGCTGTACAGATCTGCCAGTGGAGGTAGCTACACATCCTGTCATGCCTTTTCTTCAAGTATTAGGTCTTTGCTAGAATTGGACAAGCTGAGACAATGTGGTCAATAGTTTCTACGTGTTCCTGGCAAATGCGGCATTTATCATCTTGGGAATTTCTGGTTTCATTCTTCCCCTTTTAAGCCGCATAAATTATTGATCTTTATTAATCTGCCCCTTGTCCATTCTTTTTAGATACTGTCCACTGGAGTGGTTTGTCTCTCCACCACTTCTGTAACATTTTTTGTGTCTCTTATTTCGTGTTTAGTAGCTTCAGAAGTTCAGTGTCTGTGTTATTCTGTGAGTTCCATAGATTTCTTTGCAATGCTTCTTGCTACACTAACAATGCATCTGTTTACCATTCTTCGATAAGATTTAATTACGAGCTTCACTAGAGGGTCATCTTGATGGCTAACTACATACTTTCCCATCCCGACAATTGCGTTGTGCCAGGAGGCCTCTATTCATTAGGGCTTAGAAACTGGACAAAAACCTGATCGAGATGGGGGTCATTGACCCGGAAGCTGAAATACATTATTTGTTACAGGCGTATTAAATATTTTTTTAAATGTATACAATGCAAACATAAACTAATTCATTATATATCTTTGTTTTGTTACATTAAACATTTTTTTCTTTTTCACGATCAGTATAGTCTCTAATTGTATAGAAACAGTTTTGCAACAGAAAAGATTTTACTTTAAACTTAAATTTGTGTACCGACTTTAATTGTTTAATGTCATCTGGCAATGCGTTGTAAAGTAACGTACATGTATTGTATGTTGATTTCTTGTACTGAGCTGTTGATACTGACACTTGATGCACGTGATTTCTACGGCGTGTGTTGTAATTATAAATATCAATATTGCATGAAAATATGTTCCCTCCGTTAAGTAGGTTATTATTGACAAATATTACAGATTCGTAAATAAATAGACAAGGCAATGGTAGGATTCCCAGCTCAATGAAAAGAGGCTTGCAGGAATCACGTGGAAGGCATTTTTTCATTATTCGAATAATTTTCTTTTGCAATCTGAAGGTCTGAATACTACAGGATGAGCTTCCCCAGAATATTATGCCATATCTCAGGCGGGAATGCACATTTGCAAAATAAACGCAACGAGCTGCATGAAGGCTGACAGAATTTGAAAGAATTCTGAATGCGTAGCATAATGAACTTAATTTAGTGTTTAATTCTGTTATATGTACATTCCATTTGAGGTTTGATTGAATTGAAAAACCTAAAAATTTTGTTGCCTCAACATCAGCTAATTGCATATTGTTCATTTTCAATGGAACATGCGATTTCCGATTTGAGATGCAAAAATGCATTGAAACAGTTTTTCTTTCGTTAACAATTAATTTGTTATTATTAAACCAATTTGAAACTTCTGAAATTGTACTATTTACTGCTTCTTTTTTGCAAAGAACATTCGTGTCATCAGCAAACAGAACCGTTCTTCCATTTTTAATAGACGAGGGCATATCGTTTACATATAACAGAAAGAGAAAAGGACCTAAGATCGAACCTTGCGGGACCCCATGCACAATTGGCACAGAATTGGAAATATAAGTATGTAATGTCCTTTCCTGCCAGTATGGTATTTCTACTCTTTGAGTCCGATGTTTAAGGTAAGAAGTTATCCAATCTAGGGCAATACCACGAATTCCATACGAAGGTAATTTTGAGAGCAAGATCTTATGGTCAATAACGTCAAAAGCTTTCGAAAGATCTAAGAATATTCCAATGGGTACTTCATTTTGGTCTATTGATGAAGCAACATCTTTGAGAAAAGAAAAAAATGGCAGTTTCCGTAGATTTTGATTTTCTAAAACCGTGTTGTGAGTCTGAAAACGCTCTGTTTTTCCTGAGAAAAGTTTCCATTCGTAAGTAGAAAAGCCTTTCTAAAATTTTTGAGAAAACTGACAAAAGAGAAATTGGCCGGTAATTTTGAATATCATTTTTGTTCCCTTTTTTTAAAAAGTGGCTTAATTTTTGCTGTTTTGAAAATATCTGGAAATATTCCTGTACATAAAGAAGCATTGAAAATGTCAGTTAACGGATGTATAAAGGCAGGTGCACATTTTTTTAATAAACAATCCGGAAATTCATCTAAACCAGATGAATATTTATTTTTTAGTTTACAGACTATTCTGAGGATTTCGTTGGGAGAAGTTTCGGAAATAAACATCGTATCTGAAATTTTTTGGGAAGTGTAAAATGTTGAATTTTGTGGTTTTAGTCCCTTCGTGAGATCAGACGCAATTATAGAAAAGTGTTTGTTGAAGAGATTGGCAACTTTGTCCGGATTACTCGTTTCTCTTTCATTATCCTTTACAATTACATCCTCTACAAGGTATCGAGTTGATGTGGTTGTATTTTTTACGATATCCCACATTGCTTTAGTTTTGTTACTAGCGCTCAAAATGTCCCGACTATTTTTCATTATTTTTGCCTGTACTATTACTTTTCTTAAAATTCTTTTATATTCTCGGAAGTATATGTGGAAACCAGGTGATACGTTATGATGTTTAGAAATAAAGTAAAGCGTACGTTTGTTTTTACACGATGTTCTAATTCCTTGTGTGATCCAAGTATTACTTTTGCTTGAAATGTTTAATTTTCTCTTTTTAAGAGGAAAGCACGCGTTAAAATGAATTGAAAGCCTGGAGAAAAATAAATTATATTTTTCATTTGTGTCAACAGCGTTATAAACCTCGTCCCATGATTCCTTCATCAAGTTGTCCGTAAATAATTTTATATTAACTTTAGTGAATGCTCTGCACATGCGTGTATTATTTATTGACTTGACTACGTACAGTGTCAACCAAAAGAATGAGGACACCCCTCTCCATCACATTCCTTTAAAGTGTACCTGTACATTTGTTTAGTGTTGTTATCTTTATGCCTTATTAAATTAAATGCAAAGTAAACGTCAGCGAATATAATACTTGCGTAGTTTTTATCGCCGTTGCAGCGTATTGTTACCAGTGGCGTAGCGTCAGGGGACGCTGAGATGCTGAGCATCCCCGTATATAAGAACCTTAAATACTGTATTGATAATCTTACAAGTGGTCTGTTGAGCGAAACACGTTTTGTATTAATTTAAAATTGATTTCCTATGACTGAATTCGGCGGGCTGTTGAAGCTGGCCTCTGATTGGTTGGAAGCTAAAATACTTCAGCGTCTGCCGCCAGATTGCGACGAGCAATGACGCATGCGCAGATGGCGAGGTCCCCCTCTCCCCTCTTCACCCCTGGCCCAGAGAAACCCGACTGCTTTACGCTAGCGTCTACTGCGGAAAGAAGCTCGTTTGTGCACGAGAGCGCAGCACACTTCAGGCGTTCAGTAAATTATCTTTCTCTCTCTCACTCGGGAGTCCCCGCTTGGTCATGGGTACAAACTGTAGAAATAGTGCCAGACTATTATTTCTTAATTAATATCCAAGAAATTGTATTATCTCTTAAATAGATTACATATTATTTAAGTCTGCAATGTATAAATTAATAAATGGTCTTATTGCCATTCGCGTATAAGAATTAAAGCTGAGCCATTGTATAATTTGCTTTCAAGACATCGGCAGCCGTGACTGCTGTGAGGATTTTGTGGGAAGCGCCTACACCGTCGTAAGCAATCGAGATCGTGGAAGTAGTCCCAGTGTATCTGCATTGTGTTGCGTTCGCCTGTTAGACGAAGTAGTTGATAGTGACATTTTGTGTGTTATTGTTGAGCATCCCCAAACGTGTGAGTCACGCTACGCCACTGATTGTTACGTCAGTGTTCCAGTGGTTTTGGAAGGCAAAAATCGTAATCCCTAATACTAGGTTGTGTTTGCGATTGTAGGGGACCTGCAGTTTTCGAAAAAGACATTTCGGAAAAATTTGTTTTATATTTGGAAATATATCTCAATTAAAATTTATATTTTATTTAAATTATATTACCCTTCCTTTCTTAAATCTTCTTGGTATATCAAACAATCAGTTCGAAAAATGCTAATTCAAATTAACATTTACTAAAGTTTTTGTTTCTATTGTCACACCTTTTATGACTGAAGCTGCATGTTTTAAATATTTGAAAATATGTGGAACTATCTATAAAAAATACCTTAAAATGAGAACCATTTTGCAAACGTAACTTAATTTTCTGCATACAATTTCTTGACCTCTCTTTTTCTAGGCATGAGAGTGGAAAGTTGAGTATTTGTCAGCAGCATATTAAAATCAAGTCTGAAGATTGTTCACACATGCCATTCTATTACATGGGTGTGAACATTTATCAAATAAAATGTTCCTTTGTACCTTTTTTCATAATAGTGTGTAGAAAAACAGAGGTAAGGATTCTGGAACTGAAGAAATGTGCAATTGCACTCACCCTGCATACATTGTATAGGATTCATCATACACAAATGAAATTACATATGTGATTCAAACAATAATATGTTTATTATCCTATTCGTTCAATTTCAAAGCACATTTTTGACATAATTATAAAGTTAGTGCTGATAAAAAAGGGAAGAAGGAAAAACAATTTTTTTTACCAACTAGAAATGGTGTGTCTTTCAAGAATAAACTGGACTCAATAAAAGCAATTAATTTTTAATTTATATTTTATTACACAAAGAAAAAAACCTTTGAAAATATTGGGATAAAATAATACCCTTGCAGAGCATCCTAGAACAAAAGTTGGGAAGGAAATGGAACTGCAAGGTTTCTTTCATGGTTTAGATTTCACAACTTGTAACTTCCTATTCCAATTAGTGAAGAAAACAAATTTGTTCGTATTGATTCTTTGCTTCAATATATTGCTAAGAATACCAGAGGGACACTTCTTAATAGCAATACTGTCAGTTCTATTTTCCTCTTGCGAATTAAACATTTCTTTAAGAAAATAGCAGGGGAGGGGAATTTAAAAAAGTTTAAATATGCATTATCAGATTTTAACATTGCCTGTAACAAGTCCTGTAAAGGCCATATTTTGAAGCATTTGTTTTATTACACAACTTCAGTAATTTTATGGGATTTGTTAAAGGTTTCTAAACAAAATTAATTTTTTTTTCATTCTTTATTTTTAGGAACCAACATTACTGTGCATAAAACATTATAATGGGCATTACAAATCTTCAATTTACAAAATGTGTTTGTACTATATTACTAATGTAAAACCTTAATTTATCCCCCTTAACTTACAAATCTATTATTCCTGCCAACCATCAATTTCATTACAGTACCATCACATCCTAACAAATCCAACCACATACTGCTGGTGTATGTTGATGGATACTACCTTGACCTGTCCTGTCTTACAGTGTAAAATACATTTGTAATTCGAATTTAATGTTTTCATCACAAATTCATATTGCAAAAATATTTATCTCTAACGTTTTCAGGTTTCCAGTAATAATTGCCATGTAATTCCAGAAAGAATAATTTTGGAGAGACTAGCAAAAAAAAACAACAAAAAAACAAACAAACAAAAAACACACACACACACACACACACCAGCTACGAGGCAACTGTCAATGTCTATGAAACAATCTAAGCAAGTCGTCACAGCTACACATGTGTACTCTTCTGAAAACTGATGTGAAATCAAGGATAAACAAAAAACAATTATTTATTGTAATATATAATTTATTAAACAAGAAGTTAAAATAAAAATTAACGACACATTGGGAATGAATTCTGCCAATTGTTTTATCAAATTAAAATAAAGCAATAACAGTGCAAATTTAGAAATATATAGATATATAGTACAGAAAAAAGTGATAGGCATGATTTGCAATCAGAGCGTAATAAAATTAAACTGATGCATTCCTACAATAAGCAAAATTAGTAAGTAATATATTACAGAAAAAAGTGATTGGCTTGAGTTACAAATCAGAGCATAATAAAATTAACTGATACATTTGTTACAATAAGCAAAATTAGAAAGTAATATATTACAGAAAAAAGTTATTGGCATCAAATTACAACATAGTGACAAATGTTTGAATTACAAATTACAAGTTAATAAAATAAAATTGTTACGTTAGGCAATTATATAAGTCAAATCAGCAAATCAATGGCCATAGTTAGATCAAAGTAAAATCAAATAATAACAGTGCAAAATTAAAAATGAAAATACAAAAAGAAAAGGGACTGGCATCAAATTATTTAATAGAGCAATTATTGAATTACTTATCATAGAACAATATATGAAAACTACATTTGTTACAATATGCAATTTTCCAAATGAACATAATACAAAAAAGCGATTTCCATGAAATTACTACTGTAGACAAATTATTGAATCACAATTTTACAAGTCAGTTCAGAAGGTCAATGGCCTCAAAAATATCAGCTCAAAACTAGCACTCCCAGTCCAGTACACAAATTCATCCTTTAAACAAAACTAAAAATTTACATAAGTGATTGAACTCTGAGAAGCATAAATACTAATATTGAAAATAGATCTGATAGTAACAATCAAATTAAAAAGCATTGAGGGACTTCATATTTGACATACAACTGCAGTGAACATGAAAAAGCAAATCAACAGTCCAATTTGTAATTGTGGCATTGACCACATGACAAATTGGAATATATAAAGAGATTAAGAAGTCGTGAATTTTTGCCAAGTAGTCATTTAAAATAGTAATAAGGGGAAGAAATGAAAAGTTAGGAAAGGACATTGCATACTCATACTACAAATAGATGGGTGTAATGTAAGTACTAGGTTGTGTCACACAATGGACATGTTACAGGTAATGGATCATCTAAAACAGTAATAAGACAATACTTACTAATTAGCAGGCAATAGAAAGCATTAGTAGTTGGTATTGGAGGCATTAAAAACAAGTTAGTAGGAGGTATTAGTAAGCTATAGGAGGAGGTATTACCAGGTGTTAGTGGGATTTACAAGTTACCGAATAGGTCCCTGGAAAAATCACTGGCATGAATATTCAAAAAGCCAAAGAAAGAAAAATTACAATCCAATCTAGACAAGATACATTCATCTCACACAATTTAAGACTCCAAGTTATTAGAAAAATTTTTAAGCTCTTCTGAAACACATGCAAAATGCTGCATGAAAACCATTATAAGACCATTCATAAAGCATTATAAAACTTGCATCTTTCATGATGCCATAAAGGATTTGTCAACCAGGAAGCGAAACATTGACTACATGTTGCACTGGTAGGACCTGTCACATACTATACAAATCCGGAAGTGGGGATATTCGTGCAACACTTGCTCCTGAACCCAAATCTGCAGCCGTATTGCAAGATACCATCTACAGAGCATGTTCAAGCAATGTTCTTATAGGTTATAGATGAAAAACAATGGCTAATTGAGAGCCATCCACATAATTACTCTACCGCCACTTGGAACAGGAAACTTCAATCCCCAGAAATTTAGAAGCCCTAAAGCAAGAAAATTAATTAGGGATACAGACAGAAATTGTCAAAAATAAAACAGCCAGACTATGACTATAACCAACATATGATTTTACAGTAAATTAGGGGTCTTTGGAATTATATTTTGCAAAAGGAAAAAGACCATGGCATCCAACATCCAAGAGCATGTTGTAATGCAATTTCATTGCAGACTATGAATGGAAAAAACAATTGCATGCTAAGCAGTATCACACCACCAGATGACGTTATGTAGAAACATAAATTTTAACAGGATAAAAATAAAAGGAAAGAGCGACAATGTCCATTTCGAGAATGTGATGCACATTTTTCAAATGCTTGCGCACGTTAGAGATTTTAGAAAAACTTTTGTCACAAACCGGGCACACGGATTCCATTTCCACAACTTAAATTCAAACCAGCAATTAAACCACTTAACGCCAACTAAAACAATAACCTAATGCTGAAGCAAACACAAACTAAACTATAAGTAACAACATAAGCGACCATTAACCAACGACACAAGCACGTGGTGAATGGAGCGCAGGGAATGGCAGGGAATGGACAGAACCGAACGCCGCGGAACGGACTGAACCGGAATCGTCGGCTCGTAATAGTTCTCGAAAGCACCACATTGGCGCTTGAGTCATGGAGCGCTGTCGGGTCCCTAGACGCTTCTCGCAGCTTCCAGCGAATTTTTGTGCCTGGCGCGCCACTAGCGCTTCCAAGCGGCTAGCAAGCTGTTGTATGACTGGTGTTTTACGAAAGCTGGCTTAAATTTTGCGTTGTGTAGGCAGAGTTGGGCAGGATCAAAAATACATATATTTTAAATACGTATTTTCGATACTTTTGTATTTTGTATCGAAAATACATATTTGATCATATATTTTGTATTTGTATCCAAAATACTTGCTGATTTTGTATTTTTGCTGTATTTTGTATTTTCAAAATACAAAAAAATAATTTTCATTGATCGGTCATTGAAAATTTGAATTTCAATATACAGCCAAATCTGGTTAACACATGTTGATATCGCGAATTTTTGTAATTTCGGTGCAAGTAAGTTGAAGAAAATCTATTTTTGGAGGCATTTCAAGATATCAATTAACGGATTTTGGAGACCACCACTTGGACGAAACCAGAGGAGGATCCAGTCGATCATTTTAGGGAGGGAATCAATAATATTATAAATTCTAAATGCACAGAATGATATGTAAAAGAATGAAGCTTCTCTGGTCATTCTTTTGTCTACGAGACTGATAATTTCTTTACACATTTTAGAGAATTCATCCTGAGTGATAAGTGAATTTGAGAACTATAAAAATGAGTGGTCTAGAACAGAGTTGTCCAACTGGCGGCCCGCGATGTCATTTGTGTCTCGCAAAAGTCATTAGTAGGATTTTTAGGTTTTAAAATATGTTTTAGATTCCTAAAATAGGTTCTTTCAGTATCTTAATTATGCTTTTTAAATGGTAGAATTGGTGCAAATGAAACAAAAAACTAAAAAACATATTTTTATAATTTATTATTTATAATATAAAATATTAAATGTTATAGGTATATAAAAGATCAAAATAAATCAATATTATGTAGAATCAGTATTGTATATTATGCGATAATAATATTTATGAATAACTTTATTTGTTTGCCCATTAGTTAGAATTATTCGTACCGTATTTTGCTTCACAATAAATTACTAACACTTTCTCCAAATTTACAAGAGAAAATGAATGCATCTTATCGGTCAAGATCATTTTTATTTCTCGGATATTCATAGCTTTATCTTAGAAACGGAGGCAGACCTTTCCACGAAGTCAGGAAGTAGTGGCATGAAGACATTTATCGCAAGAGCCTGGTCCTGTATATTCATTTCTCGTTATCTTAGATAGATAGATAGGGTTTATTCTACAATTGGGCTGATGTTGCCCGGTGGCAGAATACAGAAACACAAAAGTACATTAAAATTACAAAACACAATTAACTATAAAAACAATATATAAAAAATCAATATAAAAAACAAACGAATTATCTTCATTACCTAGAATATGCAACTGCATTTACATGCCTTTACACATACAACAAATGAAACTACATATATACTAACATTTAAGTAAATAAACTTACTTACATATCACACCAACATTCATACATACAAACATACACGCTTACATACATATCATACAAAGACAAAGGAACACTCGCATACACACCATCCTACAAGTATTCACTCACAATCATATTCAGACAAATATGGATAATCACTTTTACCTACAACATAATAATATACAATACTTATAATAATTTTTACATTTCTAACACGTAAAAACACTCGTTAACATCACTTCACTGCACTTCACGTCACTGCTCCTCATAAAACTTTACCTAAATACTAATAGCTCAATACTTTTTAGTTTACTACCCATAATCGCACCTTTCACTTCACTTCACTGCACGTTTTCACCCTATTGATTAATTTCCTATACTTTTTTTCTAAAACCACGCGCTGAGCAAGGAAAGGGCTCAAAAACTGTCGCAGGCAAATCGTTCCAATCTACGATTGTTCTGTTTACAAAGGAGAATTTGCCTACGTCCGTTCTTTGAATTCTAGTTCTAATTTTATATTTATGATCAAAACTATTAAAATAATCTGGTTTATCTAGCCTTCCCCGTATTTCCTGCCATGCAGAGCCACCAGTGTAAGATTTATACATTACGCAAAGTCGAGCCCTTTTCCTCCGATGTTCTAACGATTCCCAACGTGCAGTTATGTTCCTCCGAAAAGTGTATTTTGCCGAACTGTTTTGTATCCTCTCTAAGCTCTTCTTAAGTCCTATTCTGTACGGATCCCAACAACTAGCTCCATATTCCATTACTGGCCTAACAAGCGAGGTATACGCGATTTCTTTTGCTTTCGTATTGCATTTTTAAGATTTCTCATGACGAAATGCAAAGACCTCCAAGCTTTACCCACTACGTAGTTAGTTTGTTTCTCCCATCCCAACTTACTATCCAAGAGGATGCCAAGGTATTTACAGTTTGAGACTCGCGGAATACGTCATTACCTAGCTGATAAGGCAATGTATGAAAGTCTCTGGCCCTACAAAATGTGATCGCTTTACATCTTACAGATAAACGCAACTTAAAATTAACACCACCCTTGTCTGATTTGTCTGATGTGCCGACACAGAAGAAAAAAGTTAACATAAGCCACAGACAAACAAAATTAGGCAAATTAGTCTCTTTTTACCTTTTTAAAAGTAAATAGGTTCAAATAGGCATTAATGTTGAAACAGGCGCTATAAAATTGAGAGGTTTTGTTTCAAAGAAACCTAAATTTTATACAGAGTGTCCCACCAACTATGGTCCACCTTTATAACTTCTAAACGGTTCAGGATATCGAAATGCAGTTTTCGCTTAACAATGCGGAATCATGAGGCAAGTAACATACCGTCGAGAAATTGTCTATAATATTTTTAGTTGTCGAGAAATTTAATCATGTGATTTTTTAAATGGAACGATATATTTTGTTCACCAGCAATGGAGATATCAAGAAAAAAATAATAAAATATTATTAACATGTGTTAGTATTTTGACAGTAATTTGCGTATAAATTTAGACTTTCTGGAATGTGATTTTGAATTAAACGGACAATATTTCGTGTAGCAGCCGTTGCAACTCGCCTTCGGGGAAAGTGGTCTTCGCGACGTCGAGACTGTTTCGTGTAGACAGGAGTGTGAGAGGGGTGGCCGTGAGGAATAGAGGCGTAATTACAGCAATTCATGGTCTTGACACGAAGATCATATGTACAAACATCATTTTTTTAACATTTGTTGCGACATTTGACGCAACGCGTCTCTAAGCTCGTGGGCATTGAGCGCTTTGCGCTTTGCGCTTTTACGCAATCCTCCATTAACCACCGCGCCATTTCTAGGAGTAATCCTCCATTACATATCATTATGTCACGTCTCGTTGTGAAGAGGACCGCCAGGTAGCATCTCCGCGCACGCGCCTCTCTCTTGCGTTGCCCCTGCGTCACTATAAGGAAGGAATTAGGATCGAGGTAGGACTTAGGACACTTCACAGGGGTTGGACTAGCCCCGGTGAAGTAGTCAAACTGATTTTGTTGGAACAAATTCCACATGAGATCGACGGGAATCGAACCCGCGACTTCGCTCTGAGCCACCAGATGACGATTAGGATGACGATTATTAACGATCAGGATGAGAGATTTTTTCCAATTTGTTTATCTGAATTGAACTTTTCTTCTACTGATATTCCAAAGCAACGATAATCAAAAAGAAATAATTTGTATCGGAAAGATGATAATAATAAAGGTTCTTTTCAAACTTACAAGAATTGAGCTCAGTGTGTTATGGCAGAAACAAGCTGTCATTTTAAAACATGGGAAGGAAATTAATTCTAAAAGATTTTTATTGTAATATCTCGATTAATTCATCAAATAATAGATAGGTAGACATTTTCTCTTATTATTTACTGTTAATAAACTTCTTATTTAAACACGTACCAAAAGAACAAAGTAATAAAAATTTTGAAATGCTCTTGACAGTTTATCAGTGTAAATTTACTAATCTTTAACACAAATGCGCATCTGCAGTCACGACTGTTAATGATTGGACTGCTAATGACTGCTACTGATTGGGGAGATTCTCACTTGATAACGCCACGTGCTGCCACAAACTTGAAAATCCACGGCAGAAGACTGAAGTGTAGTTTTCTTTTCCATTTATGAACATCAGTAGAAGTATGGTTGCGAAGTGGACGAGTGATCATCTTAATTAAAAAAGAAATTTACCAACGAAGAGACTGTGTTTGGAATCTTGTCAAGTTTGAAAATGATATTTATTATTAAAGAAGGCAAGTGAAATACAATAAATCAATGGAAGAAATCTCATTCTGATCGTTAAAATTGGTGTTTCTTAGTGTGACCTTTCTGTCAAGACATTGCATTGCTGTAGTTAGGCCTCTTACGCATTCTCAGATGGAGAGGTTAAACAAGAATCCTGTTACAGTTCCGCCTAACCACAACCTTTACTGGCCTTTTCTTAGAAATAATACACCTCGTATATCTACATGCGGGCTTAGCCCTGATGATGGGATGTGTGCGCCAGCAGTTTTGGATTCCCTCCCAACAAATAACAAAGAAGGTAATTAATGCTTGCCTGACTTGCAAGCGCTGGCTAGCTACTCCTGTTGGGAAGATTATGGGTTCACTGCCTCCTAGCCGTGTTAATCCTTCTCGGCCATAGGCTCACACATCCTTAGATATTTGTGGGCCAGTTTTGACAAGGCCGTCTCTTACGAGATCCAAAGTGTCTCAGAAGACCTGGATCGCCGTGTTTATATACCATTCCACGAAAGCCTCGCATTTAGAAATTGTGGAAAACCTATCTGCTTCTCAATTTATTGCGGCCTTTGAACGTTTTGGGTCGAGAAGAGGTTATCCTGTGCAAATGTATAGTGATAATGCTAGTACATTCAAAAGGGCTAGTCGTATCATCGCAGAGGCTAATCGCTTTATTCTTTCTTCTCAGGATTTAGAGGTTATCACAAAATTTTTATCAGTGCAGGGTACCTCTTGGCACTTTTGTCCCACATACTCTCCGCACCGAAACTCGTGAGCAGAAGCTTGTGTAAAAAGTCTTAAATTCCATTTGCGTCGCGCTTTGAGGCAACAAGTGGCGGGGCCGGCGGGGCAGCGTGGGCAACAAGGCGGCAGAGGAGAGAATGTGCATGGAGTGACACGCTGGACTATAGACCGCTGACCACGAAGAGCGAACCCAGCCCGTGGACATTGGCCGTCAGCGAAGGGCAATTTTTGTGTGCATTTAGACCCCCTACTAGCCAGATGTGTAAAAGGAGGAACATTTTTACTGAGTGTGGTCTGGTTTGAAAAGTCTGGACATGTGTTTAGAATAATTATTCATTTGTGCCTCGTAGGTTTCAATACATTCTGCAATGTTTAAACTAATTTCATTTTCTTTACTGTATCAGTCACGCAGCCTCGCCTAGTTAGTGTGCTTTCATTTAGTGTTATCGCAGCATTGCAAGAGTTTTCAGAAATTGTTAAAGTTTTTTTATTCTTTGACAAAGTCGAAGTCGTCGAAGTCGAGGTCTTTAGCTTACAAACCATTATAAATCAACCTACCAGAATATTTAAAAAACGCACTACCGCCATTGATCAAATAATAATAGACACAAATGATTGCAGCTATTCAGCTGTTACATACAACACAAGCTTCAGTGACCATACAGCACAAATTCTCAAACTCAAAATGGGCACAGAAGTTATTAAGGAAACACTTTATAAAGAAACCCGAAAATTCTCTCAAGAAAATTTTGACAAATTTAACTCTCTAATAAGTTCAGAAAACTGGGAGGAGGTGTACAAAGCAACAGACACTAATACCAAATTTAACTTATTCATAAACGTTTTCCAAAGTTATTTCATCACTGTTTTCCCACAAACACTTAAGAAATTAAAAAGCAAAAACCACAAATCATGAATAACAAAGTGGATCAAAACATCATGTGAAAGAAAACGATACATGCATGAAACAATTCTTCACAATGAATGTAGTTCTGATTTTATTTCTTATTACAAAACATACAAAAGTATACTCAAGAAAGTAATTAAACAGGCCAAACTGTTAATGAACGATCATCGCATTGCCAGAGCACAAAACAAAACAAAACAAATGTGGAACATTGTGAAAAATACTCTAAAAACAGGAAACAGAAACACTAAGAACATTGAACTTCACTACAAAAACAATGTTCTACGCATAGGAAATAGCAAACACATTCAATAGACATTTCTCAGAAATTGGTGAAAAACCAATTCTCTGCAATTCATTAAATAATATAAACATGCAGACAAATATCCGCACATTATCAAATGTCAATTCCATATACATTTCAGAAACATCACCTGCAGAAATACAAAAAATCATTAATCAAATGAGAAACAAATTCTCCACAGAACTGGATAATATCCCTGACACCCACATTAAATATACAGCAACAAACATAATAGAACCGCTCACTCACATTTGTAACCACTCCTTAATGACAGGTATCTTCCCAGAAATTCTCAAAAAAGCAAAAGTGAAGCCGCTGTTCAAAAAAGGCAACACTCACGATCCCATGAATTACAGACCGATATCCTTACTATCTAAATTATCCAAAATTCTAGAAAAGCTCTTTAATGATGACTCAAAAATTTTCCCAATTCTAATAACATATTGACCAAGGCTCAACATGGATTTAGAAATGGTAGATATACAGATACAGCTGTCTTCTCCTTTCTAAATGACATACTTGGTGCTCTAGATCAGAAAGAAATCCCCAACGGTTTGTTCCTAGACTTATCCAAAGTATTTGACATTATTGACCATCACATACTGTTATCCAAACTTAAAATTTTGGGAATTAGAGGCATTGCACATCAATGTGTTAAATCTTACCTTTCAAATTGTTGTCAAGTAGTCACAATCAAGCATGTTAGAGATAATAAGATTTCAACCCATTTTTCTCAACCTAAAATGATAAATAATGGAGTACCACAAGGATCAACCCTAGGCCCTATATTATTTCTCTTATACATGAATGACATGCCCCTGACTCTACAAAAGAACAAAATGGTCCTATTTGCAGATGACACAAACATCATTATTAAAGCAAATACTCAACAAACTCTATAAAAAGAAACACTAACAGTTCTAGAAGCACTAGTAAAATGGTTCCAGGAAAATTAACTCATCATAAATACCAGTAAAACTGTCTCCCTAAACTTTCAGAAACCACTCTGAAGAAAAGCCACCAACACAATTGATGATAAAAAATATGCCTGTATAAATTGCCCAAAAAACAACTTTCCTTGGTTTGACTATTCAAGATGATCTAAAATGTAAGTCTCACATCACAGATCTAAACAACAAGCTTACCAAGTCATGTTATGCCACCTACATTCTTAAGTCAAATTCTAACTTGGATACGCTGCGAACAGTATACTTTGCAAATGTACACTCGCATCTGAAGTACAGAATCATATTCTGGGGAAATTCTCCAGAAAGTATTCATACTTTCATCATCCAAAAACGAATATTGAGAACAATGACAAACACTCACAAATACGAGTCCTGCAAACCACTTTTCAAAAAATTACAAATCCTACCACTACCATGCATGTACATTTTAGAAATATTAATCTTCACAAAGAAGGCACTTTTGGAAAACAAGGATTCTGTTACTCTAAACGCAGAAGTTCATAACTATGATACTAGACATGCCTATGACATAACTATGATACTAGACATGATACCTGCATGTCCCACAAAGAGAAACTTCACTCTTTAAAAAAAGTACCCTTATAGAAGACATTACACTATACAACAAACTCCCTAGTGACTTTAAAAGCTCTGTACACACTTTCAAAAATAAACTGAATGCTTTCCTGTTAAACTATACATTCTACAGTACAAAAGAATATATACATCATAAACACATATCTACACAAATATAAACTAGTACTAATCATTTTTACATACTCTGTTGCATGTTTTGAAACCTCCCAAACTGACTGTTGAATGTAAGGGATGGACCCAGCCCAGGCATCAACTCATAAGACGACAACTACTTATTTATTTATTTTTACTTTCTTCTCTCTTTGTTTTTTCCTTTCTTTCTTTCTTTTTTTTATTAGTATAGTTTTTCAATTTTTATCTTCATTTCTTTTTTCTTCTTTTCTGTATTTAATACTTAGAAATATCTACATTGTACATTTTATTATTAAGTACATATTCTGACTTGTCATACATGGCTTATGCTGTATTTATGTGACAAATAAATAAATATATTATTATTATTATTATTATTATTATTATTATTATTATTATTATTATTATTTATGATTATCCATATTCACAGGATTAATAATAAACTCAAAATGATTAAAAATAGAATTTATAGTAATATTCATTGGAGTAAACTTAACATTTTTCTCTCAACATTTCTTAGGTTTAGCCAGAATACCATGTCAGTATACTGATTATCCTACATTAGGAGGCATTGGTCAGGTCAATCCAGGGAATATCAATTTTGGTGATAATCCTACATAGGGTACAGGCACTAAGTGCATCTGTTTACAGATGAATAGGCAGTGTTTTTACTGTAATATTATTTTTCAATATTATCAACCCACCAAGCATGGATTTTGAAGACACAATGTGTTAGAGGAAGTAATTTCCTACATGTAGGAACAAGATTCAAATATTTTTACTTCCTTTGCAAGTAGTTTTATTACATGAAAGTGAATATTTCCATATTAATTCTTCCAAAAAACATTTTTATAAATTATAATTTATATGTGTATAATTATACACATTGCAATCATTGAAGTGCACTGTGATATTAACATAAATATTCCTCAGCTTCTGGGTCAATGCTCTTCTTCTTCTTCTTCAGATTTTCTGCCCACCATTCTTTAAGAACAATCAGAACTGGTGAGTTACAGCTAAAGGTGACATATGAGTAGCTTTGGTTATAAACCACAGTTATTACCTTGGTTTAAACATTTCAATTGTGTTCATTATTTAATCTATATTGGCTTAATGATGTTAATAAATATCATATTATTACAATACACAATAATTTCTTGAATTGTTGAGGAATATTGAGGAATTTTGTTCTCTTTTTTAACAGTTTAGTCCGTGAATATTTCACTTGCTTAAGTTGTTTATTTTGATTTTACTATGGCAATGAGGGATTACTTATAAATCATTGGCCTGGCATTGATCACACTGAATACACGGACTAAAAACAGCACATGGCATGAAAATGATCATGTAATTCTAGAGACCTTAAGCTTCAGTGAGGTACTTATATTCTAAATTTTTATTATTAATTTTGTCAGAACTTAAGAACATAAGAATTTATATTCTACATTTTTATTATTAATAGAATTTTATTTTTAGAAATTTTAATATCTCAATTGTGGTATTTCAGGATGGTTTTACCGTGGATATCTGCAGCCTGTTTGGACTGATAGCAGGATTTAGATTCCTAGTATATTTAGCTCTACTGGCCAGAACTCGTCACTCAGATTGATTTCTCAAAATGTATTCTTTGGTAAAACAATATTTTTACTAATACATAATATAAAACAATCATTGATATCTAATGATTTTCTGTAACGACATCCGCAGAACATAACTGGGGCCAAGAAAATGTCAATGATGTAAACAGTGTGATCTGTAATTGGGGATATTTTGAGATTTGTCTCTATTTCAGTATAGAATTTAAGTACATAAATGTTGTGTGTTTGTTATTATACATAGATGAATATTAAAAGAAAATTAACGCAACTGTTTGGCAACTTGAGGAAATATTGGTCATAAGTCATGAATCTGAAATAAAACTAATGATGTGAAGAATTCACAATTTTTTGTTTCTTTTGTCTCATGTCTAGTTTATGCTTAGCAGCTACATAATTTTCACTAAAAATATTACAACTATTCTATAAGAAAATCCCAAATAAGAGTACAATATAGATGATCCATACTAAAGTAATAGGAGGTATTTTAAATAATACATTAAGATGGAAAATTTAGTTCTGTATTTGCACTCTACAATATAAATTCTTGTGGACTTTGACAACATTTGGAATCTGTTCTGTTAATTTTTCATATTATGGTCACATTCTTTCATGAATTTTCCTATTTTTTTGTCATATTTTTTTCTTTCTGATTCCATTTTTGCATACTTGCTTGCAGTCATCTCAAAGAGATTTTTCATATCTTCAAATATTTATCTAATTTCTTACAATGTTTTGTTGTACATAATTGTCTATCTTTCCTATAAGTATATACACACGTGAATTAGGAGAGTAAGTTTTATAGATGGGGAAAAAGAAAGCGCAGAAAGCACCAGATGCAAAGGAAGTGTCTATTCTGTTCAAGTTTTGGGCCAAGGTCAACTGCTTCTGCAAAATTTATTTAATAACTTCAGCAAGTAGAATTGTCTTCATGGTGTGCCAAAGGAGACCGGGTGAATTGTAAATGTGCTAGGTTTTAAAAGTATATTTTCAATATAATGGTTATTTAAACAGTTATTAAAGATTTTGAAAATGCAACCAAATAAAAATTTATGGTCATATGGTCTTATTTATGGTCATATATTTCATATTTTTTAGGTCATAAATGCTTGCATATTTCTAACAATTTGCGGTCATGAACACCCAGGCCCTACTCATTGTGTACTTATTTGTGCCTAGTGATAATTGAATTGATTATACATTGGATACTTTTATGAATAATTTTATTTTATATAAGATACTTGCTTTTAATGGGTATATTAAAGATGTAATCTCTGTTCCTTTTGAAAAGGTTTTAAATGTGATGCATGTACCCCTTTAAGATAACTGATGTGGAAGAAAAAAACAACAAATAATTTAGACATTATAAACATTATGGAACTGCTTTCAAACCGTCATTTGAGCTCCAATGGTCGTGATGAGAAAATCTTAAATTAATTAATTCATTTAAATACATTAACATTTATAAATTCATTAGAAACTTAATAAATAAATTCGTTTGAATATTGGTCTAATTCATAAATAGTTTTCAGACAACCTTACGTTGCAAATAGTCACATTCGTAAATATTAACACTGGCATACATTGTAGCTCTTAATATGGATCACGTTAAATGAGGCTCCTACATTAAATAGGCCTTTCTCCTTACATTTCAAGTTATGTGCCGTTCTGAACAAATTCATCAATAATTCGTTGGTAATTGCACTGACCGTGCTGGCCCAGTCACCTTCACCACGCAAGAAAGACAACGAAGTGTCACAACAGGGTGAAGAAACACAGGCTTCCTGCCTTCCTCCTGCTCCATGGAACTCGAAGCTATCCTCTGGTGCGGGAAACAGAAGAAGGCACTGCAACTCTGACGAGAAATTTGCTTTGAACTGTTCAATCATAACATTAAAAGTCATCCAAACTTGGCAGAACTCAAACTCTGTCAGATCTTTCTTCTTGGAACAGATCCCTTAAAATTTTAGATGGAAGATTTTTTAAATGTATTCCAAATAAAGTGAACATTTTCTTACAAGAATCATTCTATAGATATGGAATAAAATATTTAAAAAATCTTTTGTATTTAAAGACAGTATTACATTGTATAAAACAAAATGTATTGTCTGATAAATTAACACTCACCTCTATTGACCCCAAACATTGGTCCCGAGGGGCTTCAGTATTACTTTTTGTGACCCAGAAAATGATGCAAACCTGTGATGGTATCCATGTTTTGAAAACACAATTTTTATTTATTGCAACACTTCCTTATACACAAGATTCATTGTTCTGTTTCCTCATGGTAATATTTAAATTTTAATATTTTCAAACAAACGGACCCTGGATATTGCCTCATAATGTTGACCATGACTAAAAACAGGTTTAGGCAAATACAGCCCAACACTTTCTAATGTTTGTCCCTGAGCCTTGTTAATTATCATGAAAAACACGAGGCAAACTGGAAATTGTTGTCTTCTAAAATTAAAGGAAGAGTTTAGTCAGATGGTGTGCAATCAATTTGGGGAAGTAACACTCATTGTCCTAAATTGTGTTCTGTAATAATCTCCAAATCTAAACAGTTTTCATATATGTTATGAACAATCAGTCTTGTGCTATTAAGAAGACATTGACAATTACTATTGCGCCATTTTTCAATCTTAGATTATGTGGAGGTAGGTAATCCACTTAATTCTAAACTGTTAAGAAATTCTGAAGGGAACTGTACAATTCCATTTTCATTTTCAGTAATTAAATGATTAACACTAAAATATATTCTTTCTTTACCAGGAAGGAGATCAATTACTTCAGAATTCATGAAATCACAATGTTCAGTTTTAGTAGATAGAATTACAGTTTCATAAAATCTCCTAACATCATTTGGTGAAAAAATTGCTTCTCCATAAATTTCAGAAACAATGTCTTTTTGTACTACAATACATGAAGGCAATTCAACAGTTCCTTCTGGTTCTCCATTTATGCTTGGATATTCTCCATTTCCAATTTATAATAAAAAAACAGAAAATTCCTTTTCTTCTGGATTTGCTCGGATTTTTTTTTGTTAATTTAACTATTTTGAATAGTGGCCAAAACAGTGATGATTTTATTTAAATATGCACAATGGTTTGTCTGGAGGCATGTGGAACTATGGGCAAAACCTGACCAAAATCACCACCAAGAACAACTTTACCTCCAAAAGGTACATCATTATTCATTTTTTTAAAGGTTTATTTACACACGTTAATGCAGGGCACTTGCCATAAATGCTTCATCCCAAATTATAAGTTGTGATTTTTTAAACAGCTAATCAGCTTCTTTACTGTTCACTTTAAGTGCTGATACAGATGTTTCATGCAATTGCATTGGCAATTTGAATCTACTGTGAACAGTTCAGCCATTGGATATGAGCATAGCTGCAATTTCTGTCCATTAAACAGATATAACTTCAACTCCAATATTTGTACAACAATGAATGAGGCAATCGTATAAAAGTGGTTTGACCTGAACCTCCAGGACCATCTATGGAATAAGCATTACATAAACTGTTGTCATTTTGTGTAATACTATTCATAAGTTGTTCAATTATGTGCAGTTGTTCGTCATTGTTTTTTTCCATAATTTCCTGTAGTTTGCTCTTGAGTTCTAAGCTTGTGGCATTGGATTCCTCTATTTGAATTGGATTTTCTTTGACAGATGGTAAATTAAAAATAGCAAGAGACATTCCATGTAATTTTATAGTGGCTTTTTAAATACAAAAAGCTGACTTAGTTGAATAGACATTTGAAAAACACAGGCTTCTTCTAAATAGCGATGCCATTCAGTCACCCATTAGCAAACCTTGTTGCATCGCAGCTTCCTTAAATGTAGGATACACAATGTTTCTGAATGTTCTCATGTCCTCAAAACTTCAGGCTTGACAACATGAAGCAGCAGTTTCTTCCAAAAATTGTGGCTTGTTTTCCAAACATAATGAAGTGGTGTTTTAGGATAAGTGAACAAACCTTTTATGGACAGGTTTTTGTTTAAATTAAACCAAGCCATATGTTTAGTGCATCTTGACTGTTCTCTAAACAAAGCTTAATTGTCATTGGTAAAGTAGTCTTGTTGTTGATGAGGCAAGTGAACAGGTAAGTGAATTGCATTGTGAAATTGGTCATGCATGCTATAGGCGAAAATTCTGTAAGCAGCCTCACATGCACTAACATATCTTGTATTTAAAAATTTTGATACCTCATTATGTATTAGAATTCGATTTTCTGAAGATATTTGAGAATTAGGACAATCATGACCTTTGCAAACCAATTTATAAATATATTTCACACTATGAACACTTGCCCAAACTTCTATTTTTTTTTTTTAATTTTCTTAATTTTTCGATTTCCTAATGGTAGAACAGAAATATTATTTTAAGAATATTAAAAAACAGAAAATTCTTGTCCTAAATGGCAATTTTCGTTGAAAAATTTGGAGTCGTTTTTAAGAAAATGGTGTTTAATGTGTTTTGTATAAATTGTAATTAATGTTAACTAGTTACATTAGTCATAATTGCATTTCAACTCTTTATATTTAAAAGAAGGTAAGATTCTGTCAACTTTTGTATGTATAAGTTGTAATGTGATACATGGTACAAATGATACAATGTTATTTTTTTATAATTTCATTATAATCAATTTTCTAAATATTTTTAAACCACATGACTGAAGATGGCTGTAAGGTGTAACTGAAACATCAGTAAACCACAATGTTAATAGATTGAATCTGAGTTGCATACATACAAATAAATTTGAATGTCAACAAACTTCGAATAAATTTGAATAAAAAATATTAGGCAATTTAGAAGCCAATAACAATTAAGATTTGGGACTGAGTTGGTTAAAGGAATTGTCAAATGCAAAATAAAAAGATATTTCATATACACATATTTATTTCTAAATTATGTAAATAAACATAGTCATTCACACACAAAAAAAATTACAAAATCAATATAAGCAATAATCAGGGGCGGTTCTTCATAAGGTTCACAGGTTCACGCAACACCCAAAAAATTGAGAGAAAATAGAATATACACTTCGTTATTACAATATCATTAATAGTATGCCTTTTTTCTGTGTCTTTGTATAATTTTCATACCAGTATTACATTGACGAACCGATGTGTCTACATGGCTGTTCACGTTCTCGAAACAACACCTTGCTCAGACTTCGTTTCATAAGGACCATTGGGTACTACGTGACTTCGCTTCTGTGTTATCATAGGGTGCTTTCATCGTGTTCACACTTACGCCGTGAACTCCGCTTGGCGCAGCACTCGGGCATCACGCCACTCAACTCGAGACGAGTCTTCGGCGCGCTGTCAGTAAAACAGTGTCCTCGATACGTTATTCCGAAACGCAAGTTTTGCTTCTGATGTTGATGGTGAAGGCCGTCTTAAAATCTGTGTAAAATGAGTTTTACATCTCGGGTTCCAATAGTATGTAAGTTAAGGTGTCTGTGCATCCTGGTATTAAATTATTTCTCTAAAATGAACAAAGTTGTTAATTTTATTGGAAAAAAGTTTAGCTACGATGATATTCTTGAAATCACAAATGAAATGATCACTTGGTCCGGATCAGCCTGTTCTGAAAATTAACAATGCTATCAATTGCTGGTTTAGGCTGCTGGTTTAGATGAATTTCCGGATTGTTTATTAAAAACTTGTGCACCTGCCTTTATACATCCGTTAACTCACATTTTCAATGCTTCTTTATGTACAGGAATATTTCCAGATATTTTCAAAACAGCAAAAATTAAGCCACTTTTTAAAAAAGGGAACAAAAATGATATTCAAAATTACCGGCCAATTTCTCTTTTGTCAGTTTTCTCAAAAATTTTAGAAAGGCTTTTCTACTTACGAATGGAAACTTTTCTCAGGAAAAACAGAGCGTTTTCAGACTCACAACACGGTTTTAGAAAATCAAAATCTACGGAAACTGCCATTTTTTCTTTTCTCAAAGATGTTGCTTCATCAATAGACCAAAATGAAGTACCCATTGGAATATTCTTAGATCTCTCGAAAGCTTTTGACGTTATTGACCATAAGATCTTGCTCTCAAAATTACCTTCGTATGGAATTCGTGGTATTGCCCTAGATTGGATAACTTCTTACCTTAAACATCGGACTCAAAGAGTAGAAATACCATACTGGCAGGAAAGGACATTACATACTTATATTTCCAATTCTGTGCCAATTGTGCATGGGGTCCCGCAAGGTTCGATCTTAGGTCCTTTTCTCTTTCTGTTATATGTAAACGATATGCCCTCGTCTATTAAAAATGGAAGAACGGTTCTGTTTGCTGATGACACGAATGTTCTTTGCAAAAAAGAAGCAGTAAATAGTACAATTTCAGAAGTTTCAAATTGGTTTAATAATAACAAATTAATTGTTAACGAAAGAAAAACTGTTTCAATGCATTTTTGCATCTCAAATCGGAAATCGCATGTTCCATTGAAAATGAACAATATGCAATTAGCTGATGTTGAGGCAACAAAATTTTTAGGTTTTTCAATTCAATCAAACCTCAAATGGAATGTACATATAACAGAATTAAACACTAAATTAAGTTCATTATGCTACGCATTCAGAATTCTTTCAAATTCTGTCAGCCTTCATGCAGCTCGTTGCATTTATTTTGCAAATGTGCATTCCCGCCTGAGATATGGCATAATATTCTGGGGAAGCTTATCCTGTAGTATTCAGACCTTCAGATTGCAAAAGAAAATTATTCGAATAATGAAAAAATGCCTTCCACGTGATTCCTGCAAGCCTCTTTTCATTGAGCTGGGAATCCTACCATTGCCTTGTCTATTTATTTACGAATCTGTAATATTTGTCAAAAATGACCTACTTAACGGAGGGAACATATTTTCATGCAATATTGATATTTATAATTACAACACACGCCGTAGAAATCACGTGCATCAAGTGTCAGTATCAACAGCTCAGTACAAGAAATCAACATACAATACATGTACGTTACTTTACAACGCATTGCCAGATGACATAAAACAATTAAAGTCGGTACACAAATTTAAGTTAAAAGTAAAATCTTTTCTGTTGCAAAACTGTTTCTATACAATTAGAGACTATACTGATCGTGAAAAAGAAAAAAATGTTTAATGTAACAAAACAAAGATATATAATGAATTAGTTTATGTTTGCATTGTATACATTTAAAAAAATATTTAATACGCCTGTAACAAGTAATGTACTTCAGCTTCCGGGTCAATGACCCCCATCTCGATCAGGTTTTTGTCCAGTTTCCCTGATCCATTGAGCAAATGCTGAGATGGCCCCTTGTTTTGCTTCTGGACGTAAATGTAGCTTCACTGTGCGCACGTTTTGTTGAGCACTCCTTTTGCTTGTAGTTCATTTACAGTTGAAATTGATTTTCTATAACTCGGGAAAAAACATTTTTCAAATATCTTTATTTTTCTAAAATAATTATTTTCTAAATTCATTTTTTCGTTTTTTATATAAAATTCTGGCCCTCAAGAAAATGTGCGCAGATAAATTTCTTTCACCACACGTCATATACAGTTTTTACTGTTTTTTTGACAAATAAATAAATAAAATAAATAGAGAAGCAACTTATCCGTGAAACCAGTAACTTCAATGAATTGATGATAGAGAAATTTGTGCATCGGCAATTGGATTTTCAATTCAAGTAAACAAGGAAATATTATAATTTCCAGGTAGATTGATCAAATTAATGATAAATGTTTCGTTCTGATTGTTGCTTAATGAAACTTGTAATATTGAGGCTACGTATAGAAGCGTAAGGGTCAAAATTAACATATAGTAATAAACGAGAAATTAAGCTTTATTTGAAGATGAGTTATTAATGTTATAAATAGTATTGATTTTTTTCACAAGCTGGTCAGGTCACTGCTATATAGTAGACAGCCTGCTCCTTGATCGCAGTAAAGCAGCTGGCCAACGTCCACATATCAGTCGTGTGTATTGAAAGAAAGGCGATACGCAGACGTGCTGCGTGAGCCGACCTGTCACCGGCAACGGATGTTGCGCTGACCTCAGCTCGATTTCGGAGCGGCTGCGCGACCTCGCTCTCACGGCGCTGTCACACGTAGGGGGGCGCGTCCGAGAAAAGTTTATGATCAGTTTCTTGGAATGGAAACGATAATTTTTCATGCCATTCCTTCTTTGTAGTAGTTTTTACATTCATTTACAATTATTCGTAAAAAATCCAAATATTTTAAAATATATTTGAAATTTAAAGTGAAATGTTTTTAAACAATTTAAATAGTAATTGTGCCTGCTAATCAATAATTGTGTTCCTTAATCGGGAAATATTGGAAAGACACACCTCACGACCATTGCGTATGCAACACCCTTAAATTTAACTCACCCACCGCCACTGGCAATAATACATTCAGATTATTCACTTTGCTGTCGACTGAATATTGAAACTATGAATTTAGAAAATTGTCAAAATACTAGACAATATTTTTTCAAATATTGGCTAATATTAATATTGGCCGGTGCAGTTGAAACACAAAGGACGTAAGAATCTTAATAGAAACATTTCCTGTGTATCGGAGTCTCGTAGGAATAGTACTCGATTTAGGGACAGGAAAGAAAATACGCTTTCATAAAATTGAAAAGTTTCGAGGCAACCTACTTGAATGCTAAACTAGCGCTCCGCCTCATAGCGGGATTCGTCGTCACCATCGAGCGCGTAACTTACGAATCATACAGTGCAGCAGAAAAGCGCCACGTTTTGCATCACTGTTGTCATAAAAGACCGTACTTCATTCTTAACCTCGATCGCGCCATAGCCTTCAGGGAATATCAGATTGGAATGTAACAATGGCATTCCGCGAAGCGCTCGCGAATTCCTGTGAATTACATCTCAATCTTGTGACATGATTTAGCTGCATGAAAAGGAGTTATCAGAGTTATAATTGTCAAATTTGTGTTGATATTTGCTTAAAAATATTTAGTTTTCGCACCTCATGTTCTACCATTTGTATCTTATCTCGTTTATCACCTAGCAATGCATGGGGTGACATGAATGTGTTATGTACATCGCATTTAATATAAAATAGTTCATTATTAAATCGAAGAAATAAAAAAAAATTCTAATGATGATTTTATCTTTATTCCAAAATTCTTAAAAAAAGTTTTATGATTACTAACAAAAAAGGTAAAATATTAAATAAATAAAAAAATAATATTTATAAAGTTAAGTGTGCGGAAAGCTGCTGTCATTATAATACACAAAGTAGTTATTTCTTGAATATCCTTTTGTGGATGAGAAGAATGGTTCCTAATATTCTTTGAGTTAAGAATCTCTCTTCGGCTTGGTTAACGAAATATTTGAAACACTAGAACGACTGAAAATCATAGTATGCGAATTAGAAGGGATGCATATATGACTTCGATAACTGCTTCAAATGCAAGATGGTCAGCAAGGGACGATGTCCTCGGATTGCGGCGGTTCAAACCAACGAGCTTTCCTTCACCGAACCAGCCAACTAGATGAGGCGACTCGCCGCTCTACTTCTTCACGCGGTCGCTAGATCGCGTCTGCTGTGCCTCTTCCCGCGTGGCAGACCAAGCGAGAGCGGGCTTTCTAGAGTCCCTAGATACAGATGCTGTATCTATAATAGGGCTTTCCTTCAACGCCTGCACTCTTGACGGCAAACCTGCAAACTAGATGAGGCGATCCGCCGCGTTTACTTTTTCCCGCAACTTTATCAGTTCCCCATCAGGAGACCGAGACGTGTCGAATGACACCTCGAATGTCTCGATTGACGCACGGAAAGTGGTCTAACCGTGAGAGACGAAACTGAGACATGTCTGAGAGAGAGAGACGTGGTCGAATGACACCTCGAATGTCTCGATTGACGCACGGGAAGTGGTCTAACCGTGGGAGACGAAACTGAGACATGTCTAAGAGAGAGACGTGTCGAATGACACCTCGAATGTCTCGATTGACGCAGGGGAAGTGGTCTAACCGTGAGAGATGAAACTGAGACATGTCTGAGAGAGAGACGTGGTCGAATGACACTTCGAATGTCTCGATTAACGCACGGGAAGTGGTCTAACCGTGAGAGACGAAACTGAGACATGTCTGAGAGAGAGACGTGTCGAATGACACCTCGAATGTCTCGATTGACGCACGGGAAGTGGTCTAACCGTGAGAGACGAAACTGAGACATGTCTGAGAGAGAGACGAGTCGAATGACACCTCGAATGTCTCGATTGACGCACGGGAAGTGGTCTAACCGTGGGAGACGAAACTGAGACATGTCTGAGAGAGAGACGTGTCGAATGACACCTCGAATGTCTCGATTGACGCACGGGAAGTGGTCTAAGTGGGAGACGAAACTGAGACATGTCTAAGAGAGAGACGTGTCGAATGACACCTCGAATGTCTCGATTGACGCACGGGAAGTGGTCTAACCGTGAGAGACGAAACTGAGACATGTCTGAGAGAGAGACGTGTCGAATGACACCTCGAATGTCTCGATTGACGCACAGGAAGTGGTCTAACCGTGAGAGACGAAACTGAGACATGTCTGAGTGAGAGACGTGTCGAATGACACCTCGAATGTCTCGATTGACGCACGGGAAGTGGTCTAACCGTGAGAGACGAAACTGAGACATCCACACGCACGCACACTGAGGAGTTGATCCAATTACTACTTACAGGAATAATGAAATTAACATAAGTATGTACATCGAAAAATTGTTTTCCGATAGAATGGGGGTATAACATAATGAAATTAAAATAGATACATCTTTTAAAAACAACATCAAATTAAATTTTAAAAAGTAAAACAGAATAATTTGAGCTGCTCACAATAAATCTAAGATGATCACTTATTTCATCCTTTAATAATGTGAACAACTATTTAAGTAATTAATAGACGTTAGAAATAATTTAAAACAGAGGTTTCTCTTTCAATGTAGAAACGGATTTCCGAAACTATCATGAAAGCGAACGGCGATGCGGGGGGGGGGGTAAATGAGAAATAAACACTCTCACAATATTTTTATATTAGTACATTCGACTCCGGTTGTAGCGAACTCGGATATAGTGAACCCTCGGATATAGTGAACATAAGTCACTGGTCCCGTTTCACTTAAATTACAAATAAGGAAAAGAAGCTTCGTTTATAGTGAACCTGAACTTCGGTTGTAATGAACGTAGGAAGAAAGTTCTGAAAATTAATCGGATCTCGTATATCATTAGGCGATTACAAGTACCTTCACAGTGTTCCAAAACAGCAAGAGGCACTGAAAGACATCCAGACTACATTCTGTTATTTAGAAACAGAGAACTATGGAGATTCAAGTACGAAGAGAGCATGAACTCTGGGAGAAGGACATAGAAAAGTTACTAATTGAAAATAATTAATTTTTTAAAGTACAAATAAAGATATTGAAATTTTCAGTTCGTGCTGTTTATGAATTTTACTGTATCTCTATGAATTTTGCTGTATCTGCATTAATAAATTCAATCACTAAGGAGAAAAAAAATTCTAAAAAAAGCAGATTTTTGAAAAAAACCTGTATAATTTTTTTAACGAGTGATTGTTATGGAATTTCTACTTCATGCAAATTATAAATATTCTCAAAAATCATTACAAATATTTCGTCAAACAATTTTTTTCCATGGATAATTAATGAAATGGATATTTAAAAGAATGGAGGTCTCAGTTTTGATCCCTGAATTTTTGAAAATTGCAAATTTTGAAATATATTTTTTAGATATAATGCGAGAAAGTATGTACTGTTGAAACAGCTAGTAACGTTTCTGTTATGCATGACGATTAAACAAATCGTACAATATTTTCACTAGTGTTTAAATTAAATGTGAGAAAGAAGATCATACTGTGTAGTATTTGTGAAATTAATGACAAGCACAGAGGTAGCTACTGCGATTCAGCCTTTTTTTCGAATTGCCACACAACGAAAGAATGGATTTCTATGGAGTGTTTGTCAGAACAATGATGAAAGCAAACATCCCAGGGTAAACATGTAAATATTATTACATCAGAAACTTTCTACTCAAGAAGGTAAATAAGGATAAGAAAAATATGTAATGCCTTTTTAAATGCCTATTTTACATTTTTAAATGCCTATTTTACATTTTTCAATGCCTATTTCTACAGTTTTTCGTGCCTATAAATCCGCAGCTTAGTAATTAACTCGTTTGTTTTTTGTACTTTTAGTATTTGTATTTAAATTGTTTTAAATAGTTAATTTTATTATTTTTTCGATGTTGAACAAAATTGTATTAAAATATTAAGTAATTACTGGATTGAAGAATTGCGAAATTACCGGGTTGAAAACAAATTGCAAGCGGAACAATTTGTAAATGTGGTGGACTTCATTTGAATAAAAATGCTTGAATCATTTTTAATGCAATTGCAATGTCTCTAAAATTGGTAAACTATAACCTAAAAATGACGTAAAAGTAAATTGCAACAAGTCTGAAAATAAAACGAGATTATCATAACTGCGATTAAACTAATTCGGAACTCTCTGTAACCTTTCTCACTTACCCCGTGAATGTTTGTTACAAACCCCGGCAATGACTAACGCTCATCTCAGGGCATCGGAAATTGTAGTTTACGCAATTAGTTTATAATGTTGAGCTTTATTGCATGAATACATGTTTTGAAAACGAGCAGCGTTGGGAGCGAGTTTTCAAATTTGTACAAATGCAATAAAGCAACATTACAAGCGAGTTGCATACGCTACTTTTTTGTATAACAGCATTATAAATGTATAAGAGAATCAAACTTAATTTTGCGAAACAACTTTCCAGTGGTGTCTTTGTGATCGGCCGTTCCGTTTACCTCTACCTCCCCCCGATTCTCTCGCTGCGTGTGTGATGATTCCAGCATTCCACCATTATAATCGACCTTTTATGTTGCAAGAAATCATTCATAATCGGACGTTTTACGGCACAAATGATGACATTTAGATTTTACGGCACGAATGATTGCGTCATCACACATTGGGTCAATCGCAGCGAGAGAATCAGGGGGGAGGTAGAGGTAAACACAACAGCCGATCACAAGGACATCACTGGAAAGTTGTTTCGAAAAATTAAGTATAATTCTCTTATAAATTCATAATACTGCCATACAAAAAAATAGCATATGCAACTCGTTTATAATGTTGCTTGATTGCATTTGCACAAATTTGAAAAATCGCTCCAAACGCGTCGCGAGTTTTCAAAACATGTACTCTTGCAATAAAGCTTAACATTATAAACTAACTGCATAAACTATTATTGTAGTTCATCTCTAATCAAGACATACACCTCGACCGACCCGCAAACTCGTGGTGAAAGTTGAACATCGTCATTATCTTAATCTGAAAACGACTGCGGAACTCGGTGCAACAGATGTGAGATAGCGCAGAGCACATTCCCGACTCGCGACAAAAGAGTTAGTGACATTCACCGAAAAAAATCTACCAGTATACAGTGAGAGTATTTTATCAGGGTGTCGTGATCGTGGAAAACTCTGCTCGGCCGACGGTCCCTCACTCACCTTGAAAAGCCCTCCCGTCCACCGCGGTCGCTGGGGAGCTCAGAGCACCGTTGCCCGTCGGCCGAGCATTTTCACGATCACGACACACTGATAAAATATTACTGCATTTATTTATGACGAAGCAGTGCGATATTACTGTATTATATTCCTTAAAGTAACTTGTGAGAGACTTGAACTAAATACAGTTCGGGCAGGTTTTCCGTTCGACCGGCCATTGGGCTGGGATAAGCTGAAATGAACTGTAAATAGTTCTGTAAAAGACTGTGTCTGGAACGTTTTATGCATTCTTCAAGATGAGATTGAAATCGATGGAGGAAATAATGGGGATTACATACGTAATGGTATTAATATTTCCGATTTCATTTTGGAATGTCCTTTCATCTACGAAGTTTTACGAACGCATATGAACATTTTCTATACGTTATTTACACGGTAAATCCGTACAGAACAGATGTGTAATTTGGTTTGATGTTGCCTGAATCTTCTTGCTTTCAGGAATTCGAAAGCTTGCTTAAGTTTACTTTTGTATGTAGATCTATTGAGGATGTATAACTTCACGAATTTGTGCAAAGAAACTAATCAGTGTTGAGTAATTGTTGACACTGAACGTACGCCCTGGAATGAAGACGCTGACTAATCTTGAGAACATGAACTGATGATTTTAATGACAAGAGCCTCGGAAATTAACAAGCATTCATAAACATATTTCATCTTGATATTTGATGAAACTTCGCGTCGCGTCGTCTCTTTGCCCGTCGATCTGTTGCCCTAGCATGCTTATCGCTCCCGTTACAACCCCTGCAGGCGTGTTAAGGTCCCGAGCAAGGTCACTAGCTTTCTGGAGTTCGCGGGCACTGCGTCTAGAGTAACAGGGACGTGGTTTAAAAACGTAAGAATAAAAATGCTCCAATGAATGACACATGACAAGTCTTTTTGGGAGGACTTTTTAAACTAGTCAGTTGAGTTACTATCCCACAAGAGTTATTAAATCCCATTTAAAAATATTAAATCCCATTATCAAAGAAAAGAAATCATCAATTAAAGTGAAACGGATTTGTTTTATTTCAAATTGTCAAATGGGGGTATACTTGAAGACGTCGGAGCAATGACATGCCATGCTACTATACGCAAGTTTCAAGAAAAGGGAGAGTAAAAGTTTACCCAATGCATTCTACACATAGGGATAAAGAACATGAATTACACTTTCTTCTTACAGTGGATCTTTAAGATAAAAACCATACATCCCGATACATCTATGAGACGTCGAAATACACTAACTCAATTTCATCAGAAATGTGACATAGCATGTTACTGCCCCTAGGTCTTCAATTGAGCTTTTTAAATCGAAAAGATTTTCAGTTTCATCGGCGAAGGAGTCGAGGCGAAGACGGAGCAGGGAGATGGGTGAGGGCGGGGACAGAGACTTGAGGCAGGCAGTGGCTGAGGCGGTGGCGGGGACGGCGTGAAAAGTCTAGTGGCGGAGGTGATGTGGAGTCGTGGCCTGTGGTGACGGGACAAATGTGAAGGAGTCGAGGCGAAGCCGGAGCGGTGGTGGGGCGGGGAGTGGGGAGGGGGAAGCTGGAAGATAAGCGGAGGTATGAGAATAGGAAGAGAGGACGGTAACGAGGGGCGCGAACAACATCGAAGCCGTGTTCGCCTGTGGGATGACGCAGATTCCTTGGGCTCTTATCGCCCGTAACGCAAATCTGTCCGCTGGCGTTGCTTATTTGGGCGTGGCTTTAATGTTGGGTGATAAACTCGGCGATGAGAAAAATACAGCTCTCGGGACAAAAGCATCTCGCAAACAGGTTCCATTCTACCTATGTCCAGACCTTTTTTTTTTTTACAGAAAACCACTAGTTGAAGAGAGGATCGTTACTA
Source organism: Acheta domesticus (assembly GCA_031308135.1). Taxonomy (NCBI): domain Eukaryota; kingdom Metazoa; phylum Arthropoda; class Insecta; order Orthoptera; family Gryllidae; genus Acheta; species Acheta domesticus. The sequence continues at coordinate 20,557,190 of JAHLJT010000631.1, read as the reverse complement.
ATTCGAGTTATTTTCCTTTCTAGATATCTGTAATTAACAAGTTTTTCGTGATACTGTCGGTAGAAATAGAACTGAAAATTAAGTATGGGTGGATAATTCGTGTGTAATGTTGAATTTATTTGATTTAATGTGAAAATTAGGTCACGTTCAAATTGTGTTTCAAGCTCATGGGATACTCACTTTCTTTTCATTATTGATTATACTATAGCTCATCGTATTCAGGAACTGGATGAAAGAGAATTCTAGCGGTCGGATAGCAGCTCTTGATTGGTAGTTTTCCAAGTTTTTTTTTCGATCAGTAGCAGGCGCATGGTGTAGCAAAGCCCTACCAAGCGGGCAACAGACCACGCGCGATCGTTTCTTCCTCTGCCTTGTCCTGTCCAAGCACTTCACTACCACACAAGTCCAGAGACCAGTAAGGAGCCCAGATGGGTTGCCAACAATGTTCATGTAAATGGAGGACACTCAATAAGCCCCCTCCAAAAAAAAAAGGCGCGTCAACATTATTTCTTTTTATAAATATTTAATTTAGACTAATATCAGCTCTATTTCTTTTTTCTCTCCATTTGCGATTCGAGTGAACGTTCACGAAATGTCGATGAAGATGGTCTGTGGATATCTTTTTTTTATTTTAGTCACTAGACAGACACTATCATGCATGTGTGTGTCAGCGTTCAGAAAAAGGATTTTCATGTTTCCTATTCTAGAATAAACATTAAACTACACAACGTTGCAGATGTTAGTCATGTGATAAAATAAATGACAACAAATGTTCAAAAAATACTAAAAGGAAGTCATTTAAAATACAAAGGAGGATGAGAGGACAATGACGTCAAGGGAGGAGTGCCGTCCCAAATGGAGGACAACTCTAAGTCTGGAACAGGGCTGTCCAACTTAGAAGAGCTTGTAGGCCACATATCAAATGCTAGTTATGGCGAGGGCCACATATCAAATCTAGTTACGGCGAGGGCCGTACCGTTATTTAGGACGGTTTTTACCCTAACTACTGAGGTTATACAGAAACAAATATATATTAGATACAACTTTTATTTAACATACTTAATGATTAATGTATATTCAACGAGAAAATTAATACATCATTAAATAAAAATAAGTTTAACTGTGCTGTTGTACTGTAATTGGTTGGTATAATAAAAAATTTGAAAGCAGTCGCGGGTCGCACAAAAATATCCTCCTTTTCGAAAGCCCCCAGCCTAGAGCTTGACCGGACTGCGGCGGTACCCCAATGAGGAAGATACCTGGAAGGGGAAATCCCTCGCACGCCCACGTGTGTGTTGGCGCCGGATCTCACTATCCAGCGGGGGAAGGAGCACCAATACCTCGTGAGATAAACATTCACTACACTAACGGATGTGATCAAAGAAGATGACGTACCCGGAATCAATCAATCAAGCTTGGCTGTAAGAAAGCCGATGAGAAATTTTGAGAACGATGCTATGGTACTACATAGTTTCAGCGCTTTATGTCGTAATTGTAGTAAGATGTCGAATTTTCAAGCAGCCTGTTTTTTCAACTCGGAAAGTTTGCAATGTGTGCACGTCCTGGATATAACCTCTTGTAAAAGTCTTAAATTGCAGTCTCAGTTACTTTGGAGATTTCACATGTATTTTAGAAGGCTTGGAGGTAAAGTTAATCTCGTGGTGCAAAGATAAGGTAGTTGATAAGGATATTTCTCGCACATTACACTGTCATGAAGTAGAGTGGTTGTTGTTTATTTGACGTTCATGTTTTCATCCAGACATTGTGTGTGGCGACAGTAATTTTTCGAATTCAGAGAATAGACCTCTTGAGGGATATTTATTTCTTTTGTTAGTATCAACATAAATTGTGGTATATTAACAGCGGGGAGGAAGGCGCAAGTGAGTTGCTCTAAAGAAGTTTAATCAGTCATTCAGACAAAACAATAATACTTTGAATTAAAAACGCGAATGAATAGTTTTTGTGTAACTGATGTTATTGTAATAGCTGCTGCTGATGTTCTCATATTATGCACTTTATTACATCACATGATGTTGTTGGAGCTTTTATACGACTTCATTCAGTAAAGGTATGTAATGACAAAAATTTAGAATATATATATATATATATATATATATATATATATATATACACACACACACACACACATACATATTGCAACTGTTCCTTCTTGCCCTCACGTTATTGCGCCAATACGACCGTACTTCCCCCCACGTTATGGCGCCAATGCAACTGTTCTCTCCTTTTTAACCTCCAAGCCCCACGTTATGGTGCCAAAGCAACCGTATATATTACCCCTCCTCTTTTCAATTAATCAATATTATTATATTACGACGTTGCATAAAATTATTTTTGATCGTAGGTCGTGGCTGGCCCCGTACGGGAAATACCTGTAAACAACGTTCCCTTTTGCAGCATACACAGGACTTCTAAATACTGAAATAAGAACACCTTTTTTTTTCATAAAAGAAAGAAAGAATTTTAAATCCTGTTCTCTCTCGTTTATTCTCTCATCAACATGTATCACTACGTCCCCTGTTGCCTTCTCTCAACAACAATGTAACAATGTGTAAAGATATAATGTACTCGTGCTTGGCAACATTGCTATGACTCAAATACCATTACATTTAAATGAAATTAATATTAATCAGCTGATTTATAACTATTATGCGTCCAGGAATTCCTTTTACCAAAAACCAATGTCATTAAAAATATTTTCCCTCGTACGTACGTACTTATAAATTTAACAATGAGAAAACAAGACTAAATTTTGCATTGCTAGTTCGACAACAATTGCATGCATTCTTCTTTTAAAATTTAAGATTTCCACCGGTCTTGTCAAAGTTTATTTAGTTCACTTGGGTGTCCCAGAAAACAAATATCTAATTTGATATTTACGCCACGAATGCGACACTTTCCTGTTGTTGAGTTTCGTCGAGACAGCGCCGTTGCCAGCCCGGTCGTCCCGTGCGTGCCCACTTGCACGCGCCGATGCACTCGCAGGCTCCAATCTTGCGTATGCTGATTTTCTTCATAAGAAGTTCCCGTGAATTCCAAAAATTGCTCGATCACTTCGAAGCACAGAGTCACAGTAAAAATAATAAAACAACTTCTTCTCTCTTCCACTTCATTCACTGCATCAATGGCTGTTTGCACTACCCGTCCGCATGTCCATTGCACGGTACCGATTCGTCACCAAAATGTCTAAGTCCAAATTCTTAAAAAATCTCGAATTCGTCCAACACGGATTCGATGTTTCTATCACCCCTGACTCGGAAGAAGTGTTCTTAAAATCATGTCGATTTAACACGTCACCTCGTAAGAGAAAAAATGCCGGCGAATTCCATTCTTGCATTTTCATTGTTGTTTTCCTAATTTCTCTAAATGTACAATATAAGTTATTTTGACACGACTAGGCGTTTATTCATTAACGCTTTTGCCCAATGTTAAAGTTTTTTTGCCCAAACATATATTTTTGATATTTTATACGTCGAAAATGCTAAATTTCTCTGTCGACATTATACACCAATTCGTCGCTTGTTTTGATAATATTAATTCGTAATATTTCTTCAATTCAGAAATTCAACGTTCTATAAGTCTTTTGGATCAGCTATAATTTTTATTAAATTTAGACAACGACGATTTACAACGCCTCTCGTTGCCTAATTAAAACTTCTTCATAAAATTTTGATATTTAAGTTATTGCATCTGACACATCACTGGGACTTTTCTCTAATTTTTTCATATTCTAATTTTAAATGAACCCGTCGTCCGATCGTGTTCAAATAAAGACCACAATATTTATTTATTTATTTTCCAACTAACTGTACGGTCAGATTTCTTTCCAAAACTATCGAATCCACTGTGTTTTCCAAAATTGTCGAAATATACTTTCCGCGGCGCGCTGTTCTCTGTCTTGTTACTATCGATTCACGTACACGTTGTTTTATCAATTACAGTTTAATGAATATTTCTCCTTTTTCCACAATTGTTTTTGGGGAATGTGCCAGAAATGAAATCATTACAATATACATATATACATATACTTATATACAGGATGTCCGGGGAGGAAACGTCGAAAATAATCTCTTAAGACAATTTTAAGAATATTTTGTCTAATAAACTACGTTGATATTGCGAATGGTTTGGCCGCAATGGCACTCCGCAAGCACTCCAATGTTGGATTCAAAAAATTAATTCTAGGCAAAAATTTGCAATATGGAAGCATAGAAACACTCTAGATACATGTCAATTGTTTATTATTTATAAAAGAAATGAATGTATTTGCTCAGACAAAAATTAAGCGAGAAATAAAAAAGCAGTCGAATTGTGTAAATTGGGTGCTTTTCTATTTCTCGCTTAATTTTTCTTTCTGAAAAAATATATTAATTTCTTTTGTAAATGATAAACAAGTTATGTTTCTGGACTGTTTCTATGCTTCTATAATGCAAATTTTTGCCTAGAAATCAATTTTTCAAAACAACTTTTAAGTGCTTATTGCGACTCAAACATTCGGAAAATCCACATAGTTTATTAGACAAAATATGTTTACAATTGTCTTAAGAGCTTATTTTCAAAGTTTTGACGTTTCCTCCCCCGACATCCTGTATATATATAGTTTACAATAATTCAATAATAATTTAAATAGTACAATGAAGACATTGATGGGCAGTACACCGTTTCTAAACTATATTTCCTCTTGTTTGTCATATTTGGCCTTCGAGAAGATTAATTCCAAATTGCTTTTTTGGGAGTGGCCACTAAGGAATTTTTGTTGTAAGAAATGTTTGTTGCATTGGCTTGAAAACAATATTTTTGTGGTGATCTCATTTTACGAATACATATCAAAATTTTGACGTTTAAGATTGGGTGATATAGGGTACGGACGTGTTTTCCAGCTTCAAATGTTCTTTTGCTCAATTAGCTTTCGACTATTCCTGCTTGTCACAATATTCAGCGACGATATCCACTGAAATGGAAGCAAGATTTAACTTGAGGCGCTCTGCATGAACAAATGGCTGCAACCAGCTACCGAAGGAGCATATTTAGGGATTGACGGTGGCTCTACAATACTTTGCGCAAAATGTGGGTTGTTCCAAATAAAGCGATTTCTTGTACTTCCCAGTCTTTTGAATTACTTGGGAGTTTTGCCAAGTTCTTACACAAATTTTGCGGAACAAATTCCAGAGCTTCGATGACTATCGGTACGATCTGTGCTTTTACGCCCCACATTCAGCTGATCTCGATTTCCAAACTCTTATATTTAAGACGTTTCTCTGCCTCCTTGGTAACGAAGTTTTGATCGCAAGGTCCAGCAACATCGACAAGTAGACAATTTTTTCTCCAAATCCTGGATAACTATATCCTGTTTGTTTGCCGCTATCGTGCGATCAGTTTGAATTTGTTGGTCATACAATATAGTACACAATCCAACAGATGTCACCGGCTTTGGTGAGTGTTTGTACCACTTGGGGCACGTTTTTGGAACTTCGAGGGCGGTACAGATCTGGCAGTGGAGGTAGCTACACACCCTGTCGTGTCATTTCAAGTATTCGGTCTTTGCTAGGATTGGACAAGCTGAAACAATATGATCAATGGTTTCTACATGTTCCTGGCAAATGCGGCATTTATCGTCTTGGGAAATTTTGAGAACCGCTTTATCATAATGTCGTGTTCTCAAGGCCTGATCTTGGGCAGCTATTACAAGTGCTTCCCATTCTGGCTTCATTCTTCCCCTTTTGAGACACATAAATGATTGATATTATTATGACTGTTATTATTATTATTATTATTATTATTATTATTATTTGCTTCTAGTTCAGTAAATATATTGTTTTTATTTTATGACTCAAAAAGCATTGCTCTTCTTTTTGCTTTAAGTTTTGCTCGCGCAGGTTTAAATGTCGTTAATGATAACGCCGTTCCTTAGCACCTTTATATTTTTCAATTTTTTTCACTAATGAATAAAATAATTTTTATATGTAGTCAAATCTTTACTAGAATTGATAAATATGAAAGTTTATTTTGAGTTGGTGAAGCAAGTTATTGAGGGAGGTCAACGCTTTTAATAATTTTAGCAAAGTGAGATTGCGAAAAGTTTGTGAAACCCTGATCTAAATGACGAATATGGGTCACTACACTTATATTAATTGATTGTTAGTGATTCCGGACACGTCAACTGGTCATTAGTCCCGTAAGTGCACTGCATGTTTCTTCCTCGGGAGTTGGCGGTGATCTTTCTCGCCTGGATGGCGAGATCCGGCGCCGGCCTACCAGTGGGGCACTGTCCCAGCTCAGACAAGCTCTAAGCTCCCGACCGGTCTCCCAGCGTGAAGGTTAGTGTAGTGCATGTTAGGGTGTGTAAGGGGTGATGATAGAACAAGGAAGGGGAAGGAAAGATCGCGCGCGGTCCATAGCCCGTTTGCTCGGGTACTGCATTCGCCTGGTGTTGATCGGACACACCACGGAAAACTACCGATTAGAGTAGCCGACCGCAAGGAATTCTCCTCCACACAGCGACTGAATTCGACGTAGCTGACATGATATTTTTCCCTTAATGAAATCTGTTCCTTAAAGATAGATTTTGAAATAAGTACATTTACATGTACATTTTTTCGAATTTGGGTACTTTTCTCGTAATTTTGTGTGAAAATATGTGCGAGAAAGTACGTGCTGTTTTAGCACCACTAGTTTGAAGAACTAGCTCAACATTTACAATATTCTTCTGATGGCGCAAAGGTATCTGCATCAGCAGATTCTGAAATGAGATTGCAACGTGTTGCTGTCAGAAAACACCGGCGTTTCCACGAAGCTATTGCTCATTGGAAAATTTGATTTTTCCTAAACATCCGAAAAGCGTTGAAAACGAAACTACCGCTTAGAATTAGAAAATGTTCTAATCCCTAAAATATGACAGTCTAAGACCTATCTTAAACAAAGATAGAGGGAAATAGCTATACTGAGGTCCATCGTTGATCCTCCTGCCAAATAGCATGACTGTTAAAAAGTGTGCAAAAATTTAATGACGGTGAAATATGTTGACTGCAACATCTGCATTACCTGTGTCCTTAGAATGTAATTGATTTCTTTATCTTCAGTTCCAACTCTGATGTTTGATGGAGCCAACACCGGTTTCTGTCAATGGCATTCATTTCTCACAAAACATTTCTAAAAACGGATAGTCATCTTGCAGAAGATTGCTATTGAATATCTCCTTGAGACAAGAGCTAACACTAATTATTATGTCATCGCTGACATCATTCCTGGTATCTCCTTCCCCTTTGCAGATAATAAAAGTCTCACAACGTTGTTAATAGTATCTTCTACCGCCAGCAAGATGTGAAAATTTGTGGAGTATTTATATAATGAATGAAATGTCAAAACATCAAAATGCAGATTCTATTTGCCGAATATGGAGCTCCTTCTTAATTGAAATTCTTTTAAAGTATTTACATAGTAATACTTTTTTCTTTAATATTGATACATTACTTGCCAGGAACGCGGAAGAAAAATGCAAAATAACAATTTTATTGCGCGTTGGAAACGTTTACTATAAAGTTTAATTTGAGTATTCAGTATGTCTATCAGAGCCAACACCTTAGTTAACCATCTTCAGCTTTAAGTATTGAAATGCGCCCCATTTTTTACTTTCTCGCAAACTACTAAAGTTGTAAAGAGAATGTAATGTAATGCTGCTCAATACGCGGCAATTTTTCGACAGAAAACTCGTTTTGTACTTTCCTGGTACCGAAAAGTAGATAAATCTTGTTCCAAAATGTAGTAAATCACTTCCTCTAAAACGTTGTTTAGTCAGAATCTACGTTTTGTGGGTTTTTGATAACGAAAAACTGCTTTGCGATAAAACGTCTGTCCGTGTATGCGTCCGTCTGTGAACAACGCTAAAGGGTATAGTCTAAGCAGAATTTTCAGCAAAATTGATATTCACATTGATCTGTTTGATGTTGCGATCCCGCCAATTTGAAACGGTTATTTTGATTTTTGGTGGTACATTTCATGAAGCCTCAAAATTTTCTCAAAAATGTCTCGAAATTTTTGTTTACTTTTTTCTCTAACAGAACAAAAAACGCTTAAAAATGACGCATGACTGATTGTCGTTGAATTTACAGAATTTTCGAAAATTTTAAATGTTCATTTTTTTGCCTCTTCGTCCAACTCCAATACTATGAAGAGATACTTTGTAAAATTTTATTTTAAAAAAATTTTAAGTTGGATTTTTAAATAATAGTATCTACAGTTTTTCAAAAGTTCTCCAATTTTTTTTCTTTCTCTTTAAGGAATAGAGCAAATTAAGCTTATAAAAATGGTGCATTTTTTCTTTTCAGTAAAACTTCCAATTTGCGAAAATTGGACAACATTAACATTGCAAAACTACAGTATTGATGATTGACATTTGTACTTAATGAAACGTGTTCTTCAAAATTAGATATTTATAGAAGTTCATGTACATTTTTTAATGTGTAGTTTTGCGTAATTTGTACGTATTCAAAATTGCAAATTCGAATTTCCCGCATTTCTTTTGCTGGAACTTTTCAAGAATTTTCAGGTTGCAATACGACAATGACAACGCCGTGACACGAAAGTTTAAAATTCTCAGAATAACTTCTAGTTACTGGGCGGTGTTTCTGGGTGTGTGGAAGTTTTGGACAGTCGAATTTGTGTTGATGTATTAGCATTGAAATAATGGAGTTTTCCGCGCCTAATTCGTTTCTATTGATAATGAGGTTTTCAAGTGATGGCTGAGTTATGTTATGTGGGCAGAAATTGTGGACAGAAATTATAATATTACGTCACCGTTACTAATGCGAGAAAGTACGTGCTGTTATACCATTAGTTGAATCTTTTTGTTAAGAATATTTTTGGAACTTTGTACTACATGTGTATTAGAATTCCATCTTTACTCTAGAGTCATCCGAGAAATATGACAAGTATTTGTGCTGTTCCCCGTGGTTTGCACATCCATTATTTTGCACGTAGTTTAAAGCAGTCACCCTTCACTTCCTAATGACCAGTTTTTCACAGCATTGAAACCTCACACACTTCATTCTGCGTAATGGTAACTGGGATTCTGCAAGATTCATGTCCATGATATAAATTTGCCCTCTTTATTTGTTGTTTTTCCTCCTCCTTCTTTTACTGAGATGAATGGCAAAGGCGCCGAAATTTATTTTTAGATGAAACAATCGTGTAATTGAGAGACCTTGCCAATAACTTCACGACTTTCATATGAGACAGAAGTAAATCAAGACTGTGTTGCGGCATAAGCATATAATCTTCGAACTTTTACGACCCTTCCTTCGCACATAGATTTGAAACAAAGCACAATCATCTTGAGCATTTTACGATTAAGAGGATTGCGCATTAACGTCAGTCAAAGTACATTATTTATAGTTTTACCCAAGCAATGGTAAGCACTGTGATGTTTTTTTAATGTGAAAAATATGCTCAGTCGGAGGATGCTTTAACGCGTAAATGTGAAATGCACGGTGTTATGCATCAATCGGCTATGCGACATCACACAAGTTTTGAGATAATTTTATTCAAAGGTTTTATTACAATTTCAGCTCTAAAAACGGTAATTTAATTATTTCATTCATTGAAGTGCCAAACTACACAAACATGAGTGGAATATCTAGCGCTTACCTGCATAATGTGAAATTAAGAACAGCAGATTCGAAGATCTAGGTTTATAGCCGGATGTTGCGAAACATAAAATTTCTGATGTGACTGATAGCGTTTAAATGTTTCATTAATTATAAGACTATTTTACAGATTTGTCGTCAAAATTTTGCGTACACTTAGAACACGGTCCAATGCAACTGATGGCGTCCATATATATTTTTTTTTCAAAAATAGCGCTTAGCCGGTTGATGCATAAAACTGTCCAAATAATGTTGAAATACAGTGCGCCGGGTAAGTCTCTAGGCAGTGGCATGTTGCTGGTGGGAGTGCTGGCAACAGATTGTTGGTCGCACGAGCTGCAGCTTGTAACAAAATAAACTAAATTAAGTACTCACCACAATGATAGCAGATGCTGGAAGGGTTGTCCCCTTCACTTGTTTACCATTGATCTGGCTGTTACCAACATTAACACAATTTTTAATTGGAGACCCTACTTCGGCTCGGTGCGGAGAGGCTTTCCTTGCGTATTGCATCAATGCATTTGGAATCTAAGGAGTCTCTAATGAATATGAAGATCCTCTTATTTTTATGATAAACTGATTCATATAGACGATTTTGAACATTCTCAATCTGGTAATGTTGGCATTACAGTTATTTCGGATTTATCTTGTTACACGTCTTTTCGCATTGCATTAGTAGCATTGCCTCTTAGAATTGTGCATTCTTTAAGAACTTCTGAGGAAGTTGTCTAGTTGCAATTGAAATAACGGCTAAAATATTCTTTTGGCGCAAATTATGTACAAAAACGTGTAGATAATTGTATTTAATTTGGTCAATATTATTTTTGAAACAGACCTTTTTAAATAATAAAAAATTTTAATGTACATTCATTGATCCAGCAACAGTTTCGAGGTTTCTTTACCTCATCAGGCTAGAATACAAATTAATGAATAATTCATTATCAGAAAAGAATTTTTTAACAATTTTGATTTTTTCAAAATAATTATTACTCAATATAAACATATGGAGCTTACCTAATGTTCTTTTTAAATTACAATAAACTTAACAATAAATTATATTCCAAGTCAAAAGAATGTGTTATATACATAATTTATTACCAAGGAAGGGAACCATGGTATCGTCAACAAATGGGTATGTTTTTAGGATATGAACAATCTTACCAATGCAATCTGTATAAAAATTTTTGAGGAGTGAATCATACAAATTTGTGAAAACATTTTATTCAATCTGAGTATTTAAACAATTATGAGTTTTAATAAATAAAGTCTCAAGAATAGATCTCGAAAATTGTTTTTGTTCTATTCCTAATATTTCAACATTTATAAAATCTGATTGCGTAGGCTTCCGCGGCCGGAATTCATGTTGTCCAGGCTATCCGGGATGAGCGGCGTCATCGTTTTGGTGGCCGACGTTTCGGCCAATATATTATGGCCTTCCTCGGAGAGTACTACAGCAGCGATGACGCGGCTCATCCCGGATAGCCTTGACTGCATTTATAAAATCTATCTTAAGACCCATTTCAATTCGATGTGTCGAAATAGAATTTAGTTTTTGTGAAATTTCGTTTATATTTCTGATATGTTCAGATACTCTCTTTAATTTCCTTTTAGTTTGTCCAATATAAACTTTAGGACATTGTTGACATTTTATTTTATAAATTAAATTTTGGAAATCAAATAATTCTTTCTGATCTTTCAAATTCAAAACAATGTGTTTTGTATTATTTACACTATTATAAAGTGTTATGTTAAATTTTGAGTTTAATTCTTTCTTCAAGAAACTATTACATTTTGAATAAAAGGCAGACATATGAAGTTTTTTTCTGAATTATTCATATTAGGATCCAAAACACTTTTAGAATAAATTAATTTTAACATTTTCTGGATGTGTTTATGAACATATTTTGAAGGATAATTATTTAAACCTAAAATTTCTTTAACTATCAATAAATTAGTTTTACGAAAAATTGGTGCAGAAAGTTTTATTGCTCTATCTACTAAATTACAAATAACAGTCCTCTTCATTGCTTAAGGATGGCATGATATATGATAAAAACGTGTAGAGTAAAATTGACGGAATGGTTATTTTTATTGAGACATACTTAAATTATTGGAAAAAAAATATTATGGGGTATTTTCCACTGGAAATTACATAAACAAATGAGTAAATGTAAACAGATTAGTAATTATAATCTATTGATAGACACACATTGAATGAAAGAAACCTCAAAAGAGTAGACATTAACATGCATATAGATGGAGAATTCTAATGACGAAAGACAGACACATTCTTCGTGGCTTACCGTTAGGTAACAAACAAGGAACGTACATATTTGGCGAAAGTTGGCAGCAGCGTGCAGTACCATGTCAAGAGTGCCAATGCGTTCGGTTAGTGGCCTTGAATGCAGATGCACTTTCTCTTGAGCAGTGCAGCAAGGCCAAGGTTGCATACTTTCGCATAACAAATTGTAAGCAGTGGACCCTCAGCCAAATACGTACACCCAGAACTCAGAGCTCAGCGTTCCTAACTGCAAAACGGTATCGTGAAACTGTCATTATAATTCATCTAAAAAGGTTACGTTTTCAGAAAAATATAAAAAATGTGAACGCTAAACAGAAACTTTCAATAACAATCAGAATAGAAAGCAATAGAAAGTTGTATCTTTTACTGTTATAATGTTATTTAGCTCGAGGCTTATTTCTTTGAAATTTTCGTTTACATACCCGTACCTACAGTGAAGGTACCACTGCCTACAGTGAAGGTGCAGATGATGAGAACAGTTGCTTTCTTATATCACTTACATCGTTTTTCGTCGAGTCATTCTTCACTTGGTCTCAAGCACACCCACGATGTTGGACCGCGAAATGTTGAGGGTTAATTGAATTGCGTTTTGTTGTTCTTGTGGTTGTGGAAGCGATGTTTAAATTTCCTGATGTTGAGCCAATTGTTCCAAGATTAGGTTTTATTTATTTATTTATTGACGTCAAAAACAGTTTACAACTGTGTGTGACGAGCTATGGGGAGAAGTGAAATTTGTGCACGTTTTCATATTTCTGTGATCTCTATCCTACACCATATAATAGTCGAATTTTGAATACAAAAAAGAGCGTTTTTTTCAAGTATTTTTGACAAAATATTCGCTCCTATATAATAAAATATATTTTCAAGGTTTGTGGAGAATAAAGTTTTGTAATTGCTTTGTTATTTGCGTATGGAATAATTTACATAGATCAATTCCAACTGGTCCTAAATGAACATGGAGCGTTTCCACCGGCTTCAATTGTTCTATAGTTAAATAATGTGCTTTTGTAGAATTGAGAGAGGGCGTGGGACAATTGATGAAGTCGGGAGGGGGAAGGGAGAAGGGGAGGAGGAATTGTGGTCATTCCTCTTTATTTTACCAATCATTGCTTATCCCAACCCTGGAGATGTGCGAGCAATAAACAGTGGCGATTTCCTGTCGCAAAACAGAAAATAAAACTGTTCTTTCGGCGACGTTTCCGCTCATTGGAAAGGGTAATCTCATACGCCATCGTAAAACGCGTTTTGTTTTGCACGGCACCGCCAATATAAGGAACGTCCTCGCTGGACATCGTCGCCGAGGCAGTTGCGCCCGCCCTGGCGGTCGTTACGGCGCCGCCGGAGGCTGCTTCCGAGGAGGGCCCCTCCCGTGCGTGCTCCTCCGCAGCCTCTTCGCAGCGCTTCGTGGAACGCTGCTGTAAAAGGCGACACTGGCGCCATCCGCGGCGGAGGAGGCGAAGGAGGAGGAAAAGCAGAGACGGAGATTATCCCCCAATCCCCTAAAGACAATTAAAGCACCGTAAATGAAAATCAATCCATTTCCCCCACCATTAACCAGTTCTGCTGCCGAAAATGGTAAATAACTAAATATAAAAGCATAAAAATAAAAATAAATAAATAAAAACTTCTGAATTGCTGGTCTGCGGACTTTGTTTACAAGGTAGACGTATGGCCCTCCTCAAACTGTTAGCCGAAAGGCCAAAAGTTATGTTTATGAATATAATGCATATTAAAACCCCTGAAACGCAGATTTGCCGAACAGGAAGAAAATTAATTTTAAAAAAGAGACGGAGATCAGATGGTGATTGAGCCTGATTTTGATGGCGGAGACACTCAAAGCGATTTTTGTCACAATCGCAGCCTACTTCTCCCTGCATAACTCATGAGCAAGGGATTTACATATGTACTTCGGTATTTGCTTTTTTAAAGCTATGGGAACCTACCCGAGGAGTGACTAGTCACACCGAGGGCTGTCTTTTGGGAAGGCGGTAACATCACGGTAAAACATGCCGGCAAAGGCTCGCCTTTTCAACATTTTTTTTTCAGAAAGATAATTTCGAAATGTGCAAATTTTGATACAATTTCGCTTTAAATAACTTACGTTGTACTAGAATTTCTAGATTTCAGATATTCTATATTTCGAGACCTGAATCTGTGTATCATCCATGCCATTACATTCACCTTATAAAAACGACGAAGAGGCTGCTGGAGCAGTATCTTCGAAGAATAATTATACGCTTAAGTATTGTCGCCAAATCAAATTCTTTTGAAATATTCTGGGACTTTCAGACGTCTAGTTTGCTAAAACTGATGCCTTAAAATCTTCGCTTCGGAGCTAAATGGCATAATGCTACGTTACCTCGTTACATTTATCAAGGAAAGCTTTTAAAGACGTTTTGTTCTCTTGAGAGTGGGCATGGTGTTGATTGTACTGCCTCTCGCGTTATTATTGTCTTGTAAACATTGTTCTAAATACCTTTGGGAAGGACAACAAATTTAGAATAAGTGGGTGACCAGAAAAGTCCATTTTAGCAAAACTGGACTTGGCGCTTTGGGAGTACAAACATTATTTCATTTATTAGTCTTTGTATGCGTCTGTCAGTGACTCACGAGAATGTAACTTCCCAGTGTTTCGGTTGATGTAATATAGCGCTGTAATTACATAAATGCTTAATTCATCAGTAATTCGAAGAGCTTTGGATAACAGACAATGGACTCATTCTCCAAACGCATCATAAACGATACGAAACGTAAGCTATAACGACCATATCGAAAGTTATTTTGGCGTGGTATTTTGTTAGAAAAACCAGGCAACGATATATTCATTAGAAAATGGTCATACTGTAATGACATCGTGGTGTGCAACATTCTCCAATATTGGTATCATGAGGCATCAGACCAGAATGGCGTACCTTGAAAGAAGGTCCTAAAAATCATGTTAGTTACAATAATAATTCGTGTAATAATTACGATATTACGGACTTATTCGTGTAATAATTACGGACTTTAGATTACGGTTACGATTTTAATAAATGTATATTAACATTTATCCACGCGGATTAAACGAGGCTATCTTTGAAGACCTACGTAAAAATTTCGTATGTTTGGGAGATGGAAATGTATTTTCTGGCATACTCCGCCGCAATGCCTTTTTGAGTATCAATATACCATTCCAATTTACCGTACCAACATACAGGGAATCCCACTAACTATGGGCCACCTGCATAATTTCTAAATGATTCCCGATATCGAAATACAGTTTTCGTTCAACATTGCGGAATCATGGGGCAAGTGATTTGAGTACAGATATTGTTTGAAATATTTTCAGTTTGGAAAAATTTAATCATCTTTGATTTTTTAAAAATAAAAACAAATATTTTTCTCAGTCGCAAGAGACAGATCATAAAATGAGTAATGCAACGATATAACATATTTTAATATTTCGATAGTATTTTGTGTATAAAATTATGGTCATTCTGGTATGAGATTTTAAATTAAACATGCCATTTTTTCCTGTAGCAGCCGTCGCAAATGTCGCTTTTGGGAAAGGAGGCCTTCGCGTCCTCTCACCTCCCCACAAAAGTGCCGGCGCCGCGAAGGCAGCCTTCTTCAAAGGCCACAATTACAAGGGTTGCTATAGAAATTCTTGTACATTGAATTTAAAATCACATGTCAGAAAGTATAATTTTATACTCAAAATATAAATCCAAATCAAAACATTAATGAAAGTTATTATTACATTCGCTTATTTATGATCTATCCATTGCTAGTGAGGAAAATAGTGGTGCTGTTTTAGAAAAAATCAAAGATTAAATTTCTCGAAAACTAAACATATTTCGAACAATATCTCTACAGCACGTGACTTTCCCCACGATTCCTCATTTTTGAGCGAAAACTGCATTTCGATATCGGGAACCGATTAGAAGTTATGAGGATGACCCATAATCGGTGGGACTTTTTGTATATTATCAATTTACAATACCATTTTTTTATTATTTGTGACTGTTTCCCATAATCAAGCACACAGTGTGTCCTTGCCGGCAATGGAGATAGCGACAGCGGTGTCGGTTGCGGCCATGGCCATAAGGCGACTGGAGCAGTTGCGACAAGGCGGATAGACGTTGCGCGAGTGGCAGTGAAGCTGTAATCACTCGAAGGCGCTGCTGATTCAGTGCCTGAGCTCTCGGGGCTGCGTGACAGAGTAAGCAGTATGAGAGAGGCGATTTCTATAGCAACAGAAGTATTAAGATCCCTCCCAAAGTGGCAATTAGTATATTCCAAAGACAATAACGATGTCATACTGTATTTGACCTTTTATTTTAAAGGCAGAGAATTGTTTTATAATAACTTTTACATACATTTCCAACTTTAGGTATAAACGTCAAAACAAATAAATATAATGTTTAAAATGTATTTGTTTTTACATTTAAGCCTCAAGACGAAATAATTATTTTCTGAAACATTGTTATTGCTATTATGCACCACATATAATTTATTGATGTAAAACAGTGATTATAAAACAAAGTCCTTTCTTTAAAATATTAGATCAACTACAGTCTGCCAAAGTTAAACTAGTGGTGCTTACAAAATGGCACAGACTTCCCCGTTTTAGTTTTCTATTTCCTTGGGAATGGGCTAGCTATTCGGAAAAGTCACACACTTTTGCCAGCTGCCATCTATCAACGCCCTAAGTATATTTTTTTGACATTACGGAAAGTAAAAAAATCGATTACGAAAAAGTGAATAAATTAAGAAAAAAAGTACCCTAACACGTGGTGTAGCCAGGATCCCTATTTTGTCGGTCCTTGATACCGAAAAAACAATTCAGAGCATAACTTCAGTCTGTTCGTCCATCTGTGAACACTACTAGCGCCTAAACCATTACCTAGAATCTTTTTTAAATTGAAGAAACCCACGTTGATCTGGATCGAGTCAAAGCTTTGAGATTTTGATAAAGAATCTATAAAATTTGGGGGCACTTTACATGAAGCACATTTTCTAATTTTTAAAAAAAAATGCTCCAAATTTTTTCTTTAAATTTCTTGTAAGAATAGAGTAAAATACAATTAAGGTCACAAAGGTCCGATTATCACGATTAAATTTTCGAAAATTGTAAATATTTGAATTTTTTCGGCACATTCCTACAACCACAGAATTAAAGATACAGGATTTTCCTTCAAATAAAATGTGTTTTCCATCGCCAATTCTTTTATACCTTAATTCTTTTATTAAGGTCATGTACATTTTTTTTGAAAATTTTAGTCCTTTTCGAGCAATATTGCGCGCAATATGTGCAGTTTTAAAAATTACAAAAACAAGATTTTTTCAAAAAGGCTCCATATTTTTTCTTTAAACTTTTAATAAGGACAATGCTCAATAGACTCTGTGAAATGCCATACACCTCTGTTTGCATTATTCTTTTGCTTTTTCAAAAATTATAAAAATTTAAATTTTTTTGACTTGTCTCTCGTCGTTAGTATTTACATTAGCGGCGATTTGTTCACATTACTATGTTTATGAGTATATGTTCTTTACCTAATGTCAGATAACGTTTCTCGAGAACTCAACAATTTTCTGTGAAAACTAGCCCAAAATTCCGCATTTTCAGAATCGCTCAAACGCCATTTGCTCATAAATGACTCCATTTTTCTTCTTCAAACTTTTCAAACGGATAATACTAATTTCAATGTCTAATATGACATAAAGTTCATTTTGGGGTATTTTATCGTTTTTTGAAAAATTGCACAGATGTAATCTTTTGAAAGATCTCTCACATCGTTAATTTGCACATTTCAAAACACTACTGTATTCGTAAGTTGATGAACTTCAAATGACTTCTAATGATGTTTTTCGAAAACTCAAAAATTGTTTGTGAAAAAGAGCTTCAAATTTTCCATTTACAGTAGCACTTAAACGCCATTTTCGTAAAACCGGCTCCCAATTTTTACAAGAAAATTACCATTTAGGACAAGGTTTTACTGTTCTTTAATATTCTTAAAATAATATTTGTTCTACTATTAGGAAACCGAAAAATTAAAAAAGTGTCCAAAAAGTTTCTCTGGGCTGCAATAGATGGCAGCTGGCAAGAGAATGTGACAAGTCCGAATAGCTAGGCCAGCTCAAAGGAAATAGAAAAGTAATACAGGAAAGTCTATGCCATTCTGTAGGACCACTAGTTTCCAATTATTTTATTCCATCACAATTCAAATTTAATCTTAGGTTAATGTTTTTAGTCTTAAACGACGTTTCGCGAGCTTCTGCACCCCGATCTTCAGATCTAATGAAATAATACAGTAGTAGTATTGCGAGTATTTTACACCATTGGGCGTCTCTCGCATCCCAGTTTCCATTTTAGTCTGTCCCTGCAGTCTCCTGCAGTTCATCCTCTTCTGTCCATTGCCTTCTCCATTCCTTCCTTCCACGTACGTCTGGATCTTCCTCGTCTTCTGTGTGATGTTGGTTTCCAATTCCAGAGCTTGAGGCCATCGTTCTTCACCCATTCTGTTTAAATGACCGTACCATTTGAGCCTTTTAATTTCAATGGTTTCAATAATGTTGAAACACTTCTTTTCTTCTAATTTCTGCGTTTCTTACTTTGTCCAACAATGTCAACCCACAGCTTCTTCGCCAATAGTCCATTTCCATTGCTGGCAGTTTATTGTCATTACCTTTAGATATTTCCTAAACATCAGACCCATAAGTGTCAATACTCTCTACGATAGTCTTATACAATCTTCTTTTAACATTCTTCCTTAGAATTTGGTTCCGTATTGAAATAATACAATTCATCTTAATTCTTTTGTACAACATTGATCTAGTTTGAGTTCTAGATAATTAACATACAAGCACAAAGTTGCTGTTTTTTCAAATAACATTTTAAGGTTGTTACTTTATCCTGGTTACCTCTTTAGGTTACTTAAAGGTTACCTCTTTATACAGTTTGTAGTGACTTGCTGGGGAAGTTGATTCATTGTTCAAAATTGCCTAAACGTTTTCACCATTTTTTAAAATAGAAAACTATTTCTATGGAAGATTTTTTTAAAATACCAATTTAAGAAAGTAGAGCTCACTTGTTTGTTCAGCAAACTGCGCCGAAAATTGATTTTCAATTTACGATGTATTATGCATTGTGATTATCAAAAGGATTACATTGAGTTAGTAAGACTGTGTTAATAAGCGTTAATTACATTTTTAATTTACTGTAAAGTGAGCGAATTTGCACAGAATCAATTTATGAAGGTGCTAAGTGTTTTTTTTGCACGTGCGTGTGTGTAGGTTATTTATCGATTTTGAAAATACTTCAACAAAGTGTACAAGGTAATGAACTGAAAATATTTGGTTGTAAAATGTACCAAAATGAGGAAAAATAATTTAATAATGTTATTTGTAATACTGTAAATTGTAAGGGTTACCGGGATAAATGCTAATTTTGAGAGTAGTTAATTTCAAAAAACAAAAACTAAAGAGAGCTAATTTTTATAGCATTGATTTTTGAAAGGCTAACTTTCCATAATTTATG
The DNA here is from genome assembly GCA_031308135.1 of Acheta domesticus. Lineage (NCBI taxonomy): Eukaryota > Metazoa > Arthropoda > Insecta > Orthoptera > Gryllidae > Acheta > Acheta domesticus. The sequence continues at coordinate 20,537,710 of JAHLJT010000631.1, read as the reverse complement.
TACGTATTTTGCATTTCAGATACCGATTAATCCGACTTTGCCTGGTAGCCGTGTTCCCAGGCCTGAGCCCTGTTATTTTATTATCCACTCTTGGGGGTAGGAGAGACATATGAGGAGCATGGCGTATTGATTCTCTTTACCGTACCTATCTTACATGGCGTACCTGTTTTTCTTTCCATCACACAGCTGTAGAAACTGTGACAATTTGTATTAGAAAGCAACAGCTTAATATTTGCCACTGTCGCAAATCGACCCCACAAGACTCACAGAAAGCCATCCTGCTGATCATGAGCCATCATAGGGAAAAATACTTTATTAAAATTGTAAAATACTTGCATAGTAGTTCTCGATTTGAGAGCTTGAGCCTCCTGTATTTTAACAATTTACCTGATAATCAGAGCCCCTTACCCTCTACTCTACCCATACTCTGTAATAATGTAATGCGTTGATAATAATAATAATAATAATAATAATAATAATAATAATAATAATAATAATAATAATTTATTACATGCATTGTCAACTAATGTGGTTTTCTAATTTTAGGACATAGCCCGAAAAATCCTGTATCTGGTTAGATTCACAGTAAGATGCAGCTGCAACAATACAACTTGAGGTATATTTCTGCATTGAGATTGGTGAAATTGCAGTAGGACGCTGAAAGTGTTGCCTACGTACTAATGCATTAAAATGATATACCTTTAAGATTGCAAGCTCAAAAATCAGAAAAACATTTGTTTTCTTTAAAATTACAGCTTCCTAAAAGGACGGAATGAAATCGTCTTTTCATGACACGTGGCATCTTTAATTTGAATATTCGAACGCAACCTTTGTAATGTAAGAGTGCACGCAGTGGTTGCCAGAAATAGTACCAGAACATCAAGTTTTTAAACTCAAAAAGAGGATAGCTAGTTAGGATGGAATGTCCCTTGAATTGGTTCGATGTATCCCTCGTAAACAAGTAAGAATTACTTATTTCCTAACCAACCAGAAAAGGGACATTTGAAAAAATTCGAAAGAAAATTCCGGGTTCAAAAAATCAAATCCAACAATTCAAAACACTCCATTCTTTAGAAAATTGTTTTCTTCAATAATATACTTTAATGTTTAGGAGCATGAGTATTTGCGTATTATTTTGAATGCACATAAAGGAATGTATTGTAACTTCCACGGCTACTTCAAAATTAATTCGTCTCAGAAAGTTCGTTTCTTACGAAATGTCCCATAAATATATTGTTTATTGTGTATTGTTATGTACGTTAAAAGTTTGAAATATTCGAAAATCTTGATATTCGGGAGCGTTTTAAGATTCGGACACCAGAATATGTTAAAATGTCGATGTATGTTTGCACGGCTGACACTCGTCGTATGCTTTTAGTCGGTCGGTCGGTCGGAGCGGGAACATAGTAGCTGGTTTGTCCACGTTTCAGACAGCATTTCATGGTTTTCCTCATTTTAACCCTGAGTTAGTCCTCAAACGTTTGAACCTTGAGGGAGACTACTTTAATATGAGCGAAACGTCCTACGATAGGATTATGCCTGTTCAGTCTTGACCACTCGCGTCGTAAGCTGTTGTGCCGACCTTCCGACATAACATGGTCTTCCTCATTTCAGACCAGAGGAAGCTCTTGTGTGATTCAGCTCTGAATAAGGCCACTACATGATGGTCGGAGCGTCGGCAAAATAGTCAAAGACTGTCTAGCATTGTCAGATTATCGAGAGCACTCGCGTTGGAGGCTGTCGTGCTGAAGTTTCAGTCATCATGTCGTTGACGTCTGGGACGCGCTTGCATTGGAGGCTGGGGTTCATATGCCCTTTGGTGTCCGCAATATCCTTCGAAGCGCCAGACACCTTCGGACACCTTCCACCTTCAATCACATCAGTACTTGCTTTTTGGTTCCCTTCTTGCAATGGAAAAACGCGATATTTCAAAAATCCTCTCCCATTGAGGTTCGAATCTCACATTTTGATCTGTAGCAGCAGTGACGCGGGAGGCAGTGACGATGGCAGCGGCGGCGAAAAGGTTGCGCGACCCGGATGCGCTTGGGGCGGGGCGGGGCTGCGCGGTGCGTGACGTGGAGGGGGGTGGGGGGCAGCCTCCGCCCGCCCGGTCAGTCGGCCCCGCAGCAGGCACGCGCGTCATGGCTGCGATGACGTCATCGGTGCCCCGGCCCCAGGACGTTGCCGCCTCGCCCGCTGGCGCTGCCTTTGCCTTTGCCTTGCCGCAGCCTCCGCCGTCGCGTCGTGATCTGTGGCTTCGGCGTCGGGTCTTCCAACACTGTTTGCCTTTTTGGAATAACCTTGGTCCTAGTCGTGGTGTGGATTAGACAACTTGTCACCTGAATTACTGTCGTCTTCACGAGGGAAGAATTCTGCATTTGTTTTTTTAATGAATTTCTCTCGGGTCTGCCTGTGCCTGTGTATGCTTCAGGGATTTTTTTCGTTTTGTAATATTCTCTTTTTTCTTTGATCTTAAAGGCCTTAGCAGTATTGGCAGTCCTGTCTTTTTCCTGATATTTCTTTTTATCAGAGTGACTTTCATGTAATTTTTCGGGGTGTATAGTAGTCGTAATGAAAAACATGAGCTGAATCTAAATCTGGAAGTATAGTTAATTTTTAAGAAATGCTTAACAACTTTCTGTTTCAGTAGTATTTTATGATTCACAATTTTATTTTTTTAAATATGACGGTTCTCGAGCTTAAATACTATACAAAAATGTAAGAACACTGTGAGAGTCTTAATGTGTTAATGCCGTCTTTGATCACACGATAACAGAAATCACTCAGAACACAATTTTACAACGTAAGGATTAACAAATGTTATTAATTCTACAATGAATTTCTCTAAGTTTAGTTTCTAAAGAAAAAATTAAATAATAGAAGTCTGATTGATCTCACCATTTTGTCGAATTAGAACAAAAAATGAAATGCAAGAAAAATAAATGAAAAGTATTTACCTGCCCGTTAAACCTCTGTCGTTTCCTTGCTTTTGTTTGATGGTAGAAATGTTTGCCCTTGACTTGGCGATTAAATTCTTGTAATTGACCCTCTGGTCTCGCTCCGTGTGCAACTCGTGCGTGTTTTTGATGCATTCGTCGCCAAATATAATTAGAAAAACCTGTTTTGATGTCCGTTTTGCAATTCTAGGGCCTGATTGAAGGTTTTCTTAATAGGCAAAAGGGTGTATAATGTATGGCATTTACACCTTGTCAGATGATTAGTACCTTGCTGTCAAATAAATATCTTCCAAACGTTAAGAAAACCGAGCTAACATTCCGATCGTAAAGTACTAAATGTAAAGATGATGTTGCTCACTGTTTATTTCCAGAAAATTCTGAAGTTTTTGGTCTTATGCCCCGGTGAAGCAGAAACAACTCAGAGAAAAAAATATCCCCTGGAAATATCAAGAGAAAAATTTCTTGCGGTCGACAGTCGAACATATAATGAAGAAGAGGAATCATAAGTCGGAACAACCAAGAGATGTTAAAAATTGATGACGATGGGAACAAACTGAAGAATGCCAATTCATGGCTCAGAGCGAAAGTTGCATGCCTTTCACCAAAGAGACCCGGGTTTGATTCCCGGACAATCTCATGTGAAATGAACTTGGCTGCTTCACAGGAATCAATCTAGGTGAAATGTCGCAAACCCTACTTCTGTTCTAATTCCCAATTCTGGCCGCCGGGTGGTGACGCAGAAGCATGTAAAGAGGCGCATACGCGGAGATGCAACCTGGCGGACTGTCAACTCTTAGGGATACACAAAAGTTAAAATCAAGAATGTGGTCGCCAATGACCTCGTTGTTAAACTAGTGATGCTCGCTAGTGACCTTAAATAAACCAAATAAACTGAATTGTTGTGCTAAGATGGGTCACAAAGTTCAATCCTGAAAGTCAAACGACCCAACATGTATCAATTGTATCTCAAAATAGTTTTAACGAGAAAACATTTCTACAAACTACAGAGCACAATGACCGAGACTGCTAAATTTCAAATCGATGACAACCTCGTCGTGTTGGGCCGTGCAACAGCGGAGACTCGAACGCGCGATCAGAACCGGGTCCTGGCCCGCCCACGCGCCGCGCCGCGGTGGGATTCCCGCAGTGCCAACGGCGCGCCGCGGGGATTCGAGGAAAAGAAGCGACACGGTGGGGCGCGACTCGCGATGCGGTAATCCTTTTCACGGGCCGCGTTGCGAACAAGTTCCTTAGAAAGCGGCGCCGGCGGCGGAGGACGCGGAGATGGCGGCAATGGTAATGCGGCGCTGGGGGTTTTAATGGTATTGTTGGGGGCTTTGTTGGAGGCGCTGCAGGCTTTGTTGGAGGTACAGGGGGCTTTGTTGGAGGCGCGGGGGGCTTTGTTGGAGACTTGGGGGGCTTTGTTGGTGATGCTGGTTGTTTTTATTGGTGACGCTGGGGATGTAAGAGGTTTTGGTGATAGTGGCGTTATTTGTCGCAATAAAGGCGGCGTTGGTGGTGGTATTGGTGGTGACCTCGTAGTGGAAGTTGAAGACGAAAAGGTTATGGTAGCGATGGAGATTGAGATGGTGGTGAAGCTGGACGTGGAGGTGACGATGGTGAGTGACAACGCCGGGACGGCGGTGGTTGGCGCTACGGGAGTGAAGGCTGTAGTGGCGGAGTTGAATGCGTGTTACAAATGATTGTGGTGGCGGAGTTGAAGGGGTGTTGGGTAGTTGTAGTGTAGTGGCGGTTGTGAAGTAGAAGATGATGGTGGCGGCAGCAATGTTGGAGGTAGCAATGGAGATTGAGTTAGTGGTGAAGGTGAAGGCACTCACACTTGGTGGCTGCGGAGAAGGTGGTAATGGCGATGGAGACGGTGAGCTTGCAATAGGGTAATGACGACGACGGTGGGGCGGCGGTGGCTATGACTGCGGGAGTGACATCTGTGGTGGCGGTGGCGCTGGCGCTGGCGCTGGCGCTGGCGGTGGTGTTGGCGGTGGGGTTGGTTGTGGGGGTGGCGCTGGCGCTGGCGTTGGCTGTGGCGGTGGGGTTGGCGATGGGGGTGGCGTTGGCGTTGGCGATGGCGTTGGCGGTGGGGTTGGCGGTGGGGGTGGCGTTGGCGGTGGGGGTGGCGTTGGCGGAGACGGAGAGTCGTCCGCCTCCGCAGCGGTGTGTCACGTTCCGTCGCCGCCGCCCGGCGTCCGTGCTTCATTCATCGTGGCGCTCGGTGTGGATTGCTGATATTATCGCTAATGAGCAGGGACGTTGCCTATGTTTATAGATGTTCCTGCTTTTATGTAATTTGCACGCGGTGGGAAAGCGGCGTTCCGGTCGATTGGAAACGTAAAATTTTCTCGCACCGCCATTGGTCTTAAAAAAAAGCTCGCGAAAATGGCTTTGCGGTCTTCGCCATTTATAAACAGAGGTTGTACAAAGGCTGTGGTTTTTCTCTTGTAGATTGGGACTCGTAAGAACCGCTTTGAAAACTTGGCCTTCTCTGAAAAATACATGGCCTTCTGTTAATCGTGCAGTAGGATGTATGCTCGAGCAAATTTGATGAGAAGCGAATGTGATTACATTACCAGATATTTTTCTAAGCATCTTAGCAAAGTAATTTAACCGGACAGAAAGAATAATTAATCATCCAAGAAGGTGAATGTGGGAACAAAATTATATAAGCGATGGATAATAGTGCTTAGGTTATGTAATCACTAGGCTTTCTGGTGGCTTGGCTGGCTCAGGGCGTCAATTGATGCGCCTCTTACCGGGTAGCCCCAGTGTTCCGAGTCTTGACGGTGGCAGGGTTTTCGACACTAGCTAGAGTGCTAGGTCGAGTTCAGCCGCTGTCTGGAGGAGAATTATAGTGGCCGCCGGCTCTGATCGGTAGTTTTGTTTTTTCGCTCATCAACACCGCACGAATGCCGGAGCAGCACCCTAACAAAGGGGCCACGGAGGGCGCGCGATCTTTCCTTAGTTTTCCGTGTCATTTCCTTACCTCTTACTTAGACACACTCTTTCATGCATTACACTGGCTCACATGCCGGGAGGCGCGTTGGGAGCTTGTCCCGGCAGGGGCGGTGTCCCGCTCTTGGGAGATACCTTATTGGGGAAAACCACGCTAACCGACATCTAGATCGGCGCTGGATCTCACCATCCAGCAAGGGAAGATCACCGCCACCTCCACGATAAAAGCACGCGTTACACTTACGGGACTAATGACCAGACACTTGACGTGCCCAGAAACACTAATCAACCAGCCAATAAAAACGGGGCTTTTTAAATCATTGGTTAAGCTAGAATGTTTTTCATATTATAAAATAGTTTTTATTATCGCTTCGAAAATGTGTTGTCTAAAAAATGAAATTATCCTTATCTAATATTGACTCTTCATCTTATAATAATCTGAGTATGAAATGGTACATGAAAATAGTTAAATAAGTAAATTACAAGTATTTGATAAATAATATAGAACCTAGCGACATTTTTATTATAATAAGTCATGAACAGTAACGTCTATTTCAGACAAAACTTTTAGATTTTTGTTGACTGTTTTCTTAGAAATGTTATATAAAGAAGTACATTTTGGTTGTAAATGGGTGAATATTTTTCATCTGTAAACCTCCACATGTCAGACTCTCAAGCATTGCTAATTGTCGTTGCGACTCATTTAAACAGATGATCCCGGACAGCCAAGAATAATTTAAACAGACCTCACGAATGTACATAAATATGTGTATAACACATGTAGTCTGTATATTCCTGAAAATCATTAATTTCCGTTCCCAACAAAAGCACCTGAAACATACCAGGAAACATTGAAGAAAACTACCACCACTAACGTTCGTGTGTAATAACTTGCGTTTCCGCGTAGAAAAAATCCACTGATGGATGCGCAAATGAATGGCCACAGAAGGGAAAAATATGCCGTTTTTATCGCATTTTACTAGAAACGAGTAACGAGAGTTCTTTCAGTTAATAGTTTCCACAGAAAGTTTCAGAAAAATACACAAAAATAATATGGCGTTCGAAGTGAAATACTATTCTTTGGTTATAATAAGAACGTAAAGAACGAAAACTGTATTTTCTGTTACGTATGTGAGATTTGATTATTTTTCTTTACGTTCTGGAAACACAATTTAATCAATGTTACTTCAGTGTCTGCTCTCCAAACTTAGTTGCAGTAGTACCAAAGCCATTCGCCCTGAATAAAGGCGGTATCGTTTGAGCAACTGATTATTTTAACGATAATTGTTTTGAGGTGTTGCATATTCGATTACAAAATGCCCAGATGAGGTGCACAATAAAATTATATCCACCTCTCTGAATTAAAGAAAAAACACCCTATTGACATAAACGACAAAGACTCTTGGCTTAGAATATTGGCTTAAGTGCTATTCCTGCAGAACGAGCATTCTGAAAACAGACCGAGAAGAATACTGTTGCACGAAGACGAGGCACTAGTCCTTCTAGGTAGGCCAAAGCAAGAGAAGATCGCCACATTGTGCGAATGTCTCTGGCAAATAGGCGAGTGACATTCGAATTCCAAGAGCCGGGCACTGGCAAAATATTGCTATCCGCCTAAATGTTCCCTTTATAACGTATAAAATCTTTCGTTCGTCCAGCCAACTATTTTTTAATCTTAACGTAAATAAATTTAAATATTTTGCAGATCTTAATATCAATGACGATCTCTTCTAGTAATGGGACACGTGTTTTTAAATAAATAAACTAGTGATGCTACAGAATGGCACAGACTTTCCCGTATGAGTTTTCTATTTCCTTGGGTCTTCGCTAGCTATTCGGAATTGCCACAAACTCTTTTTTGCCAGCTGTCATCTATCACCTCCAAAAGTACATTTTTTGTCATTTTCTTAATTTTTCGGTTTCCTATTGGTACATCGGAAACATTAATTTTAGAATATTAAAGAACACAAAAACCTAGTCATAAATGGCAATTTTCTTTTTAAAAATGATGTGCCGTTTAAGAGAAAATGGCGTTTTAGCGCTACTAAAAATGCGAAATTTGAAGCTCATTTTCACAGAAAATGTTTGAGTTTTCAAAATACTTTATTTGAAGTTATTTGAAGCACTTACACTCACAAATATAATAATCTTTACAAATTTCTGGTAATGTGCATTTTAAAGATGTGAGGGATCTTTAAAAAAATACAATTATGTAATTTTTGAAAAAAACAAAACAATAACTCAAAATAAACTTTACGCTATACTAAAGAGTGTAATTAGCACTATCCGTTACAAAAGTTTCAAGAAACAAATTGGAGCCTTATATGAGAAAATGGCGTTTGAGCGTTTTTGAAAATGCGAAATTTTGAGCTACTTTTCACAGAAAACAATTGTGTTTTCGAGAAACTTTACTTGACATTATTTAAAGCACATGTACTCGTAAATATAATAATGTGAACAAATCGCCGCTAATGTAAATATTATCGACGTGAGAGATAAGTAAAAAATGAACATTTTTGTAATTTTTGAAAAAAACAACCCATAGACCAATATGGCTTTTATGACATCTGATAAAGTACATTTACCACTATCCTTATCAAAGTTTAAAGAAAAAATTTGCAGCCGTTTTTGAGAAAATCTTGTTTTTGTAATTTTTTAATGTTGCACATATTGCACGCAATATTGCACGAAAACTTCTAAAATTTTGAGAAACATATACACGACCTTTCTGAAAGAACTCAATCTGCAGAACAAATTTTATTTGAAGAAAAAATCTCTATCTTCAATTTTGTAGTTGGAGAAAGACGCCGAAAAAAATTCAAACTTTCAAAATTTTCGAAAATTCAGAATTATCCGTGAAAATAGGACCTATGCCATGTTAATAAGTGTATTTTACTCTATTCATACAAGAAATTTAAAGAAAAAATTTGGAGCCGTTTTTGAGAAAATTTTGAAAATCCCCGGGGGCTTCATATAAAGTACCCCCAAATTTTGAAGAATCTTTTTCAAAATCTCAAGCTTTGACTCGAATTAGATCGACTGGGGAATATCCATTTTGGAAGAAATTGTACGTATGGTTTAGGCGCTAGTAGTGTTCACAAACGGACGGACAGACAGACGGACAAACAGACGGACAGACAGACGGACAGACAGACGGCCAGACAGACGGCCAGACGGACAGACAGACGGACAGACAGACGGACAGACAGACGGACAGACAGACGGACAGACAGACGGACAGACAGACGGACAGACAGACGGACGGACGGACGGACGTTTTCGTTTCAATTGGGTTTTCGGTATCAAGAACCTAGAAAACAGGGTTTCTGGCTACACCACGTGTTAGGGGATTTTTTTTCTTAATTTAGCAACAGGTTTTATCCACTTATTCGTTTTTACTTATTCGTTTTTTAATTTTTTTTTCCGCCGAAAATTGGCCATTTTTCCGCGCAGCATTACATAACTTTCCCTATACTACGTATATCACTCCGTGTATACGTACGTATACGGGAAAGTAAAAATGGACGACTGGAAACAAACACTAGATATAAGTTGGCCGTGCTTAGATTACCACGTCCCATGTAGATTACGACTTCCCATTGATCTACTTGATGTACAGCCAGACCAACTGGAGTGATGATTGCCATTCAATGTTTTAGTAGGAGTCTCGCTTCAGTTTTTTAGTCAGAAAAACACAGTCTGCTTGTCTGCATGAGAACTGGTGAACTAGTGAGAGAGCACACCTACCTCGGATTCTGTAGAGCAATAATTCTTGACCCCTGAAGTTACGGTTTGGGAAGCATTTCCATATGGCACCTGCAATGATTTGGATGATTATTCGGGGAATAAGGGCAGCCCATCTGCATGTGAACAGAGTGGTAGATATCTTGTCAAATACTTTATGACCCTTGAACCAAGCAAAATATTCCAGCATAATATTCAAAGAACACGCACTTAAAATCTGTACAATGAAACCTTACAAGTCGTACAGATCGTATACTGGCCTGCCCGATCTAAATTGTGTGCTATTGATCTTCTTTAAGATGGCAAGTGACGGAGTTTGTTTTATCTGCCTCTTGTCACATAGCTTGAAGACCTTGACCCAACACGAGCTTCAAGAAAGTTCTTAAGAATGATATTTGACGACTTTTTCTTACAAAGTCGCCCCGAATACGAGAGTGTATCGGTGTTCGAGATGGTCAATTGGACGGTGTTATGCATCAACAGGGTATGCGACATCGTACAAGTTTTGAGATAATGGTGTTCAAAGGTTTTATTACATTTTTCATCTGTAAAAACTGGAATTTAATTATTTCATTCCTTGAAGCGCCAAACTACACAAACAAGTGGAATATCAGGCACCTGCATAATGTGAAATTAAGAACAGCAAATTTGAAGATCTAGGTTTATAGCCGGCTGTTGCGAATCATAAAATCCCTGATGTGACTGATGGACCTTACATTTTTAATTAATTATAAGGCTATTTTTACAGATTTGGCGTCAAAATTTTGCGTACACTTAGAACATGGTCCAATGCAACTGATGGCGCCCATATCTCAGTTTTTTCCAAAATGGCGCTTAGTCGGTTGATGCATAACACTGTCCAATTGTCGTACTAAAATTGACTATTTTCTTGTATTGTTTATTACTGAAATGAACAAATAATTAATCATTTCAGAAACGTTATTGATGATCATCTGCACACAATTTGTATATACTCAATGAGTGTTTCAAAGTGCAACACTTTGCATACCTTTAGTGTATAAATATTTTTTTAAATTATTGACAATTTAATAAAGAGAATTACGATTAACCTGTTATATTTAATATACCTGTTGAACCTTTTGCGGAAGTATTTTACGATTGTTATTTTTCATTTCTTCTTTTAAACTCACTTTTAAACTTAATATTAGTTGATTATTGATGTAGTTAAGTATTATGCATTATCATTACATGTTGTTGAGGTCAGTTTCCTTTTCGACAAATTATTGAAAAAAGAGTTAAGGTAAATGTAATAGTGTAAACGGTAAATGTATTGTCACCTTCCTTATATCTTCCACAAAAGCACATTGGGGCACCAGCAAACAAGTTGCCGACAACTCCTTAGAATTCCAATTCTGTCTTCGTTGTCAAGGCAGCTAGCGAATGCTCTATAAAGGCGTAAACAGGTGCAATAAAGCAGCAATAATCATAAATGTCGAGTTGTTGATGGAGTCACGCACGGTGGAGGAACGCAACTGAGGAGCTTGTTTTTGCTTCCGTAAGTCATTTTAGACACCTTCAGGCAATCTCAAGCAAACGAGAAATAAGTATCGTTTTAGTAGCTTCTGTTGAATTATTTCTGTTTTAATAAATTGGCCTTTCAGAAACAAGACATTTTGAAATTTGCATAGAATGATAATATGAATTGCCAATGGCTTCCATTTTTTTCCCAAAGCTTTTATTCCCTTTCAAGTGTCGAAGTTATATTTTTTCATGTTTTTACAGAATTATATTTATTTGAAATACGTTTTTACATTTTTGTGTATTTTTAAGCAAAGTAACAGTAAAAGTATCGTGTAAACACGAATGTAACTTAAGAACATACAATAGGTATCAAAAATACTGTGAGTTATATCTTCTTCCTTTTCGTTTTACATCTCTAGCATTCCTTCAGTTCAATTTTTCCTTCTCAAAGAAATAGATCACTATCTCGATTGATATCGCCGCATCTCATTTTCCCATTCTTATTTTTGTCTTTCCTTCTTTCTCAAGCTCTGTCCTTTTCTCTCAAATCCCTCTTTTGTCTCCCATATCTTCTTTTTTTCTCCCCATTATTCTTTCTCACTCTTTCTCTCGTTCTCATGCTTTTTCTTGTTCTGTTATTATTTTCCTTCTCTCTCTCGTTCGCTTTTATATTTTCTTTCTCCTTCATTTCCCTTTCTTTCTCTTCTTTCGTCTTACACATTTGTTACCCGACCGAAACGAAACCTGCCGTTGCTGAGCGCCTTGTCCGTCGCCGTCGCGTCGCATGAACCCCTGACCTATAGCGCCCGCGCGCGGATCCTGTTGGAGGTGCAGCGCTGATTCACGCGTTCCGGCCCAACCGGGCGCCGCCGCCAGCGCCGCTGCGCCGCCTACCGCCACCGCGCCGAAACATTACGCAAGCCGCTCCGGTGCCATCTGCCACTCCCTCGCGCGCCGCGGCCTTGAACCGGTCTTGGTCCTTTGCTCACACGTCGCCCGACATATCGTAAAGGCACAGAGCTGTTCAAGAGAAAGATATTTGCAAAATTGGCAGGCGAAAATATCGATTTTGATTTGATTTTTATAGTCAAAGACCAGTAAAAACTATACGAGACGTATGGGACTGAAGAAGAATATATCCGAGTGGTTTACATCTGGCGATGTTTCTCGGTTCCTCTTCTGAAGCCTTCTGTATCCATTAAATCTTCCTCTGTCAAATTTCTCGTCGCTATCGCAGTCAGTTTTCCTTGCTTCGATAGGGTTGACGATCTGTCCCGCCGTCTTCTATACGGTTGTATCCACTTATATACTTGTTTGGGCCACCTGGCATTCTCAGCAGATGTCCGTACCATTGCAGCTGTTTTCATTCAACAGTATCTATTATATCCTTTTGAATTTCCAATTTCTCCTTTATTTCTTAATTACACATGTGGTGTAAACGAGATATTCTGCAACTTCGTCTCAAAAAGTCCATTTGAATTGTCATGAATCTCTTCTTGTTTTTTTGTGTTCGTTCCCAATGAAGAAAAATCTGTGCAAATTTCTTGAGCTCCAGAATCTCTTCTTTTTTATTTATTTTACATTTTCTCTTACAGCGAAGCAAGCGCTTTATAAGAATGAATAGATCTGAAACTTAGCACGCGCAGCACTACGACTCACAAACAGGAGAGCGAGGATACTCCCACTGTAGATCTCAATAGGATCTCTTGCTCGCCTTTTAACCGTAAATAGTTCAATGAAAATAAAAGTTCCAACAAAGCAACATTTGGAAAATAGGCATTTTCGCTTCCGAGTTATACAAACATTATTTGCGTGGGTAAACACACTACTTGCTTATTTTGTATTGCTAACAAAATAGTAACACATATCCTCGGCTCTACTCAAACTACAACTAACAAGCATCTACCTCAGCATTTGATCAATAGATCAGAGAAACTCGAATACAATACAAATGTAAATTATTGCAGTATATATCTTTGTTAAAATAAATATTCTTTTTTGATGGTCGGTATATTGTAAAGGAAGTTATGGTGCAGAAAATAATTTTGCTTTTACTTTGAACTTAAATTTGTGTGCAGATTCTAATTGTTTAATGCCATGTGGCAATGTGTTATGTAGTACGTGTGTTATAGTGAGCTGTTGATATTGACACTCAATGTATGTGATTTCTACGACGTATATTGTAATTATCAATAACAGTATTGCATGAAAATATATTTACATCGTTGAAAAAAGTCACTTTTGACAAAAATTACAAATTCGTAAATAAATAGGCAACTCAATGGTAAGATTCCAAGCGAATCTCGTGTATAGTTTTTGCTTAAGCGTATAATTTTGTTCTGCAATCAAGAAGTCGAGATACATTAGGAGGAGTTTCCTCAGAATATTATGCATTATCTCAGATGGGAATATATATTTGCAAAATTCAAGCAATGAGCTTCAGAAAGGCTAACTGAATTTAAAAGAATCCTGAATGCATAACGAACTTAATCCAGTGTTTCACTTAATTATAGGGAAAACCGGATTAAGGTTTGACTGAGTAGAGAGATTCAGAAATTTTGTAACATTTATACCAGTAAATTGTATTTTGCTGAATATTGATTAATACGTCGTTAAGTTAAAACAGAAACTGAAACGTACTATATATTTTATCGATACTGGGAGATTAATAATCGGAAAGTAAAATTGTTACGCGTAACAATGGGCCGCTCAGAGAGAATGTAAAAATCTAAAGACTGAGGTAAACAGTATGAGACTGAGGTTTAAGACCCCGAATCAGTGAGTTTACAGCAATTGTTTTCTGTCGCAGAATTCGCTCAACCTTTACATTTGAAAATACACGTATGTTTTTCGTTAACTTTTCGAACAGCCTACTCTGCAAACATTGATATCTCCTCTGAACGACTAATATCAGAAGTATTATTCCCGATGTAGACTGCAACTCAGTGTGTTGCAGCACTGTGCAAACCACTAGTACTGATTATAATTAATTTAATGTCATTCGCTTCTCCCTCCGGAATAATGTAACGGTCTCTGGGAGTCTTTTGAGCAGTTGGGCACGTGCACTGCTGCGTCCTCTACAGGCGAGTCGTGGCGCTTGGCGGGGTTAGGAGGGGAGGGGGTCGATCCGGGACTACTGCCGGACGGCTGCCGGTGGATGTGGCTCGTGATTGGAAGAGGAGGGGATCAGGTCGAAGGCGCGAGGCAGGGTCGGGGAAAAGAGCAGTGGAGGGCACGGGTGCGGGCGCAGGGTCGGGTTCTGGAGGATGGGGCACGTGGGGGGGAATGTGGGTACGGGGGAGGTGGCGCGAGGCACGATCAGGGTCCGAGGGGGGACAGGGCCGAGAGACAGGGGTGGTAGTGATGCGACATCGATAACGAAACATCGATGTTAAAAATACATCGACTAAAAGTCATCGATGTTTTTAGACTGGATTAGTAACCTCTAACATTAAATCCGTGTGCATTAAAATTTAATTTGAGTGTGTTCGTGTTTATCAATTCGCCGAATAAACGTACGAGAAAAAGAGGCAGGTCCTATGCGCACAACGTATTTATTGACTACATTTCAATGTGCTAAATGAATATGAAGAAAGAGGAAATACAAGGGCATGGAGGTCATCTCGGGCGAGAGAGTTTTATCGATGAACAAAGTATAAACAGCGTTCCTTTGGTTCAATCATATAACAGTGCTATCATCAGTTATCGTCTCCTATATTATTTCAGTATTATACCTACCTTTTGCGGCTCTCACACGCAACCAATCTTAATAAATGAGGTATCTAAAGAAAGATAATTTCACGGAGACGTGACGAATTGCACTTTGGCTTTAAAAATATGAAGGATATGTTGAAAAAAACGCATCTCAATATTCATGTAAAATGCAACCCACAACGCACGTCAGGATTTTTGAATATATATCGTTAAATAACTCCTAAACAAAGGGAGGGGGGTTCTAGGCCCTTAAAAACGAAAATTTTGAGACCAGTGGTCTCAAAGAAACGTTCTCACACCGTAATCTACAGGATAAAATCTTCTTGACCATTCTATTATATTTTTGGTGTTCGACGCTTCTCGACTCTACCCCACCTGTTCAGAGAGTGTGTAATTTGCAACTTAATGTGAAATTACTAATGACTTGATATTCTACGCGGTTGAATTACACGGGTGTACCTCTTTGCTCGATAATAAAGTTAAATAAGGATAGTTTTTATTGGCAAGGATGTATTATATTATTATCAATTTCAAGTTGACATAATGAACAAGTGATACATGATAA
The DNA here is from genome assembly GCA_031308135.1 of Acheta domesticus. Classification (NCBI taxonomy): domain Eukaryota; kingdom Metazoa; phylum Arthropoda; class Insecta; order Orthoptera; family Gryllidae; genus Acheta; species Acheta domesticus. The sequence goes on along the minus strand of JAHLJT010000631.1, from coordinate 20,522,281 downwards.
CAGTTTTTTAAAATTTATTTATTTAAGGTCGCTTTAAATAATGATAAGAGTGTCTTGAAGAAAAATATATATTACAGGCTTAATATGGAAATGGAAAAATAAGGAAGAGGATGGGGTAGAGAATGCGAGAGTTTTCGCATGGGTACGCTAATTATTTCATATTTTAACTTTTACAGTATTGTGATCATGGGAATTTGTCATTCAGAGGCAAACATCGGAAAAGAAAAAAAAACTTCGATCACAAAACAAGGATGTTAAAAAACATTTGTGTTAGTACATTGATGTTTAAAACTTGGATGTTTTGAAACCATCGACATCGATATCGCATCCGTAGGGAGGGCTGGTGATGGGGGACGGGAGTCTGCGGCCGGGTGCTGGGGGGGGCCGGGTGCTGGGGGGCCGGGTGCTAGGGGGAGCGGGTGCTGGGGGGGCCGGGTGCTGGGGGGACCGGGTGCTGGGGGGACCGGGTGCTGGGGGGACCGGGTGCTGAGGGCCGGGAGTCTGGGGCCGGGTGCTGGGGCTGTCGTGGGCGTGGCGAGGGCCGGGAGGGGCGTGGGGCGCGTGACGCGGAGCGCCATAAAAGGGAGTGGCGTCCTCCCGTAGCGTCGCCCGCTCCGAGGCCGGGCTCCGCCGCGGCGGCTCAGTGGGCGGCGGCGCCGACGGAAGATCGCGATCCCCGCTCAATCGGGGAACGCGGATGTAACGATGTCCATGTCGAAGTTTTCAAAACAAATTTTCATGAAATGTTATAAAAATGAAACATGTTTTAATGAAAACATCGATATACTTAACATCAAGCCACTACTTTTTGACTTCGTGGAGAAGCTGCCTTCGTTTCTAAGATAAAGCGATTGAATTTCCCCGAAAGCAAAGTGATCTTGACCGATAAGAAACATTCGTTTTCTCTTGAAAACTTGGAGAATGTATTAATAATTTATTGTGAGGCAAAATACGGTTGGAATAATTCTTACTACCAAACGTGTTAAATAGTATTATCGCAAAATGGTCAATACTGATTCTACGTAATATTGATTTATGTTATCTTTGAGAAATATAATAAATAGTCAAAAGTGAATTTTCTTATATGTTACGAGTTTTATTAGTGCCTATTCTACCATTTAAAAAGCCTAACAGATGCTGAAAGAACCTATTTTAGGCACCTAAAATGCATATTTTAAAACATAACAATCCGCGGTATTCATTAGGTATCCATATCATTTGTAATGTATGTTCATACTTTAAGTCTGAAAGGCACCTTAGTTAATTGTCTATATCCTGCAATATTTGTCCCAAACTATCACCTCCCAAGAACTCATGGTGATATCTTTGTACTCCTTCGCTTCTTACGCGCAACACTCACTCAATGCTGGATACTCGGATTGACTTGAGATTTTACCAGCTTGTTGAGCACCTTTCAAAACCCCTACATACAAATTTTTACGTGCTATGAAGCATTGTAAGTAGTGTTTTTGCTATAATTAGTATTGGGACCTTTCTTGACTTTACCGACCCTAGAGGGGCGGAAACGCTGCTCGCCGCTGGTTCTGCGGACGTTACTCATACACCGCGCTTGCACTATCAGCCTTTCGGCATGGTCTCAGTTACTTGGAGGGCAGGCGGGGTGACAAAAAAACGGGTGTTTACTTTGCAGGTTCAGATGGAACGAACGCGCTTGGAAATCTGACACCGGCTGATAGACGCCGCGTAACGTTCCTAGCGCTGCCGAAGCAACGGCTCGCCCGCTGCGGGAAGCGCGAGGGTTACGAAAGGTCCTGCTAAAAACAAAATGCCTATAAAACGCTATTTACAATATTCCATAGCACTTCAAAATTTGTGTATATAGGTTTTGCGTGGTGTTCTACCAGCTGGTGAAATTTCATGTCAATCCGAGTATCCAGCACGGTGAGTGTTGCGTGTTAGCATGGAAAAGATGCCTTTCAGACTTAAAATATGAACATACATCACAAATGATAGGGGCCGTCTAACTTACGTAACGCAAATTTCGAGTATTTTCAATACCCTCTCCCCCCCTTGTAACGCACTTCCCTATCTCTACGTATATAAAGCAGCGTAAAGCTGCCTCAGACCCCCTCTCTGACCCCCTCCCACCCCATTTAGCTTTACGTAATTTATGGATGACCCCATACTGATACCTGAAATGGGTTGAAAATTTAATTTGAAACATTTTGTATAAAAAATGTTATATATTTTTAATAATAAAATTTTAAATGTAATGTGATTTTAAATGTGAATTTTGAACGTGAATAATTGTTTAAAAGAGAAAAAATAGGATAGAAGTTATGTGTAAAACATCGTTGGTTGTATTTTGTATTTTCAAAAGTATTTTAAAATACTATTTTGTATTTTGTATCTAAAATACTTTTATGAAAGTATTTTGTATTTGGTATCTAAAATACTTTCGGGTAAGTATTTTGTATTTTGTATCTGAAATACATTTTTCAAGTATTTTGCCCAACCCTGATGTCGATAGATAAAACGCACAACACAATGTGTTTTCATGCTGTAATCCTTCCGTCGCTTGTAGCAAATCAGCATCCAATAGAAAACTCTCATCACATCACCTTCAAACCTTTTGAAATTTCACCTTCAGTGTGTGTGAAGGTGAAGTTCATGCTGTTTCATCGAGATCAATTATTATACAGAACAGTGCTACCGAACTGAACATTTCGCGAACTATCATATCACATGTACTGAATGTATGCTGAAATGTTGCTATGCGTCCGCAAGTGACAAAATGTGGATTTGAAGATCTGGTTTTGAACTCAAACTAGCACATTTTCAAAACCGACTGAATAGCTGACACCATTTTCTGAAAGATATCTGAAAGCTTTTATTGCAGGTGGTTCCAGAAGGACCCGGTGCCTTTGCTCTTTGAAAATATTCCAAATTAAAAAAACACTAGCGTACCCGTGCGAGAATTCTCGCATGGTAAACCCCACCCTTTCCCTATCCATTTGTATATCCTTTCCATTAATAAGGAAAATTGTTAATGAAACGTGTTTGTTTAAAAAATTTCTAAATGCAACTTCGAATGTACTTTTGTGCTTAATTCTAATGTATTTACAGAATATGAAACAAAAATAACAATGCAATTGATGTTGGAAACAGTTTCAATAAAGGTTTATTCAGTATTACAGAGATATGTTCTTGGAACAATTCATACTTCTTTAAAAAAACATTTGAAGAAATTATTCAGTCTTTTTTAAGAGTTAGCTTCTCGCTTCCTTTGATAGTCACAAAAACATTAGGAAATGTTTTTACTCTTGAGAAAACCTAGTAAAGTAGTGTGCAATACTGGATCGGGCTAGTTCAACCCTACTCTTTGCAATATTATTTAACTTTCCTTGATTTGTTAAGGGGAACAAAGGGAGCTTTGGAGAGTCAGGGTGCCAGCTTGCTAGAGTGCGGAAATTGAAAAATTATTTGTATACTAAAAAGTATTGGATTATTTTCTGCGTTGTTACGTATCTCACAAAAAGCAATTCCGAGCCAAAAAATTATCATTCTAATATTTTTACCTTTGAGTACTAAATATCATTTGCTACCATTAGAAACAATTTAGTAGGCTTAGACTTCACTTCGGTACATGGGAATGTTGCTCAAACGGTGTTTCCATTATCTTAACGAGCTGAAACCTTGAGTTGAACACCAAACGGTATATTATTTACAATAAGAGTTTGTAGCTGGGCGTTGATGTACATACTTTCAGATACCGCCAACATTTAAATCGTGCGTTTGAGCCGAGATCGTTTGTAATTGTCGAGTGGCTTGCGCTATTCTTTCTATAATTTTAAATTTAGTTGTTTTTTAATTGATTCACGTAGTATTGTAGGCTAGCGCGTTTAGATTTTTGTTTTTCATTTATTTCAAGCTAATTTACTTCAGCTAATTTAAAAAATTTGTTCTTTGTATTGTGCCATAGCACACGTTTTCCCCTACTACCTCCGCGTAATCGTGCGAGAACTCTCGCATGTTAAACCCCACACTCATCCCTATACTTCTATTTCCATTCTAAGAAGGAAAGTTGTTAACGAAATTTGTGTGTGTTTATTTGCTTAAAAATGTATAAAGGTAACTTGCAATGTACTAACAAAATATCAAATAAAAATAGAAAGCAATGCAATTGATGTTTAAAGAAATTTTCAATAAAGATTTATTCAGTATCATGGAGAGTTTTCTTGGGTCAATTCATAACACTTCCTTAAAGATATTTGAAGTAATTATTCAATATTCTTTGACAGTTAACTTTTAGCTTTTCGTGATAGTCACAAAAAATATTAGCGTTTACTTTCGAGAAAGCTACGTGTCTGAACTCGCTGACTTGAAAATTTCATCGAATGATAACGAAAATATTGGTACAGGTAAAACACAAACACAGTCTTCACTCTTCACTGTTCACCCACATCCCTCCACAATTGAGTACACAGTACTTACAGACCATGGCAAAACCTTAATTGAATAGTCACTACATGCATAAGAAAATCTTCATAGGTATCAAGCAACTATAATAGTACTTCTAGTTGTTGCTGGAGAGCAAATCTTGAATTAATGTTGCAAATAAACCTTGTCAGACTACACAAACCACGGAGTATACAGAAAGCGAAAATATAAGATTGAGGAATCTAAGCCTTCTATGCATGTCGTCACAAAAATGGCTACCAGCAACAAGGGCTGAAATATGTAGGTGGCATTAGTAATAGTGAAGCACCGAACCGAAAATTTAATTGAATGTCCAAGAATGTCTCATCTTATAGAATATGGTTTGAAAAACGTTTCCTTGAGACGTTGGCCTCAAAATTTTAGTGTTTAATGCCCTAGAACGCTTCGTTTAGGAGTTATTTGACGACATAGATTCGGAAACATTGGCATGTGTTGTGGGTTGCATTTGACATGGATATTTAGATGTATTTTTAAACAATTCCTTCATCATTTTTAAAGTGCAATTCGTCACGTGTCCGTGAAATTCTCTTTCTTTAGAGACCTCATTTATAAAGATTGGTTGCGTGTGAGAGCCGCAACGGAAAGGTATACTACTGAAATAATACGGAGGCGATGCTTTAATTCACATTTTAAAAGTTGCTTTATTAATTTCTGAAATTTCCCTACATATATTTTTGAATCTGGCGTTGAATCTGGTTTTTCGTATGGTTTCTTCTGAAATAACTCCTGCTGAATACCGCTGGAGTAGATTCCTTACGCAAAGGGCTGCGGGGATCACGCAATTCTTCCTGCACCTGACGGCCATCCTGAGTGACCGAAAACGAGTTGGTCTCCTGTCCTGAAATGGCCTCAAAAGACTTCCGAAGGACTCCAAAAATGCGCTTGTTACGTCAGACCGCCTCCCTATTTTTGGTGTCATCGATGGGAATGGGAAAGAGAGAGACAGAGGAAGGTAATTTAAACATGTGATCTGAATGAAGGTAGTCTTTTTTGGAAGTTGAATGCATACAGAAAATAGTCTCTGTTTGAAGCGATTTGCAAAGCGCAAGATACATCACTTGACAAATGTAACGAACGAATGCGTTCAGATGAAAAACCGTGAAAAAATGTTAGGAAACGAAACACTGGCAATATTCCCAAATGGGATGCAACCAATTCCGGTTTGCTTAATCGGAGGGGAAATAGTAATATCTCCGCCTCGTTCGCGGGGCACGGTTGCTGATGACGTGGTATTAGTCTTTTTTGTGCGCGTGACTTTCGTCACGACTGTAGTCTCTTCTGCAATCTTGAAAGAGAAGATGACCCTGGCCTTGCTCCTACGAACAACAGAGAAAGGTCACTTCTGTTGCTGGGATTCTGCAGGTTATTTCTGATACATCATTTACTGTCAATTAAATATGTCCTTACATCAAACACTTTCAGGATACATCAGTTAACAGTGAGCAGATCGTAGCAATTTATTCAAGTGAAAAGCGTGTTACATTTCCGTGTTATTTACATAGCTGCAAGCAAGAAAAGTGGATGAATTTTTAAATAATTCATAATATTCGTTATTATGTTTGTGGTATATTTATCACAAACTCTCAAACACATTTCCAATATGTAATATGAAATATAAGTAGTTGAACGTGGGTGATAATAGGTAATGCTATGTAAAAAAAAATAGGTCTCACATTTACTTCTTAGCTGTACTTGCTTGTACGTTCTCTCATGAGTTTCCTCAATTACAAAAATGAAAACAACCTTTTTTGAGTAATGAAACTGTTTCAATCTTTTGAATTAAGGTTTTAAGAGATGAAATCAATGTCAGTTTGAAACAATAACATTGCAACATAGAATATTTAAATTTAAAATTATCATTAAAGATCGTTGAAAATGATTACTTTTCTGATAACAAATTGGAGTAAAAACTTTGAGTGATTTTTGTGAATTTTCGTAGTAAAATATTTAACAATAATTAAGAAGCTAATTTCGAATGTACAATTCGCATGTATTTCAAAATTATTGATTAGTATCGAACAGAAATTCGTCTAAAAATTAAAATTACAACCAGTTACACAATTAAGGAATACAACTCTTAAAACTATTATTTTTTGAATCTCACAAAATGTTTTTTTACTGGAGATGTGAAACAATTTATCGGTACAGAAATGATCCACACGTCACATGCGTTTTATTAGAGTAATTAATGCAAAGCATGTAATAAATATCATACTCGTGCAACTTGTTCTCCATGTCATGTAATAAAGACCAACAGGGTGTCTCTTTTTGCCTCGAAGATATTGCCACCAACACATTGGAATACGGCCTCCGGTTTGAATCCCTTCCCCCTCCCACACACCTCCTCGTTTCGCCCACTGCGACTGAGACATGAATTCACGAAACTGCCGCTAATAGTAAGCACACCTCTCACGCATTGTCTGCCAAGCGTATTCATATGGTATGATGTGACTGGTCTTTTGTTTGTTGAGATGTCTCGTCCTTCACTGAAACAATACTTTTCCCACAAGGAGTCACCACATGCAGCAATAATCTTCGCTTAAGTTGGCACAAAAGAAGTAATGAACAAGAGTTCATTTCCTATTATTTAATAAGAATGTAAACTTAAAGAACAAACGATTGTAGATCCACAATGATCACATTAGTAGTAATGCTTGTTTTTTCTGTAGCTTCAGACACATTTCGTTTTTTGCTGTCCTTCAGTATAATGTATTGGAATAAGTACGTTAATGTATATGGTGTACGTAGTAAAAATATGAAGTTAATCTTTATTTCTACCCAGTTTCCGAAGAGAAATTCGTCATTCTTCAATTTCTTTTTAAGAATTAATGAATGCTTATTCGAAAATATTTACAAGCCCATAGTGTTTAGTTTCCGAATCGATCGGATTCTTTTTTCTTATTTATTAAGTTTGTTTGAAGATTCTTATCTTTTAATTCTGAATTGGTTACCTAAACATGCTACAGAAGTAACAATTTAAAATTACATTATTACAATAGCTGGTTTTGGTGTTAGTGTAAGTTGTATATTCGATTTCACGACATTGTACCATGTGGTTTTGTTTTTTCTTAAAAGTCCTCTTTATATTTGTTCGGTATTTGTGACTATAGATTTAATTCTGAACATTGTGTGTATTTACTGTGATTTTTTGCTTTTCCATCAATGTTAATCCTTAGGATTGAGTGCAGTCCGACGTTCGTCGTCGAGCTAGCATTCCCAAAGAGTTCCATCAATATCACGCAATTTATTTCGGAAATCGCTCAATCTCGCCTCAATCGTCGCGACGGAAACCCATTTCGCACTCCTCTCTGATTATTGTCCAGTTATCTGCAGCCTATAAACTCCATTTCCAATTAAAACTTTCTTCTTGTGAACATAAACAAGACAAAATGGCCATACTTTCAAATCCTCGAAACTGAAATGCTTCTTTCAAGGAAAAACTCTTCCAGCCCAAAACGAAATTTATCAAGCCATATCCACACTAATCCATACGATTTTCGCCTTCCCAGAGTTAACTTCACCCTAACTCAAAATTCAACATCACCTTCCCGATTCTTAAACTACTACGGCAACTCATGTTTCTTAAAAGAACTTCCCACAATCATTATTATCGCCATCGAACTCCACTTCTGAAGTCCTCAGTGTAAACCTCTTAACCAAAATCAAGTGCATATTGTGCATATAAGTGCATAAAATTAAGTGCATATTGTTTGTTCCCTTATGTAAATTGAATTGACAAAAGAATCCTTTTCTTACTCCAAGCACAATATTTTCACAAACCGCGTGACTCCTCCCTGTAGAACCTCTCATGCAATTTCCTGAGAAAACACCACCAAATCCTTTCGCTTCAAACACCCTCGCCTCCACCAATCAAAAATACCAACACTTTAAGGCTTATTTTGCATCCGTTTTCATTTCTACACCCTGCAGATCCAGTATTTAATCAAACAATTGAACAAAATGAAAACAATCCATAAAACATGACAATGACAATAAATAGTTCATGACATGACACCCACAAAACATGACAATAAGTAGTTCGAAAAGCAAAACCATCTCGTTTGGTAGGGGGTCGCAAATATAGTAAAACTCAATACCGTTGAGGCAACGAAAATATTCCAAGAGTCTTGTCTTGTAAGAACCTGGGAATAATTTTTTATAACAAATTGAGTTAGAAAAAATTTTTTTCTCAAGGATCATTACCAAAGCACCGTGGTTCACACCCAATGATCTTCATCACGAACTCGGTTTAAACAATCATTGTAGCGTCAAACAAATCGCCTTTAAGTTTCATTAGAAAATTCCCTCAATTCCCCTATCTCTCCACAAACAATAGGAAAATAAATCCCAAAGAAAATACGAATTTTCAAGAAAATGCGTAAATATTTTTTGACCCACCAATAAGCCTCACTAGTTCCATTCCTCAAAATTCTCAGCTAGTAATGGTTTTCTATAATCAACTATGGATCTCTGTGTCAATTAAATTCAAATTCCCTTGCAAAAAGTTTGTACACGTGCAAGAAGGTAACAAGAAGTAAGTTTCATAATACAAGTATCATTCATCATGTGCTAATGCCATTCTTGTGTGCTGGTGTAGTTAGTGATTAAGAGTCCAAGCTTAAAACGTTTCAAAATCTTTGGTAGCGCATCATGATAGAACTTTTCAGATAGAAATCTGTTGAGTTTTGTTTGGGGTGTAGGAAATTTTACGAATACATTTCAACGAGATCTAAAAGTGTTTTTCCGAACGTTCTTCCCAATTCTTCCTCTTTCCTCCTTTGAACCAACTGATGGCACACATCACCACTATCGACGTCGGAACAACCGCCATTATCAAAGCGTTCTTCCGCTTGTCCTTCTCAGAGATGGTAGCCTATTCATAACAGTCTTCTCCATTCTGCATTTAGCACAACTGCTTTTTCGCCTTGAACAATCCCTGATATACTGATTATGTCCTTTCACCTTTGAATCTCCGTCCTTTGCCTCTAGAAGGGAATGCGTTGGCAGATTCGTTGGTCATAAAGGTCTAGGTTTCTTTTAGGATGATAAAGTCAAAGGACGCAGCGCGGCCGCTAACTTCGTTACATCCGGCAAAATCGGTGTCGCAGCTCTCGCCACAGAATCGCTTTCTGAGCGAATGGACGGAAGCCTGTGACAGTGATGTCTACATTCCTCATGGACGCATCCCTTTGTAGAACTACAAAATATCTTTTACGAAAATGACTAGAACCGAGATTGGTCTTCAATTTGAAAGGCAATATTCTAATGGTTTCTACTACTCTTCTACTTGTTCTTAGGGAAAATGGGACAAGGTAATCGAAATTGGTATCCAAGATGGTATAGAAGAGATAAATATCCGTATCACCTTACACGATCAATCAAATCTGAAACTATTGTGGAAAACCAATGTTTCAACCCACGATAGCTTTTGTTCGCCATTTTTCTACTAGTTCTTTCTTCTCAGGGAACCAAATTTTATTATTTGTGATCCCAAATACCTAATGAAAACTGTTAACTGTCTATGTTTCTCAGTGTTAAACGTGCTTTCAACTCCATCACCGATCCCGCCACTTCGATCAGCTCCATCTTCTCTTCTACGTTAAAATCTTCTCATCTGTCTCTTTCCTCCGCCACCTTCCCGTGTGCTAGCCCCCCCCCCTCTGTTGGAATGCGACATTGATGTATGGGTTTTCAAAACATCGATATTTTATGCAAACCTCGATGTATTTAACATCGATTTATTGTTGTAAAGTCTTTTTTTATTATCGATACTTGTACTTGCCTGCTATTTTTAATAAAAAATACAATAATTTTCATATCTATAATTTGAACATGTTTTCATACCAAAATCAGTAAAAGAGACATATAAGTTAGTCGAATATTTGTTGACAAATGTACCATATTATTTTTGTATTTTCCAATAAGACAATAAACATTGTATCAATTGTTCTGAGAATTTTTTAAATTTATTTTGTCAACTAAATGTCAATTTTAAAATAATAAACACGACCACAGTGACATGAACACGCCTCCTGGATGCTAAACTGACGTTAGAGGTTACTAAAATACTTTTACAAACATCGATGGTTTTAAGTCCATGTATTTTGAGCATACGTAGTTCTCAAATTTGTATGTCGATATTTCGAAACATCGATATTTCGAATCATCGATATTTCGAATCATCGATATTTCGAAGCATCGATATTTCGAAGCATCGATATTTCGAAGCATCGATATTTCGAAGCATCGTTGCTTTGTAGTCAATGACTACTCCTCTCTCAGCACCGCCTGTGCCATCTCCATCCCTGCCTCCGCCATCACCGCCACCGATCCTCGCGCCCTGCGAGAGGTCACGGCTCGCTCGTGATTCCGTGCGAACGGAGAGCGTTGAACCGCACGACCGCGATCAGGAGCGCGATACGCGGCTCCTGCGGGCGGAGGCGGAGGGAAATTGCGGGGGCGGCACTTCCAAGAGCCCTCGCGAGGAAGCCAAGATGGCGCTGCTGTCGTGATCGGTAACTGTACATTCTGCGAGGGATCGGAATTCCGGGTGGGTTCACTGCTGGCGAATAGCGCGGGGATCCCGGCCGAATGGACGATGCTTGCGGTGGACCGGGAACAGCAACGAATTTTATAGAAGAGCGCTTCAAAACAAGTCCTTGATTCAAACTAATGTGTAAAAAAACATTGCAAATGTGCTGATTCTTTCAGCGCCGTATTAATAAATAATTTACTTCATTCGTTGCGATGGGACCTTCAGTTCTGAGGGACCGCGAAGGGCATGGCGATTCGGGTCAAAGCAACTAAGATCTGTTTTACGAGTACATACACACATCCGCCCGCACAGATTAACACACACACACACACTCAGACACTCACACACTCACTCACTCACTCACTCACACTTACTCACACAACTCTCACATGCACACTCATACACACTCACCAAGTTTGTCAAAGGTGATTAATAGACGGCCTGAGCCTTGTCGGTCTTTAAATACGAATTATTCGGGGTATGTTGTCGGAGAGGCTCTTCTCCTTCTTCTGACTTTTCCCGTTACTACGGGGTCGGTACTAATGGGTGTGGGCTCATTTTTATTACTTTTCCGTATTCCTACGTATACATTGAGTGATGTACGTAGTATAGGGAAAGTTATGTAATGCTGCGTGAAAAAATGGCCACTTTTCGGCGGAAAAAAATTCATTGCCGGGTCATGATAACGACAAAGTGGATAAAACCAGTTGCTAAATTAAGAAAAAAATCCTCTAACACGTGGTGTAGCCAGAAACCCTGTTTTCTAGGTCCTTGATACCGAAAAACCAATTGAAAGGAAAACGTCTGTCCGTCTGTCTGTCCGTCTGTGAACACTGCTAGCGTCTAAACTACGTTTTCTTCCAAAATGGCTATTCCCCGGTCGATCTGGTTCTAGTCAAAGCTTTGAGATTTTGAAAAAGATTCTTCAAAATTTGGGGGTACTTTTTATGAAGCACTCCGCGGATTTTCAAAATTTTCTCTAAAACGGCTCCAAATTTTTTCTTTAAATTTCTTGTATGAATAGAGTAAAATACACTTATTAACATGGCATAGATCCGATTTTCACTGATAACTCTGAATTTTTGAATATTGAGTTCTTTCATAAAGGTCATGTATATGTTTTTCAAAATTTTAGTAGTTTTCGTGCAATATGTGCAATGTTAAATAATTACAAAAATAAGATTTTCTCAAAAACGGCTGCAAATGTTTTCTTTAAACTTTTGGTAGGGATAGTGGTAAATGTACTCTATCAGATGACATAAAAGCCATATTGCCCTATAGGTTGGTTTTTTCACAAATTACAAAAATGTACATTTTTTCACGTTTGTCACGTCGATAATGTTTACATTAGCGGCGATTTTTTCACATTATTATATTTACTAGTACATGTGCTTTAAATAATGTCCAGTAAAGTTTCTCGAAAACACAACCGTTTTCTGTGAAAAGTAGCTCAAAATTTCGCATTTTCAGAAACGCTCAAACGCCATTTTTTCGTACATGGCTGCAAATATTTTCTTCAAACTTATGTAACGGATAGTGCTAATTACAATCTTTAGTATAGAGTCAAGTTTATTTTGAGTTATTTTTTTGTTTTTTTCAAAAAGTACATAATTTTATTTTTTTAAGATCACTCACATCTTTAATATGCACATTACCAGCAATTTGTGAACATTATTATATTTGTGAGTGTAAGTGCTTCAAATAAAGTATTTTGAAAACTCAAACATTTTCTGTGAAAATGAGCTTCAAATTTCGCATATTTAGTAGCGCTAAAACGCCATTTTCTCTTAAACGGCACATACTTTTTAATAGAAAATTGCCACTTATGACTAGGTTTTTGTGTTCTTTAATATTTTAAAATTAATATTTTCGTTCTACCAATAGGAAACCGAAAATTAAGAAAATTACAAAAAAATGTACTTTTGGCGGGGATAGACGACAGCTGGCAAGAAAGAGTTAGTGGCAATTCCGAATAGCTAGCGAAGACCCGAGGAAATAGAAAACTAATACGGGAAAGTCTGTGCCATTCTGTAGCAGCACTAGTTAATTTTCACACACACACACACCCACACACACACAAACACAAACACACACACACAAACACACAAACACAAACACACAAACACACACAGACACACAGGCACACACACAGACACACACAGACACACAGGCTCACACACAGACACACACAGACACACACACAGACACACACAGACACACACACAGACACACACAGACACACACACAGACACACACACAAACACACAGACACACACACAAACACACACAGACACACACAGACACACACACAAACACACACACAGACACACACACAAACACACACACACAAACACACACACACACAAACACACACACATACACACACAGACACACACACAAACACACACACACACAAACACACACACTCACACACACATACCAATTTTACACGAATTTGGCGAATGTTTTACGGCCGGATGCCGTTCCGCACGCCAAGCACAAGGGACACACACATGCACATTAATCACAGACAGGTATGTTGTCGGAGTGTAGCAAGTAGAAAAACTTCGCATTTACTTCACATACATTAGATAAAGTTTTCTTGAGCTGGTTTGCTCATTATTTTGGTCATTCCTCCAGCGAGAATATTTGCATTATTCTGTACGTATGGATGAATGTAGCTAGAATGCAAGAAAAGTACACTTTAAAGCTTGCATTTTAAGAAATATTATTTACTTGCATAATTTTGAATTTAAATATAGTCTACTGCGAATTCAGTTAAAAGCGTGATGATAGTGAACGATGTGAGATCTTTGAAATTACATATTATAAGCCACCCGTTTACATCTGTTTGATAATTTCATCCACGCGCGTACATTTTCTAATCTGCTATTTGACATTATTTGTATCAATTATTACAATATTTTTAGAGACAATATTGAAACAATGTAAATCGGTCTTGAAAATTGTCCCTGGCCTCCAACTACCTCCACTAAGTGTTAGTCGAGCCTTGTCGACAAAACATATTTATCAGAAATGTTGTTCGCTGCCGTATACAAGAAACTATTTTGCAAATAGAAATAGGCTACATATTTGATATAATAGTCCTATAGTCGTAATAAGCAACCCTTCACTCTCCTCGCGTCCTGAGAAATGAGGGCTCAAGAATATGTGCGTGGATAATGACTGGCCCCATAGGACTGACGGAAGACTACATATTGCACTGTGACGCTGTCTTCGAGGATGTTCAACTGTTTTAGAACGTGCCAAAACAATGATCTACTCACTAACGAGACAATACCCAACAGAGGACTGGAGAACAAAAATCCAGATACAACGAACGGTGAGGATGACAGCCGTAAAAGCAGAGCGATTGCAGAGCTGTTGCCGAGCGACTGTGACAGGGAACATATGTGTAGAAAATTATGTAAAATAATAGTAAAATCTCTCGTCTGTCGAAATGTTTGCCAAAGTATTGTTGGGAATGTCCGCGGCGCTTTTCAAGGAAGTTGGTGACACGTACGTGGGAATTTCGGAAGCGTTGGCAGCGATGTAGGCAAGGACGTCATTGAGTATGTGGCGGCAACGTTGATGAAAATACTGACGAGAATATTGACAGTTGGAGAATTGGGAATGTTATTGTTGGTACCATGATGGTGAGAAGTGGCTTAGTGAACCAAGATATGCGAGTTAGAAACAGTTCGGTTATTTTGTAGTTTTTGTTCTGAATTACAATAGTCTGCGTTTGTTTACTCGCAAACATTTCCGCATTACTCTTTTTTTTGCCTCACCCACATGCGACCGATATTCCCACAACAGTTCTTGTTAAGGAAAGAGTATTGGAATGTTGACGAGTGCTTTACTTGACAATTAAGAAACCGTGTTTCACAGAAAGGGAGCTTTAAGAAGTTCTCGGGAGGAACCATTAATTTTAACTAAAGTTTACGTGACTAGAGTTTAAGCTTCTTTAGTTTCCCGGCAAATTTCCAGATCTGTACTAAAATGTCGACGCTCTGTAGCCTTGTTAAAATTTAATATTAGGTATGAGACACAATTAATTAGGGAAATGGATTGATAAATTGAGTTCGCAGTCAGCACAAATTATCGTCTCCTTCAAAAACGGACAAGTAGGATTTATTATTTTGTAAATATTTATACTTTCTGTACAACTAATGTTTTACTCGAATTTTTAAATACAGTATTTATAAAAACACTTCGACACTTGGGGACCGCAAAGATAGTGACCTCCATCCACGTGATGTTTGTAATGAAATAAAATTATTTAACATTGAACAATTTTTATTGTATATAGTATTAAATTTCTACAGGAAAATGAAACATTTTTTTGTTTCTTTAGGTAAATTTCACTCTTCGTTTTCTATGACAATGACAGAAAATGTGTATTTATTTTTTTAAATACACATTTTCCTAATGCGGGCTCGATAATCACGTCCCTACCAAGAAGACGTAGTTTTTCTATTATTGCTGGTACTTCACTTCCGGCTTGAGGACGTCGTTACGAATGTTTTCCTGAATTAAATACACACATGACAAGGACAAGTTGTCAAAGCCCAAGCAGACAAGAACGAAGTGCAGAAGACAGGTTTCCATGATACATTCTTAAATCTTAATTATTTGTTCGGATGCTTCTAAATGAGAGACAAAATTAAGACGTACACACAGCAATGAGTGACACATATTGGAAATATACCGATAGACAGACTTCCAGTGCAAGCCCTGAATTATAAGCTGCGAGGAAAGAAACATTGGAAAGCCAAGAATGAGATGGAAAGAGGCTAGAACAGGCAATATGCCTAATCCGTAAGGGAAGACGATGATGCTTGTGAAGAAGAGTATAATATTTCAGAGATTAAAAGTGGATTTCTTGAAGAAAATTGTATTTCTAAAAGTTTTGTAAATATGTTGTCTTAATAAGAAAATGAACGTTTTTTTTCTTTTGTAGGAATTATACGAGTGAGCTCATCAAGCCTTCCTTTAGGAATAGACGTCACCATTTATACGTTCGTGTTGCTGGGGTTAACCCTACTGTATTCCGGACACTCCGCAATGCGCCGAGTTGGTGGCGTAGCGTGCCCTTGGGGCGGGCGCGAAGGGTCAAAGGCCGAAGGACGAGTGCGAAGGCGGCTCCCATCGTGCACCGCGCGCCGCCGGATTTACATCCAAATGCTCCGATTCTTCTCCTCGGCTTTGCATACAACGCAGCCTCTCTGTGTCTCCCTGAGGAAGACGCGTGCGCCGGCGCGAAGATGACAACGCTCACAGGGGCCATTCCATCCACGAGGGCTCGTTCTGCAGCGAAATGGATTGCAAACGAGAATAAATCAAAGAACGAGCATTTTTATAGGCAGACTGATGTCGTTTGATAGCTATTATATTCTAACTAGCTTGGCGTGGCGTCTTCAACGTATATTATCATGTTAGAATTATTATGAGTGCTGTGTGATCTCATAATGAAAAGAAGTTTTGAACCTACAGTTGCCTCGATCATCGATCCTCAGTCAAAAGAAAGTTACATGAAAAATTATCCTTTTTTTGTTTTTTAATGTTTTATTACAAAAGAAGGTTTAACTATTGGCAATTTGAGGAAACTAATTCAGAGTTTGGCCATCGTCGATGTCGGCTAAAAGAATGCGTCTTATCCAAAGAATTCGTCTTATCGGAATAGAATTAGCTATTGATCGCCTCTTTTGATGCCTTGAAACCCTTCCCCAATACATGTTTTTCAAGAGTTCTCTTAGAATATTCTGAAAAGATCCAATATATACAGGATGTCCGGGGAGGAAACGTCGAAACTTTGGAAAGAAGCTCTGAAGACAATTCTAAGCATATTTTGTTTTATAAACTACGTGGATATTCCGAATGGTTGGGCCGCAATGAGTAGCCAAAATGAGATGGTTTGAAAACATTATTGCTAGGCAAAAATTTGCATTATAGAAGCATAGAAACACTCAATAAACATATAAATTGTTTATTATTTACAAAGGAAGTGTATATATTTGTTCAGAAAGAAAAACTACGCGAAAAAAGGAGTCAAATTGTGTAAATTGGGTGCTTTTTTATTTCTCACTTAATTTTTCTTTCTTAACAAATAAATTAATTTCTTTTGTAAATAATAAACAATTTGAATGTTTCTGGAGTGTTTCTATACTTATATAATTGAAATTTATGCCTAGAAATCAATTTTTCAAACCAACTTTTGAGTGCTTATTGCGGCTCAACCATTCGGGATATCCATGTAGTTTATTAGACAAAATATGCTTAGAATTGTCTTAAGAGCTTATTTTCGAAGTTTTGACGTTTCTCCCTGGACATCCTGTATATCATTGTTTTGTTAAAATAAAACACTATTTTTCTTTTTGACGATAAGTAGCGAGGGTGGAGGATAATGACTTGCTGTGGCTAGTTTGGCTTACCTTGTTACTGTTCCAAGCTCTTCATTGCAATGAAGTGAGTCTAGAAAACTGGAAAATAAAAGGTGAGTTGGAAAATGTGAATGTTCATTGTGCATAGGGCCCATGTGAAAAACACTGAGAAATTACACCTTGCAACAGTGAGAGGTAACATATGTGTATATATTATTCATATTTAAAAAAAAAACTGAAGGCCTGGTTTCCTTATGTCCACTCAGCTTGTTCATTTTTTAACTTTCTCGCCCTTACTTCGTAAGAACAGAAACTATTGTAATCGTGCGCCAGGAAACAGCGTATTATCGGCAGAAGAACTCTCTTTACCGGGTAATGGTAACGAAAAAGTAAGTAAATCTTGTTTTCATGCCCCTCCTGGAGAAAATTTCCAATTCACATTCCGTTCTCGCTCTGTATGCTTGCATCTGGATTTAATTCCGTCACAGTGTAGCGCCTGCCTTCGTATACGTTCTGTTTGATGGAGCGTAGGAAACACATCCAGAACTCCTGTGTGCACCCAACTGTGTGGGCGCATGACTGATTCGGAAAACAACAGAACTTGATGCGTACTTACAACTCTTTTGTTCCCATGCACCATCTGTGAGATACTCCACAAGAACAATTCAAGCACTTTCAATCAAAAATCATACAATTTTATTTTTATCTCTAGTGAGTGAGCAATACGTATTTGTTCAATTCACGAGTAAACCATTCTAAAGTCATCGTGAACGAGAGTAGCATTTTTCTGCCAAAAAAGAGCTTAAGAAACTTTTTTTCTTCGTTTTGTTATTTTTCTGCAGTACGATTTGGAATATGATCTAACTTTCATGTACTTGACACTAGTGGAGATGTAAATGCCAATCTGTTTACTATCCACCTGTGACTGATCGGAGGAAATAATTGATTAGAGCAGCCGGCCTCTGCATCTCTCATTCAAGCGCTGGAATCTCTCATCAGCATAATTCGACGGTAGCTGGTGCGTAATCAGTTTCTTAGGTGGAGTCCAAAACATCGTTTTACCGGCTGAGATGGCGCAGGGAAACAATTGTCACTTCTGTGTCTCTGGACGGAAGGTCCAGGCTTGGAACCCCGACGATGGTAGATTTTTTTACCCAAAATACCCGTACATAGCTAGGCCGAATTCAGGTGCTGCCTAGAGGAGAATTCCAGCTGCCCAGCTGCTGTGATCTATAGTTTGCTGAGATTCTATGATCACGAAAAGTTGAATGTCGGAGCAGCACTATCATAAATGAGCCACGGATTGCGCGCAATCTTTTTCTCATCCTTTTAACCTTTTCCATCTTAACACATGCGCCACACTGTCGTGTGTGTGGAGAGACCTCCGTAAATGTAGCCGACGGGATGTAATGACTTACGTGGCTCATGGCATCAATCGATGTCACTGCAGTTCCGCTGACCGGGAGGTCTTAGGGTTCAAGACCGTACAGGGCCAGGATTTTTGACACTAGCTGTATAGCTAGGTCAAATTCAGCAGCAGACGAGAATTTGAGAGGACGGCTGCTCTGATCGGTAGATTTCCGTGGTTTCTCCGATCAACATCAGGTGAATGCCGAAGCAGTATCCTACAAACATGACGCCGCTGACGCGCGATCTTTCCTTCCCCTTCCTTGTTCTATCTTCATCCTCACCCTTCCATGCGCTACAATAGCACACACGTCGGGAGCTAAGAGTTTGTCCCGACTGGAGCAGTGGGAGACACCTGGTTGGGGAAACCCCGCAAGCGGATGTGTAGGTTGGCGCCGGGTCTCGCCATCTACCGAGAGAGATGGCCACCGCCACCTCCCGCGGTAAAAAAATCACTACCTTTACGATACCAATGACCTTCGCGTTTGACGCACCCGCAATCACTAATCAATCCTGTCAAATCTACCAACAGGAAGCCGGATTCCACGTTCCAGCGGAGCCGAATAACCGCAACCTCTTGGAACATAGCACGAACTACACTTGTAGGACTAATTGCCATAGCAGTTGACGCGTCGGGAAACACAACGTAATCAAATACCTCGAATGTCCGTCAGTATCGAGACGCACACATTTAATTATTCGTTGTACGAAAATACATATTGTGATATACCAAAATATTATATATTTTTTTCAATAACATTTGCTGTAAATGGGTTGGATATAAGGGTCTGCAAATGGCGATATACAGCCTTAGCAACGCCGGCATAGTTAGTTAGTTAGTTAATGCCTTATTTTACGTGGCGAGACTCGGGCCATCAGGCCCGCTCTTCCGTCTGACCACGCAAATTTCGCTACGCTCCTTTCACCTAGCGGAGAAAGAAGGTATTATCTCGGGCGACGAAACAGGCGATTTGAATTTAGCTCAGAGGCGTCATTTAGGCTTGAGGATCTTTTACATGCAAGTAAATCTACTAACATGGGCCAGCCGGCTTTACTTCCCCTCCGCGGAAGGCGTACGAAGGATTTTTTTCGCCCTTAAAAATCCACGGCTTCGATCGGGTTTGAACCCGCCAACTTGGGTATGACAGTCCGGCACGCTAACCGTCACACCATCGAATCCGCTAAGTGTGGTAATAAGGTAATAGTGGTTGGCAAGGTAAATAAACTGCATTCAGGCGTTGAATAGGTGGGGGCGCTGGCTAGATAGATAAAATAATGTGGGATTGGTTTGAAAAGGAGTGACTGTCGAGAGCGTGGCTACTTGGTTTGATAAGAGGGGGATGGATTGGCTAAGGGAGAATAGACTGTCAAATTTTGTCGTTTTGTTTTAAAAAAGAGGAACGAAGGACGGATACCGAAGCGTTGAGGGCGGAAGAACGGTGCAGAACTGGACATTCTGATATTGGTCGTCGAGTAGTACGTAAGATCGTTTAGCGAGATTAACACAAGGGGAGTGGGACTTGTAAGTTTTGAGTAAGACTCAATAGTTTTTCGGACTCTGAAAGTTAATGTGCAGAAGTGAATTCGCGTAGGACTTGGAAAGTTTCTTTTATATTGCGGTGTTGGACTTTAACATTTTACCATTAGTTGGGGAAGACTAGGAACTCTGAATATCGAGTAAGAACCGGTAGATATTCTAGGGAGTGAGTGCTGGATGCGTCGGCAGCGTCGCAAGATTGGAAGAAAGAAGCAGGACTTGGGATCATCTCCATTCAAGTGGGAAGATACTGCGGACCGTCGTCGATCAAGACGTTAGATAAGTACTGCAGTACAAAAGTTTTATCTAAAAAGGTCATGACCTAGAACAATTGTCAAAATTGTTAAATAAATTGTTGAATTTTTCTTTTGGAAATGAAAAGATTTTCATTCGGACAATCACAATTGTTAAGTAATTAGAAATAGATAATTATTCCATTTCAGATTCCTCGCCATACTGTACAGTTGGCAGATCAAGTAATCGGCTATCTAGACGATAGCGATTATCTCTAACGGGACCCATTGACCCAGCTAGCCGGACATTTATCAATTTGTTAAAATTAGCTGTGGAAGCATTGGTTTTAATTAACGTAACCTGTTCTTGGCGCCCAAAATTTTACTGTAAATTCGGAACGGGTCACGATTATAACCGTCCTAAGGTGAATGATGTCAACGATCTCGTAATAGTTTTCGACAGACATTGTTGGTACATTTCAATATATATTGACACAAGTCGTTGACATAAATATCTCCGGGCTGTTTCTAATTACTGTTAAATAATAATTGTTTCAGTCAACTATTTTGTGATATTGAGTCCATTTTGGGGAAACTTTGGTCACCTTAAAAAACGCTGTTACCGTTACAGTTCTTGAAATAACAGGTACTCGTACATAATTTTCGAAGGGGCGTTCCCGGAAACGCCAATCAACTAACTGAAATGTTTCTTGTGCATACGTAAGTGTGAAACTTGTGAACTTTAAGAGGTCAGTGAAAACAATAGTTGGCAAAATGGTTTCGTTATTTTCTGTCTAAGGTTCATAGACCAGTTAATAATAAATAATCACAATTATGTGAAAAAGTAGGTTCTTTTTGAAAAAATCTTATTTCTTCTCAGAAAAATAAACAATTACAAGTTCAAGTTGCTTGCAGATTTATTTGAAAATCTCAAAGTACCTTTGTATTGTAACATTAGCAACGTAAATTTAATCTTGAAAATCTTATATGAAATATTGAGAATTGATTGAATCAATGAATAAATATCTGTCCTGAAACAAGTCTGGGAAAAGTATTAGATTATAATCGCGAAGGAATGTCTGTTTTTTAAATTCATTAACTTCCATGATATTTGAAAAACCGCTCAGATTGGATACTTAATAATGTGTTTTATATCGACGCATTGGTTTGGGAGAAGTTTCTTATACTTCTAAGAAATGTTCTTATTTCTTATAACAATGTGCATGAAGTACGCTTTAATATACTCATGTTATAGTGTTTGAAATACGTAAGGGAAACGAAAGAAAAAACAATGTGGCAGTCCTTCAGAGGGAGTCAGTGAGAAGCGAAAGGAAGAAGAGGCGTGTGAATCGCCCTTGAAATACAATGGACGACGCGTTTCAGAAAACGTTACTCACACGTGACTTTATAGCATGTTTGTTTTCAGTCGTGCCCGACGTCTTTTCCTTATTTCTCCAGTTATACCTACCTGATGATCACGATAACCCCATTTTATTGTCAATACAACCTTCCAATATGTCTTATGAAGAAAAGCATTGTTGCAGATTGTAACATTTCTTACTATTAACTGCAAACATCTAAGTGAACTAAATATGCAACTGGTTGCTTAATGACTAGAATACTATTGTCCAAATTATATATTTACATATTATGTGCTAACTAGGGTAACATATTATTGATTTACACAGCTGCTTCTTTGTGGTTTTAATTTTTGTGATATTTGTAGCATTGATTGTATTCTGTCTGGTGATACGCCAACTCCATATCCGGGAGGAACAAAAATAAACACATTTCTCCGAGACTCTCGAGTTCTATCCTTGATGCACATGATTTCATTTTATAACTTGAAGCCGACAGGATCTTCCCGTGTTTCTTGTTCGACGCGTCTGTAAAAAGAGTTGACAGTGACCTTCAAGTCAATGGGAGTTTGACAAGCTTCTGCTTGCCGAGTACAAATCTCTTTTGTGTTCCCGTATTTCGTGCCTCGAGGCAGAAAAACCTATGAGCGAATCTGCGAATGGACGCCCGGCCACTCGGCACCCGCCTGAGCACGACGTGTTACGTCAGCGCATGCGCCATCTAAAAGCAGACGCTGCGCTGCACGGTGGCATGGAAGACTCAAACAGCGGGCGAAATTATTTTTTTTCCAAAACTGAAATTCAAATTCAAATGAGAGACATTCTATGCTCTTTGTCGTTAGTTTGACCATTTTGGGGTACGAGTTCCACAAACAGAAGATGTTAAGCTTGTCGGTCTTAAATTAATTCTACTTTGGTATCCATATTTCCCAGTACTTGTTAACACTGAAATTGCATTTTTTCTCTCGTTTCTCTTCATGAGCGTCTAGCTATATTTCATACGAAAACCATATTTGGTTCTTCTGTATTTGTGATAAATATTTTTATGCCTGTTTTATTGATGCTTGCTTTTTAAACTATGTAGCCATCTATAAAGTAAATGTTACGTTTATTGTCAGTAAGAATACAAAGAAATGCGCGTGTAGAAGATTCATTTCAAACTTCTCCGACTGTGTAGCTTGTAATGTAGAGTTGTAGTTGAAAACAATGCGAAAGGAAGGTGCGCGCGCGATTTGTGTCGTTCTTTATTGTTCCGCTTCGACGCTGGCCCAGTCATTGATCCGAAGAATCCGTCAAAACGACCTATCAAAGTAGGCTAGCATTCGGAGGTATGATCGTCTTTGACCAGCGAGTTAGCTGGTGTCAAAAATCAAGAACCCCCCCAATCTACGAATTTGCATTTACGAATTCCATTTTACAGGATTCGCACTCCAAATGCAACGTGTTGCAAATCATATTCAACAGTTCACGAATATCTTTTTTTATGAAAACTTCCTTGAATAATATGGAAAATGTGAAATATGTAGATGTATTGTTAAGATATTGTAAAATATAATTATATAAAACAAAAGATACTAGTCCAGTAAGTATTGATATAATAAATTATGCAAATAACAGTAACATAACTGCCGTATCATTTAAATAAAAATTAGCATTAAAACTCGTTCAACGTCACATCTGCGTAGATACAATATAGACATACATACTAGAAGCTGAATTTGAAGTGAAATTCCATTACTGAGGCAGCCTGGCAGAGAGTATAGACTAATGAGGCTAGAATACTGGCATACAAATCCGTGGTCACGGATGCATCTTGGTTTAGATTTTCGAAGTGTGGAAAATCATCAGTATGCAATGTCGCATTTGTAGTATGTATAGAAACCCTAGGAACTATCCAAAAAAAATTAGAGCTCCCACAAATCCTGTACTTATTCGATCTCGTATTTGCTCATTCACACAACGCAGGTAACGAATAAACAATTATTGAGTCAGTATCTGGAGGTGAATACGGGATTCCATCTAAGAGCCAAGACTTGAGACACAACAACGGCCTTCTAGAAGGAAAATGCTTGTGTCCGCTTGTTTCCCATTGAGGATCACAGTGCTGCGGCAGCTGATGGTTAATGAGCTTTCTTCCTGCGGTTGGCGGAGCGTAACCGTGCGCGCGGTGCGGGTGTTGGAGGGGGGAGTGGTGGGAGGGAGGAGTTGCGTGCCGGTCACGACGCACGGGCGAGCGAAGCGGGAATTCCCGCTCGGCGCGGCGGTCTTTCTTCCCTCGTCTTCCTCATGGGGAATTCGCGTGGGTGCGATTAAAATTGCGCCTCCGGGCCAAACTTCTTGTTCAGTCTCTGTTGCAACCTTTTTTTTAAAACATGGTTTCATGGAAGTTTATTAAAAGAGAATTACTTTCGACACAAAAGAGGAAAATAAAAGGTTCCCTGCCCTTCGGTCATTTCTAAAAAGTAAACATTGGTCAGAATGTGTTTGAACTAACCACTGCACTTGTAGTCGAATATTTCAGAGATTAGTTCGCAAGTAAAATACTTGCCTTCATAAAGGGGCTAACAATGTTGACATTCCGCGGATTTCGTAACCTTCAATTTTTAACGCTAATAGCTAGACTACTTCTATACTACCAACAAAAATTAAGGGATATTTACAAGTTATATATTGTATTTAATAGAGAAATGTTTTATACGATATCCTAATTACTACTGGATATGTTAAAATCTCACAATAGTAATTATTAAAAGTAGTATTAAATTTAGATTATTAATAATATAAATTCTTTGCAAACCTAAATAATAAAAAGTTCAAATTTAGCTAGTAGTGCGTTCAAGAAATTTCTAATACTTGAAAGAAAAGATAGATTTTGTATCTTTTTCAAACTCAGTTCAATTATTTTCTGCGAGTAGATAAAAAACGAAACTATTAACTTTCACTAACTTAATGATTCTAGATTTATTTCAACAATGTTTTGTTACAATAGTTTCATTTACCCATTTTGTACGTGTCTTTTAATTTTCCGAACTTTAGTTTCGAATTTACCCCTGTTTTTACAAAATATGCTTATTAGCCAAAAAACGACTAGAAATTATTAACCAATCTGAACGCCACGTTTACTTACTGCTTCAAATGAATCAGGCTGATGGTTTCAAATAAATCGGGCCGCGCCAGATCCTTTATTCTTTGCGACCGACTGATGCTCCTGCCAGGTCACCTTTTGTTGCCGAGAAATATTTTTTGGAGTATGCACACATCTGGTCCGATCCTGCTTGTGTTATTCCCGAAAACTTGGGGTCATTTTTGTTTCAGAATGATCTCTTCGTATAATAGCTGAAATGGAGTTTCCAAAGTACAAACAATTTATGTATGTTCGGGTAGTTGATATGCTATATTCATTAATCACAAATAATTAATCAGTTTTGTGGTATTGAACGATTGCGTAAGTGTGTGTCATTCTTATAAATTTGACAATTTTAAGACTTTCTTTAATCAGTCTAAAAGTCCTGCATATTTCCCTGTTCGCAAAATAAAACGTCTCACTTGAATCTTTTATGATAAACTACTTTTGTAGAGCTATTGGCATTTGCCGTCTTTGTTAAAATCAGTTCATCAACAAGTATTCAATTATTGCGAATACCACTTCCAGTACAGATATGAATTTAAAATAATTAAAACATAGGAATATAACATATTTTTGAGAAAAGTAAAACACTCATTGTTCCAAAATATAGTTTATTGTTTGTCAGTTTGAGTAGTATTAAGGTTTTGTAGGCTCGGAACTGTAGCATAATATTCTAAAATAATTTATTTATATCCAGATAAATGTAGGTCTGAATTACATAATTTCACTCCAGTAAACAAAGGAGCTCATTTCCAAGTGAGAAAAATCTGAGAAACCATATATTTTCCGCTTCATGCTTATATATTTAGGAAATGGTTTTGTCGTGGGGGTTGGGGTCTGCCACCACGTGCAGGGGAGTGGAAGGACGGTAAGGGCAGAAGGTGCCCTCTGGGCCGTTCCCTATTCTATTAAAGGCCTAGAGCGGATGAGAGGGAGCAATCAGAACAGGGATGACCCCAGTCATGGCAAACAGCAGTTTATTGGAGAGCTGTGACTTACACATGCAGCTGACGTAGCCCAGCCTCGGCGAGGACGGTCCTCCGGAAGAGCGACATCGCAGCGGCCATGGCCACACTCGAAGTGCACGGCGATCAGGGGCAAGGGCTGGAAGCTGCTAGCAGGACCCCGGAGGGTCTGTCTGGACTAGCAGGATTGAGGAGTGTCGGCAGGGACAGTTTGGGCCGATCTGAACCGACGGGGAGCGGAAGGTCCGTGCACGCGGGCGACGAGCTCACGAGTAGCATTCGTCCCCGCCCTAAGCGGAGGTCAAGCAGTTAAATAGGCCTTTTCTGCTGACACGCTCTTTCCGCGGCGGAGCTACGTCATTATGCTTACGCGGGCGCCAGCCGTCTGCGGCCATGCGACAGTTTGCATGCATTACTTCCAAACACATTTCCCTAGATTATCTTAGATCATTTATTGTGTACGCAACTTTCCAGGTCTACTAAAGAGAGGTATACATTTCAAATCATCCACATTACAAACTTCTTCGGAGAATCTTTCATAATCATCTTAAAAATACTAAGCGCTTATAAGTATTAATAGACCATCGTCAGTACGCCCGTTTTATCTTCCAAAATATAACAGAAGAAACCGGATTCGTAGCGGACATCATTTCTGACTCTCTTAACTTGCACTTTACAGTGCTGTAGTCAACACATCCGTTCATTGTTTCGTAACTGTAGAGATACGTTACTGTGTGATTTTCAAGAGAACGATTGTAGACGCTGTTGTAATTAAATTATTAAGAATAATTAAAGAAAATAATGGGAAAAAAGAATGTTTTCTTGGAAAAAATTCATGAAAACCTTCAGAAAAATATTCATAAAACATATTCCAGCTTGGATACTAAAGCAGAGCTGTAATATACAAATTATTACAAGAAAACAAACACCGCGCTTTAATCTGGACGGTGTGAAGCGTTTATAACTCGACCAAGCGAAGAATGAAGGCTGAGATTGCTGCGCGTCGTGGAACTAACAGTGAAAACACGGGTCTGTACAGTCAGTTTAACTAACAAAAGTTGCCAGGAGCGGGAAGCGAGTTCAGACTCCTCCAACGGAATCACCACGACCTCCTTCATAGAGATTGTGAATCATCTGATAAAATATAACTTCAGAGACACATCATCACATCATGCAGGATTTGCACTGACTGTTTTATTTTTGTCTCTTTAAGTTGCTTTGTTTATTTTTCACCGATCTAGTATAGGACTGTTATAAAAAGTTCTATTTATATTGAATTTTTAATACTTATTCATCGAATTTAAACATTTTGTATTCTCCTTCATCTTTTTTTCCATAGGCTTTAGACGGTTTGTTAGGTATGCAATAAAGTACCAAAACATTAACTCTACTGTCATACATATCTACAATATTCTTCATTATGGTGGTAGTTACTCCTTACATAAAAAAATAATTGTATTTGGTATTGAAATATACCTTTATCATCGTCTCGTCAAGAGTGTGGTTGTAACTATGGCCTGTTCCAAATTTATATTGCGATGTGTCGGGGACCATCGCAGTCCTCCACCCTTGCGTCACGCCAAATTACCGGACGGCAGGAAAGAACTACGCGCCCTCGAATTAGATACGCCCAGCCGCTCAAGCCCCCCATAAACTTTCAACTATCAATTATACCCTTTTTCTGACAATACCGCGATGCGTCGGGTGACCATCGCACCCTCTCACCCCCGCGTCACGCCAAATTACCGGAAGTTGGAAAGGGCCACGCGTCCACCGCGACCCGATTTAGTTCCGCCCAACGGCCCAAGTTCTCCAGAAGCCCCTAACAATAAATCTTACCCTTTGTCCAACAATACTGGATGATCGACAGCCGGAACAACCATTTTAGCGACTTGGCGATCGCACCCGGCTCAATAATCCTCTAAAAGCCTATAAAATCATCACATGCCAAAGCAGAAGGGACACGTGCGCGCTCCTCCGGCCTAACAATGCCGGCCAATGAACAACCAGAAGGCACCGTTGATGAAATAGAAGGTTCGAGAAGTTCAAATCCGACCAATAAAATCACTAGGCAGGAAGCACGTGAGCACTTTGGGATTTTTTCGAGAAAACGAAAGGGACAGACGGGCGAGGAGGCTAGAGAGAGGGAGGACGGGCGACAGACGCTAGAGAGGACGGTCGTGCAGGAGAAGTCGTATGGAGATAAAAACCAACAAGTAAAGTTTTGAGTAGATTAACAGTGGTAGTTAAGAAAACCACCGAATATTAGTCAGTTAATGAAACCTGCGGTAGAAAGGGAACAGCAGCAGTGGGTAAGGCACACACTGAGCCGACCACTGCGAAACTTGCCCGGTCTTCACGGAATTAATTCCGAATAGCCAAAGTTTGGCTTCGAGCGTCATACGCGGTCCAGGTGTCGTGTGACGGCCTGAGACGCGCGCGAGCATCACGTCGCCACTGCCCGGTCATCCACCGCCGACGTCCCGTGCGCCGGAGTCATCACCCCGGAGGCAATCAGAGGCCAACCTTGCAACGTTCCGGCGTCGCCTCCTGAGGGTCCGACTACACTTCTCCGTCGCTCGGCGAGCAATCCAGTCGCGGTGACATTACCATCTAACATCACAGATTGTAAGTTGTCATCACCATCATTCATTAATCGGCTACTAAAGTGACAATAACCCAGCATCAACCTGAACAGTTTCTCTTCGTTTAATTTTTTGAATAAATTAGTCCCCGCCATTTGGTCGGGTGAACCAATTAATACCATAGCAAAGTGTTATTATTCTAAATCTTAAGAAACCACCAAATGCAACCCTTCGACCCAGGGCGCTCACCCCTGAGACGCTCAACGCCGGCGACATTAAGCAGGTAAGTGGGCATGCGCTTGGCGCCCTTATTAAATAAATTCAGCGCGTGTCCCCTCCTGCGACTTGGGACGACTGTCACACCATAAGTGTGTCGGCGCCTCCATTTTGTGAGCAGTTCCATCACATAAATTGGACGCCCAACGTGGTTGTTTTTATACGAATAATTGAGCTTGTGTAGACTCAGATCATAAATTGACACCCAACGTGGTTTTCTATTCACGAATAATTGAACTTGTGTAGCGGGCATCTCATAAATTGGTCGCCCAACTTCGTTTGTTTTTTCACGTATAATTCAGCTTGTGCAGCGTGCAGAGCATAAATTGACACACAACGTGGTTTTTAACTAGAATTTTACTTTGTGTTACTCGCACCTGTGTTTTTCTTATTGAACTCACTAATTCTTTCTTATCCATTTTCCGTTTACGCTTGCTCAATTATTGCCCAACTGAAGATTGCATTTGGTTTTAATGTGTGTTTCTTTTGATATTTTGTATTTTATGAGGTTTTAAATCACTTTGCTTGCGTGTGAGACTTAAATTTTATATTGAACTTCCGGTAATTTTTACATATTTTGTATCAGTGAATGCTCAGAGTATTACAGTGATTCTCATAACTTAGAAGCCCAAAGTGTATTTATAAGAACATTTCACTCTCTTTTCAGACGCATAATTTCATTTTATTGTTATTTTCTTTTTACAATTTCTTAATGCGTCATATAGTGTTTAAGTGTGGTTAATTGAACTCTATTTTATTTTTTTCCTTTTTCATTATACGTGCTATTTCCGTCACGTAACAATTATATGTTTACTTAATAGTGTTTACTTTCTATTTGAAATTTTATGTTTATTTCTCAGTGTTATCCTCTAACATTTCATTGTGTGTGTTTTGTACTTTTCCTTTTATTGTGTTTGATTGTGTACTCATGTGTAACGCGCTGTAGGCGTCATTATCGTACTTACGTCACTTCGAGGATTGCTCGCTCCACGATGGCTGAAAATAATCCCATTCAAAACCCCGAGGTTTCTGACCCCGCTCCCGCAAACGCCGACGCGCCTGCCGAGCTCACGCCCCCAGCTGTTCTCGCCCCTACTGTCGGGGTTTCTTTAGAGCAGGTACTCGAGACGAGTACCGCCGAGGCCGGACCTACCCTCGCCGCGGCCGCTCCGACGCCACCCTCAGACCAAATGTCTCAATTTTTCAGCACTCTTATCGCAAAATTTGACGAACAGCGTCAAGAATTAAATTCTAAATTTCAGGACTTGAATTCCAGATTTGATTCGAAATTTTGTGCCCTTGATAGTAGATTAGACGAACACCTCACTAATTTCACCCTTTTTCAAAGTGAGGTGTCTCAACAACTAAATTCGGTTAATTCAAAGGTCGATAAACAGAGCACTAAAATCGCCTCTCTCGCCTCTGCTGTTGAAAATAATTCTACGCAAATTTCTGACATCAAAGAACATTTAACAGGCCAACTAAAGAAATGCGAATCGCTCCAGTCTGAAACAGTTCAACAAATGACAGAATTTAAAGACAGCATAAACAAGGATATTGCAACCGTTTCAGAAAAGCAATTGAATTTGGGACATTGGGCTCGTGATAAATTTAAAGACAATGAATCCGAAATTTCCAACTTGAAAGGCGAGGTGACTAAGAAACTAAAAGGGGTTGACAATAAGATTGAAGGACTTCACGACTCCCTGAACAATAAAATTGAAACAGCAAAATTAGTTATCCAGGCACAGGCGGAAATGGAACGGAAAGAAATCGAAGTCAAAATAGACGAACTAGAAATTAAAGTAGCGGAAAAGACTATTTCAGCTTTCCCGGTTAATGCTATGCCACTGTCAATTCCTCCAAATTTAAAATTCTCTGGTAATCGCGGTGAACAGCCCATTACGTTCTTACGTAATGTTGAAAATTATTTTGCTTTAGCGAGACACATTCCTGAATCTTCTAAACCGAAGGTTATAGTCCAAATGTTGGTTGACCATGCCCAAGAATGGTTCCAAACATTGTTACCAGTTCCGGCTGATTTTCAGGATTTTCGTTCCAAATTTATTAATCGTTTTTGGGATAGAAACACCCAATACAATTTTAAAATGGATTTGGCTAAAGGTAGATGGGACCAGAATGGTAACATGTCTATGCGGGATTATGCAGTGTCTCGCATTGCCCAACTTAAACAATGCGAACCTACTCCCCCTGACGACGAAATTATGTGGCTATTAACTCGTCATTATCCATATGTCATTCAAAACCTCCTTAAAACTAGTTTTGTAAAAGATCTTGAGCAATTTCAGATCTTATTGGGCGATTTCGACCAAACGAATGTGCAATTCGCTTCTTATCAAAATCAGAGTCAAAACTCTTCACGCCCACGTAATGGCAATAATAATAATAATCAGAATCGAGGATTTCCCCCACGCCATTCGCAAGGTCAAGAGCGTCCTTTTAACCACGGCCCTTCGCCGCACTTTCCCCCCGCCCCCTCCCCCCCGGCGCCGACCAGTTTTCCGCCTCCCTTCAAGGTCGGTCAAGGCCAAACAGCGCCCCTTCTCGCGCCGCCTTCGACAGCCCCAGGTCAACCACCACAGAGGCCGTTAAACCGCTCAGGTCCGGAATAAATGGGAACACAGTTCTGGACCATATTTACTAAATATGTTAAGTGTTTTCCAATTGTTAAACCTACTGCAAAGTCCTGTTTTAAAACACCTAGTGCAAGGTTTCTTCAAAGAATGTGGGACGTATCAGCGTGTCCTCAGTGACAATGGCACGCAGTTCACGAGTGACCTTTGGCAGCAATCGCTAAATGATTTAGGTGTCCAAACAATCTTCTGTTCTATTAGGTCACCGAGATCAAACCCAAGCGAAAGAGTCATGAAAGAATTATCACGTTTGTTTCGGGTTTATGTGTCTCACAAGCATACCGCTTGGCCCGATTTACTACCGAAGATTAATACGTGGCTTAACCACATCCCCCATGAATCTTCCAGATTTACACCTTTCGAGGCTCAATTCAATAAGAAGCCGAAACCATTGTTTCCTATTTTAGCAAAAATGGCCACTCAAATTCCAATTTCCCCTGAGGATCGGTGTCAAATTATTCTCTCAAATTTAAAGAAAGCTGGTGATACGAGAAAACAACACCAGAAGAGTAAAACCCATTTATTTAAAGTCGGCGATAAAGTTTTAATCAAAGCTCTCAGAGTATCTAATCAGCCTGAAGGCCTTATTAGTAAATTCTTTCCTTTATTTGTAGGTCCTTACCAAATAATGAGGCTTGTAGCCCCCAACGCTTGCACTTTACGTAGCACAGATGGTTCCGAGGTTGGTCCTCACAATTTTTATAACCTTGTTCCTTTCAGAGATTAAACTAGCTTAATTGGCTGAAAGAATAAAAGCCCTCATTTATGTCGCTCTGATTAGGTAACCTTATTTTAATTATATTCTTGTGGATCCAGCCCGGTTGCCCTGGCACGTCTTATTATTAATTAATTTCGTGGGTTCGCTACTACTTCAATGCTTTGGTTAAGTGATTGTTATAAGTGAACGTCGTTGTTGATTAAAAAGAGAGAGAAATAATTCAGATATCCCTTAGATATACTTTGTCGAGAGTTGACGAGAGTTATAGC
Organism: Acheta domesticus; assembly: GCA_031308135.1. Taxonomy (NCBI): domain Eukaryota; kingdom Metazoa; phylum Arthropoda; class Insecta; order Orthoptera; family Gryllidae; genus Acheta; species Acheta domesticus. The sequence continues at coordinate 20,489,773 of JAHLJT010000631.1, read as the reverse complement.
CATTGACTTTAATTAATGAAACGAGCTCCATTCTGATATTATGAATTTAATGTTTTTGCAACCCAAGTCCTTTGTTTAATTCATTGGTTGTTTTCTCACGTCTACCATTCTATTTTCAATTCTCCATCGTGTTGATATTTTGTTTCCTCCTCTTGTGTTTTAAATAATTTGGCCACTGTTGACTATTATGCTTATCTATTATTTTGCAAATGTCGCATTTATTCCACTTGTTTTTATACCTCTAAAATCGTATTAAAAGAGCGTCAAATATAATAATGATTAACAGTGTTCCCACTTTTGGCTCTTCCCTTTGCACAATTATTCAATTTGCAGTAGCGTTTAACTAGTTTTAGGTACCCCATTGTTTCATTTTGCCAGTCTTTCTAAGTTTTGTTTCCAATTATCCCTCTATGTTATCTTCTTAATTACTTATTTAGTGCTTAGATTGCTCTTAGTTTGAGTAGGTGTTGCTAATGGCCCACCACCATTTCTTATTTTTGAAAAATGATAAAGATTATTTTCATTCATTTTCTTATCATTAATGTGTTTGTATTACTTCTTAAAGATTTTGTGTCCTAAATTTATTGGTCATCTAGTTTTTTAGAGATAGCTTTAGTGTTGTTCCTCTTCATTAATTTTATCCTTTTGCTTAATTAACTAGTATTGTCTTATCATGTTAGAGTTGTCATTGAAACCCCTAATTTTCGTTCTGAACATGCCAGGTGTTTGTGTTTTCACCGCTTCATCTGTCGGCACATGCTCCCCAAATTTATTTATCATCTATTTTTGTAAATCTCCTTTTTTTGTTCTTAGATTAAAAAAAAACATGTCCCATGCGTTTTTTTAATCTCATTGTACGGGGGGGTAATGCGATGTGTCGGGGACCATCGCAGTCCTCCACCCTTGCGTCACGCCAAATTACCGGACGGCAGGAATGAACTACGCGCCCTCGAATTAGATACGCCCAGCCGCTCAAGCCCCCCATAAACTTTCAACTATCAATTATACCCTTTTTCTGACAATACCGCGATGCGTCGGGTGACCATCGCACCCTCTCACCCCCGCGTCACGCCAAATTACCGGAAGTTGGAAAGGGCCACGCGTCCACCGCGACCCGATTTAGTTCCGCCCAACGGCCCAAGTTCTCCAGAAGCCCCTAACAATAAATCTTACCCTTTGTCCAACAATACTGGATGATCGACAGCCGGAACAACCATTTTAGCGACTTGGCGATCGCACCCGGCTCAATAATCCTCTAAAAGCCTATAAAATCATCACATGCCAAAGCAGAAGGGACACGTGCGCGCTCCTCCGGCCTAACAATGCCGGCCAATGAACAACCAGAAGGCACCGTTGATGAAATAGAAGGTTCGAGAAGTTCAAATCCGACCAATAAAATCACTAGGCAGGAAGCACGTGAGCACTTTGGGATTTTTTCGAGAAAACGAAAGGGACAGACGGGCGAGGAGGCTAGAGAGAGGGAGGACGGGCGACAGACGCTAGAGAGGACGGTCGTGCAGGAGAAGTCGTATGGAGATAAAAACCAACAAGTAAAGTTTTGAGTAGATTAACAGTGGTAGTTAAGAAAACCACCGAATATTAGTCAGTTAATGAAACCTGCGGTAGAAAGGGAACAGCAGCAGTGGGTAAGGCACACACTGAGCCGACCACTGCGAAACTTGCCCGGTCTTCACGGAATTAATTCCGAATAGCCAAAGTTTGGCTTCGAGCGTCATACGCGGTCCAGGTGTCGTGTGACGGCCTGAGACGCGCGCGAGCATCACGTCGCCACTGCCCGGTCATCCACCGCCGACGTCCCGTGCGCCGGAGTCATCACCCCGGAGGCAATCAGAGGCCAACCTTGCAACGTTCCGGCGTCGCCTCCTGAGGGTCCGACTACACTTCTCCGTCGCTCGGCGAGCAATCCAGTCGCGGTGACATTACCATCTAACATCACAGATTGTAAGTTGTCATCACCATCATTCATTAATCGGCTACTAAAGTGACAATAACCCAGCATCAACCTGAACAGTTTCTCTTCGTTTAATTTTTTGAATAAATTAGTCCCCGCCATTTGGTCGGGTGAACCAATTAATACCATAGCAAAGTGTTATTATTCTAAATCTTAAGAAACCACCAAATGCAACCCTTCGACCCAGGGCGCTCACCCCTGAGACGCTCAACGCCGGCGACATTAAGCAGGTAAGTGGGCATGCGCTTGGCGCCCTTATTAAATAAATTCAGCGCGTGTCCCCTCCTGCGACTTGGGACGACTGTCACACCATAAGTGTGTCGGCGCCTCCATTTTGTGAGCAGTTCCATCACAATATTAAGATTTGGGCGCCAGAAACAGGTTACATTAATTACTACCAAAGTTTTCCCATTTAATTTAAACAAAATTGTATAAACATCCAGCTAGCTTGGGTCGATGGGTCCGGATACAAATACTCGCTATCGCCTCGATAGCCGATTACCTGATCTGCCAACTATACAGTATGGCGTGGAATCTGAAATGTAATAATTATACGCTTCCAACTAATTAAAGATTATGATTGACAAATGAAAATTCCTTTCATTTCCAAAGAACAAAATTCAATAATTTATTTAACGTTAAGTTTTAACAATTAATTTTATGGTCATGACCTTTTAAATATGTTATCTCTTTTGTACTGCAGTATTTCTTTACCGTTTTGCTTGCTGACGCTCCGTAGTCGCTTCTCACTTGACCGTTGCTGGTTCCAAGTTTCGCTTCTTTCTTCCGGTCTTGCGCTGCTGCTGACACGTCCAGTCCACACTGCATCAACCATTTATCGGTTCTTATCCGATGCTCCCAGTTCATAATATTTCCCACTGGTTATGTAAAACATTAAAGTTCAACTGCAATATCCGAAAAACTGTGCAAGTCCTCCGCGAATTCACTTCTGGCAAATAATTCTCAGAGTCCGAAAAAACTATTACTCCTCTCACAAAAAAATATACAAGTCCCACTTTCCTAATATAATGTCCGCAAACGATCTTTACACCACGTCATCTACTAGCAAAATCCGCGATCTTCACTCCACGACACCCAGAGTCAGAATGTCCTGTTCAATGTGTTCTTTAACCCTTTATGGTTCGGTCAGCGTCCCTCATTCTATTTTTTCAAAACACAGCGGCAAAATTAGACTGTCTAATCTTCATTAGCCAACCCGTGCGTCTCTTACGAACCCAAGTAGCTACGACCCCGTCATTCATTCGTTTTTGAACCAATCACATCTTATTTTCTTTAGCTATCTAGCCAGCGTCCGGACCTCTTCAAGGCCTGTGTACAGTTTGTTGACCTTGCCAACCTCTGCGCTGTCGTTGCTAAGGCCGCATACCGCCATATTGCATACCCATTTATCCACCCCATGTACAGCTAATATTGTTAAATAAAATTTGTCATATTCTGGTATATCACAGTATATATTCTGAGAACCTACTTAAGTTAAAATAAACGATTTATATGAATGTTACTGCTCATCGAAAGAATTAGTTTCAAAATTTTGAATCGTTTTGCAGAGAACAATATACTTTTATTTATTCCAATATGAGGTGCAGACATGTCTCAATACAGTTAAAATATTAATTGGGTAGATTCTAGATTTGCAACGAAATAAATCGCGCTTTCTTTCGCATTAGTTTGGCACGGTACCATTTTAATTTTGAATTGAGTATCCTTTTATCTCTGTCTCAGTCGTTTCGGTTGTAAACACAGACGGTGACGCGCTCCTGTAAACATCATTCTCAAGTTGGTCGAGCTATACTAGGTAACGAATGTTTGTTTACGTGCAGGAGGGGGCTCTGAACTAGAGTTTGGTTTGTTGAGAAGCATCGTGGTGGTAGCTGCGCGAAGGTGGTCTGATTAATTTTAGTGGGACATCGCCGTGTTATATGTAATAGGAAGAATAGAATTTGGAACAGTAGTGGAACAGTTCTTGCAAGGGGTAAATTAAAACATCAAGAGAGAAGCAGATGACTTTGGCGACGACCGGCGCGAAGAGGGATTTTCGGCGCGGAAGCCAAGGGCGATACGAACTCCGGGGCCTCATTTCACAACGCCTAGACAATTCGGTACCGTATTAACTAGATGCATGCAATCAATAGAATTTATATTGTTAAACAATATTGAAATCATTTCAATAAATGAAATTATTGTTGTGCCAAATTATACGCAATTCCTTGTAATAGAAATAATTTCAAACTTCAAGCTTCTTTGTATTGAAATATACCTTCATCCTTCACTTCGTAATACGTTGTCGTGAGTTTGACCTGTTCCGAATTTATAGAAAGATGTGGGCGCCAGGAACAGGTGACATAAACTAATACTAACTTTTCCCTATTTAATTCTGTCAAAATTATATGGGCATCCAGCTAGCTTGGGCCGATGGATTCGGATTACATGTATTCGCTATCGCTAAGATAGCCGATTACCTGATCTGCCGACTGTACAGCCTGGCGTGGAATCTGAAATATGGAAATTCTCTGCTTCCAACTAATTAGAAGCTTATGATTGACAAATGAACAGACTCTTTTCTTTTTCCAAAGAACAAAATTTAACAATTTATTCAATGTTAATTTTAACAGATTACTTAATGGCCATGACCCCTTTTAAAAGATATTATTTTAATATACTGCAGTATATGTTACCGTCTTGCCGACCCGCTCGTTCCGAAGACGCTTCTCACTTGGCCGATGAATCCGAGTCGCTCTTCTGTCTTCTGATCTTGCGCGGTTGCTGAAGTATCCAGTCCACACTGCATAAAATCTAGCTAAGTTCTTTCCGACGCTTTAGGTTTATAATCTTTCACACGAGTTTAATAAAATACTAATGTTCGAACTATCGTCCGGTGAACACCCAAAACTGCCCAAGTCCGCGGATGTACTCCGGCAAATAATTTCTAAGTCCGATGACGACTGTTACTTTTCGCACGAAAATGTATAAGTCTCACTTTCAACTACAAGGTCCGCACACTATTTGCACTCCACGAAACTCAAGAGCCGAGTTCACGACCTACACTCCACCACTCTGAGTCAGACTGTAACGATCTGCACTCAACGAAGCTCCAAGTCCGAATGAATGTTTTTCTGTATTTTGCAACCCTTGATGGGTCGGTAGCGTCCCACGTTCTATTTTTCCAAAACACGGCGGTAAACACCAGAAAGTCTAATTGCCCCCCGCCAACCCGCTCATTTCTTACAACCCCATGTAGCCGCGCCTTCGTCCGTCATACGTTTTTCGACCAATCACATATTCTTTATTATATCGATCTAGCCAGCGTTCCGGCACCTACGAGGCTTGCAGCTAGTTTATTTACCTGCCCTGCACCATAGCAACCCTCTGCGCTGGCGTTACTAGGGCCGGATATCGCCATTTTACAAGTCCATTTAGTCGCCCCGTATACAACTAATATTATGAATAAACCATGTCCCGTTCTGGTATATCACAGTATAGAGGGCAACCCGGTGACAACCAGCCTGCAGGTAAGCGTGGTGTCATCGTATAGAACCCAAAAACTGAGCTAGCAAAATTAAAAGTAGAATAATCCATTATTTTATCACAGCTGTAATATACAAAATATTACAAGAAAACAAACACCGCGCTTTAATCTGGACGGTGTGAAGCGGTTACTAGGTAACGAATGTTTGTTTACGTGCAGGAGGGGGCTCTGAACTAGAGTTTGGTTTGTTGACAGGCATCGTGGTGGTAGCTGCGCGAAGGTGGTCAGATTAATTTAAGTGGGACATCGCCGTGTTATATGTAATAGGGAGAATAGAATTTGGAACGCAATTCTTTGCAATAGAAATAATATACGCAATTCTTTGCAATAGAAATAATTTCAGACTTCAGAAGTCCCTCTGTATAGAGCGCAACCCGGTGACAACCAGCCTACAGGTAAGCGTGGTGTCATCGTATAGAACTCAAAAACTAAGCTAGCGAATTAAAGTAAATCAATCATTATTTTATCACAGTGGCGTTCCCAACGTGGGGCTGGAAGTAATAAAACTTCGTATAAAATCGTGTGAGACGATTAAAGCACGAAATTTTATTAAACATTACGAAGTCTAAAATATGTGCACAACAATAATTTGAAAGTAGAAAATAGTAAATGCCAACCATTTCAAATATCATAATATTTATTTAGTGAGTGTAATTGGTGTTGAATTAAGATATTGTAAGTACATTTTGTCAGTATGGAAACTCGTGGGAGAAGGGCTCGAGTCGCGGAAGGGGAAAATTGCGGCGAAGGGCAGGACGGGGTGGCTGCAAATATAAATATTGTATCGGAAGTTGAAGTCGAACGAAATTTAGAGGAAGAAGTACAATTAGTGCAGAAGGATGTTGTCCCGAACCTACCAGTAGTGAATACGGATACTAATAGCCTTATACTTCAGATGCTCGCGCAAATGAAGGTAGAAATGAATTCCAGATTTGACAGTCAAGACGCGAATTATGAAAATTTAACGCGGGAATTGCATAACACCAGGGAGCAACTGAGGGACAAAATGGCTCAGCTACGAGCATATACTGCCTTAGAATTTAGTAATTGGAATTGTAAATTAGAACATCTTGATGCTAAGACAACCTGGGCAGCGGGAACAGCAGGAAGTCACAGAGAATGTACAATTAGAAGTAAATCATTTGAAAGGACATGTTGAAAATTTAGATCAAGTTGTGATGCAACAACACGGGAAAATGGTTGTAGAAGCACGTGTTGAGGAAGTATTTGAGATATCTCAACAACAAAATGTTCGTGTTGGGAAGGTCGAGGCCAGGATAGAACAAACGCATGTTATAATACAGGATAGAATACGTGAGGAGGTGAAATCCGTAACGGAGGCGGAAGAAAGCAGAATTGGAACGGAAACGGATAATTTAAGACGAAAGATCGAAGAGTTAGGAAAAGAAATTGCCGCAACTAGTTTTAGCGGAGGCGTCATTGCGTCGACTACGGCATTAGTATTGCCACGTCATATCAAATTTCATGGGGATACTCGGGAACAGCCATGGTCATTTATTGACAAGTTAGAAAGTTATTTTATGATGAATAATGTGCCGGTACGTTTAAAATTGAACTTGGTCAAACAGGCGATGTCGTCCAAGGCCCAAAATTGGTTAAAATCTTTAGCGCCGGAACCGTTGAATTATGTGGAATGGAAGGTCAAATTCTTGCGGAGATATTGGAACGAGAGCCACAAATTTGAGCTCAAGTACAAGCTGATGGGTGAGAAATATCATAAGGGCGGGCATGAAACCATGTGCGATTTTGCTACAAGGAAAATTGCTGCATTTGAGGTGTGTGATGAAAATGCTGACATGGGAGAGATAATACGCATTATAATTAGGCAATTACCAAATAATATTCAGAATTTGTTATGGAATTTAATGCCAACAAACACAGAGGACTTGATAGAGAGATTGGATCGCTTCGATCAGACATTAAATGTAGATCATGCCATGGCGGTTGGAAGGGCAAAAACAATAATCGAAATAGTGTTAATGAAGTGGTGACGCAAAATGTGTGCGCAAGGTGCGAAAGGTGACGCAAAATGGCGGGAACCAGAAATTTTATTCTCCGGAGGGGAAGGATGTAAAAACGGAACTTAAACACAGAGGCGAGAACACATCTTGGAAGGGTAAAAATGACAGAAAATGCGATTATGCGGAAGTAAGTGCCATTGAGCAGGAAAACTAATGACGTCCGGGATAGATGGGCGGGATATACCCGACGCAGAAACGGGCAGGACAGTGCACATTACGGCAATGGAATCTATTTATGTGTCAGCGGACGATTTATTAAGAGAAGAACCTGACCATCGTGTAACGTCGGGTAAGTGTTTAATTCTGCAGGGGACGTTAAAAAACAGAACGGTAGACATCTTAATTGATACGGGAGCAAATGTCAGCGCAGTGTCGCAGGAATTATATGACAAACGTAAGAAGGAGGGAAGCGGAATCGAGGAATTACCTACCAGGAAGTTGGATATTCATGGAGCAAATGGTAAACGGATCGATACCCAGAGTCGGCAAATTTGGGCAGAAGTGCAGGTGCAAGGAATGATGATAGAGTTCCCGGCTGTAATAATAAAGGGATTAATTCGTCCAGTAATTTTGGGAATGGATAGCTTAAAAATGTATAACGCCACCGTTGATGTGGGTAACAGGCAGGTTACGCTACAAAGGGATATGGTGCAAAAACATTGTTTAGGGATCAAGGGCCCAAGGGACAAAGCTCTGAGTATTTGTGACATGGCGGGAACGATCGAGGAGAACCCTGATTTAGTCAGTGCTGCAGTGAAGAATGCGGTCGACGAGTGTGGGATCGATAAGAGCCGAGAAATGGAGGAACTAGTGAAAGAATATCAAGACGTGTTTGAAAAATCTAAAACTCCTGTGTTAGGATATAAATTTCAATTAGAACTCACCGATGATGAGCCCTTCAATTGCAGACAATATCCAATTCCCCAAATCTACCGAAATGAAGTTAGAAAGCAGATCAATACGATGATCGAGGATGGGATCATTAAGAAGTCAATGACGCCCTACGTCATTCTCATTGTTATAGTCCGCAAAAAGAATAATAACATAAGATTCTGCCTAGATGTCCGTAAATTGAATAGTAAGACTGTCGCTCGCCGTGAAAAACCGGCGAAAATCGAAGAAATGCTTTATAAAATAAAAGAAACCAAGATCTTTACCGGGTTAGATTTTACTGGATCATATTGGCAGATTGGGATGCACGCGGAGTCCCAAATATTTCAAAGTTTTGCCTTTGAAGGGAACACGTACAGTTTTCAAAGGATGGCCTTCGGCTAAAAAAATAGTTGTGCTGCATTAATTAGTTATCTTGAAGATGTTATTCCTGAAAAGTTAAAGAAAACGTTTGTAATGTACGTGGATGATATAGTTTTGTTTTCGAACAATATGGCTGCACATATTAACGACCTCAAACAACTGTTGGACGTATTCCGACGATATAATTTGAAGTTAAATATCGGAAAATGCCAATTTGCCCGAAGGGAGATTGAATTCATGGGGCATGTATTGTCGGAAAATGGGAGGACTATGCAGAATCGCAAACGTGAGTTAATACAGAATTTTCCCCGACCCAGGAACGTGAGGGAAGTCCGACGTATTATTGGGGTGTGTAATTATTACTCGAGATTTTGCAAGGGATATTCAGACGTTATACACCCTATAGTTGAGTTGTTAAAAAAGGGCAAAAGGTGGGAGTGGAACGAAGAATGCCAGGCGGCTTCTGTCAAACTAAAGAATATTTTTGAGAAAACATTTGTGGTTAGCTACCCAGATTTTGGGAGGAGAATGTATATACAAGTTGACAGCAGTGGGTTTGCCATGGGTGCCGTGCTTTTCCAGTTGAACCATAAAAACGAACAACAAATAGTGGCATTGGAGAGCCGAATACTTTCTGCCAGTGAGCGGCATTGGTCTACGAGTGAACGGGAAGCTTTAGTAATCGAGTGGGCAACACAAAAACTGAGATCTTTGTTAATTGGACGGCCGTTCACAGTGTTAACGGATCATAAAGCGTTGATTTTCCTCATGAGGAGCCACTTGAACAATGACAGGTTGTTGGGGTGGTCTTTATGGCTACAGCAGTTCGATTTTGACATACAATACTGCGAGGGGCGCGACAATGTTTTACCGGACTTATCATCGAGTATTAGATTGTACGACGATTGATCACGGGTAGAAACGCAGATGAATATCATGCAAATGGTCAAGATATGCCCTCGATGGAACAAGGAGGAAATTATTAAATTGCAACGGAAGGATCCTATGGGAAAATTGATCTTTGAACAGCTCGAAACACCGACGATTACGGAGGAAGGGAATGATGCATCTAGTGAAGGGAAACAGGCTCGGTGGAAATTATATGAAGGGATGTTATTGTATTGTACTGATAGAAAAGGATCGTATTTTCAACTGTGGATGCCAGAAGTGTGCAAACGAGAACTAATACGAACTACGCATGAGCATTTCGGACACTTTGGATGTAATAAAATTGAAAATATGTTAAAATCAAAATGTTATTGGAGAGGCATGGGTAAATAGATCCGCAAACAAATTAGTGGATGTGATGTCTGTCAGAGGACGAAGCACCCTAACAGAAAGTACGAAGGACAGCTAGAGCCGATAATACCAACTGCTTCTAGGGAAGTGTACGCCGTTGACTTATACGGGTCCATGCCAACATCAACGTTCGGTAATAAATTTTTATTTGTGGTTGTTGACGTGTTCTCTAAGCTGGTACAAATGTATCCAATACGAAAAGCCAACACCCGCAGCTGCCTCCTACAATGTCACAAGTTTTTCGAAAAGGCGGGTAGACCGAGAAAAATACTCAGCGATTTGGGGACACAATTTTCTAACAAAGCTTGGAAGAAGGGAATGGACGAAGTGGGAGTACAAATTGGTTTTACGACGGTTCGCAACCCGCAGGCGAATCCATGTGAGCGGGTGATGAAAGAGATCTCTAGATTGTTTAGGGTGTATGTATTGGAACGCCATAACAGATGGATGGAGGCGGTACCGATTCTGAATTACGTATTAAATAATGTGCCACATGACAGCACGCGCAGGACACCAGCGGAGGTGCATTTGAATTGATTTGATGGGAAAGATCCGTTCGGGGGTATCAAAATATCATCAGAAGTTAGTGGCAGGGAAGAAAATAGGAGCGAAACGCAGATTGTGTTTGACAATTTAAATAAAGCTGCTGTGAAAAGGGGCAAGGCTCAAAGAGACATTTCGAGGAAAAGTACCATACTGGGTACGAAGTCCTAGTGAGAATGCCACAAACGTCATCGGTGGACAAGTAATTATTTCATAATTTTTTTCATCTGTATAAAGGACCATACAGAATCAGGAAAGTGTTAGATAAAAATGCGGTTGTTTTGCATAATGAAGAAGGGGAGCAAAACAATCGTTATCAGATAAGGCTCTCAACCATTTCAGATCAACTCAGAATTTTTCTTTTTCTTCAATCAACTCCCCGACACTCAAAGTTCTACCTTGGCTTCTTTTATATAAGCGCTCCGCCTCGCCGTACTGATATGATACTGATTTTCTTCGTGATCTTTTAGCACCCAGGTTTCTCAAATCTCCCTCTACTTCATCATTCCATCTTAATCTAGTTCTACCTCCATCCCTCCTATCATCCACACTCCCTACGTATACTTTTCTAACGGCTCTCTCTTCATTTATTCGAATTAGGTAACCCAACCATTCTAGTCTTTTCACTATAATACGTGTAACGTTTTTGAATGATATTCTTATAATTCTGCATTGGTTGAACTTCTCCAGATTTTTTTCATTGGCCGGGATAAATATTGTTTGTTAGACACAGACAACGAGTGTGATTGCTGTTTTCTTTGTTAGAATCCAAGTTTCACTAGCATTCAATAACGCTGGCTTAATGATGGTGTTATTTAATTTCAACTTAGCGATCTGAAATTCTTCGTGTTTTAAAAATTTGTTAGAGGCTACCATAACATCCATTACCTGTCGTTATTCTCTTTGTAATCCTGCTTTATGACGGTGTTTTTCCGTGATTCGGGAACCTAAGTATTCGATGATGTTCACTCGTTCAATTGTTTCCTATCTTAATCTCTTTTGGTTTATTAATACGTCTTCTTGTTGTTCTCGTATATTTGTTTTCTCTTCAATGATCCCAAAGCTCCTTGGATCAATTGCTGTAATTCTTCTTCTATTCTTTCAGTGTTCCACTCTTTATCACTATATCATCTGCATATGCTAATATTTGCACTGCTCTACTCAAAATTGTTCTGTTAGGATTCATCTGAATATTCTGTACTATATTCTCCAGACATACGTTAAACAACATATGAGACAGTTCATCTTCTTGTTTTAATCCACGTTCTTGTGAATTCCTTAGATATTTCCCCCTAAAATTTAACGATACAATTTAATAATTGTCTTAGGCAAAATATAAATGTTTGGTCCGTGATGCTTCTTCTTCCTTGCTAAAGCTGTTTTGATAACTCCCTATGATTTGATCATAATGTCTTCTTAACTTTGTAGCTAGAATTGTTGAGAATATTGTAGAAATAGTACTCAACAAAACTATACCTCTGAAAGTTTTATATTCCTTTCTACTCTTCTTACTTAGAGGACTTAAAACTGACATTTACCAATCTTTTGACATTCTTTCTTCTCTCTTAAATTATGTGCATTCTTCTACAAAGTTCTGGGACCAATTTTTTATAAATTCTGCCGCTATCTATAAATTCTGCAATTTAATCTCAGAGCCTTATTATTCGTCAAATTTTTAAAGCCGCATACGTTTCATTTTTGTGGGTTCTTGAAGTTCCAGGCCCGATCCTTAAAAATTATCCTCTCCTTAAGTTCAATTGCATGATTTCTCCCATTCAAAAGTTGATGGAAATGTTCTGCGTACCTACTCCTTACCTTATCTTCTGTACCAACTAAATTCGCTACTTTATCTCTACACATAAGTATTTAAGATTCGTATACGCATTTATAATTCACCTCATAATCCAACTCACAATTACGTTTTTATTATTATGTTACATAAGTACATTACTTGTAATTTGTTTTCTGGAAATGTTCAGTATGTGCAAAATTAGTAAAAATTCTTAACCAACAATGTGCTGGAATGAACGTTTCATGATAAAATTCATTATAAAAAGGTATTAAAATTGGGAAGGCATTTCAATCATTTTTATTAATCAATATTATCAGACAACTTGCGCAATCTAAATATTAAGAACTCTCACGGACTTCTTTAAAAGAACCGCATATTGACATCTACAACAAGCTAATCAGTGCCAATTTCATCCTTAGATAGTTTCCCTTCCTTCGCAATAATCAGCCTTCAAAGCGAGAAAGACAGCAAAACCATACCAGCTTAAATGTTTCATGAGATTCCTCCACTTCCTGGAATTCCTAGGCAACTCGTTCTCAAACTCATTCCCCTTGGTCGAACCCGTACGGTCATGCGGCAGTCGCAATGAGCGGAAAATCCGTTGCCTGCATCCGCTTCTGCACGGCGACCCCAACCGATGCGGCCCGATGATCCTGCTCCTCGCTGCAAGTCTCCCCGCACCTCTCCGTCACAGCCACCTCTCGACCCGCGACCTCGCCACGCCGCGCCGCGCCCAGCCCCGCCCCGCCCCGCTTCGCGCATCGGGCCTCCCCTCTTCGCTTCGCCCCGCTCCGCTTCGCCCCGCTGCGCTTCGCCCCGCTGCGCTTCGCCCCGCTGCGCTTCGCCCCGCTCCGCTTCGCCCCGCTCCGCTTCGCCCCGCTCCGCTCCCCGCACAGCCCCCTCTCGCCCGGCGACGTCGCCGCCGCGCCTAGCCTCGCCGCCGCTCCTCGCCTCGCGCGTCGGGTCTCCCCGCGTCCGGCCGTGTGCAGCGGTTTTTCCCGCATCTTCCGTGGGAGACTGTGATGCGCGGTAAGCGACGAACCAGTTTGCCAGTTGGCAAAACGCCCCTTTTCGCAACGAATGGAATCTGCGTGCACTCGTTGCAGAACTGGTTCTTGAGATTATAAAAAGTTCTCTTTTGTCCAAATTTCTCAAATATTCTCCTGTTTTATTTCTATTTTTAATTCGTTTATTCTTCTTTCATGTTTCACTCGAATTTCTTCCCTCCTGCCACATAATGTATTTATGCCTCCTCTGGTTTTTCTTAAAAAAAAAAGTCATTCATAATTTTCACTTCTTTATTGTACTTTCGTTTCAAGTTTTTTAAGTTATTTTTTATATTGACTTTATCGTATTTATTTCTCTTTTTACGCATGCATTTTCTATGTTGGTCTTTGAAAGATCAGGTCTTCGGAAAGTTCACGTGTACTGTTGTTTACTGAATAAATGTATATTATGTACTGATATGATTTCTAGCATACGATCGGTTGGTATTAAAGTATTTTTCTCATTCTAGAAAGAAATTTGACCGGATTTGAACTAACTTGTATTAATCTCCAGTCGTTAAAAGAGCGAACGCGAAAGAGCTAAACCAAAAGTATTAAGCACATTGCTTTTTACTTGCAACGCGAATTTTTCAATAGTGATTTTCAATATTGTGAGCATACAATTTGCCGATGCAGTCTTTAAGAGACTAATAGAGTCGTGTACAAAAGCGTGCATGATTCAACCAACGCTTCTCGGAATATTTTGAATGGTTTACGTAACTCTTGTGTGGGTAGCTATTGGCAGGCATATTTACGTCGGACAGCTAATAGGTTGGGAAAAGGCAAACGGAATTGGTGACTTCGTACAGTGCGTTTGGCTCCATAGTTTTCGTCGACGTAGAATTAATTGGAAAAGAGTTCGATGCATCTCTTCGTCACACGTACGTATTTTTCAATATTCAACATCTCAATATATTATATGAACTGAATTTTTGGTTTTGAGTGTATATCTTGTGACAGAAAATATGTTGATTTTTTTTATAAAACAAGACATAAATGCTGTGCTTGTCTTGTTGTATTGTAAACACTTGAGCAACAGATTAGTTTCATTGATAATCAGAAAAATAATGACGAAGTAAAAGTACGTAAAATTTCATGCAATTATTAGAAGTTACAATAAAGGAAATGACAACGTAATAGAGGTGAGATGTGATATTCTGTTTGACGGCACTAACCGGAAATTGAAATCCGGTACTCGGAGGAGAAGAGTTTGCTGTAGTCATTCAATTAGGAGTTTCCACATATTTAAAATCGATGGTACACGCTACTTCCAGCGGAAGCAGCAGCACAGACGAGTTCTGCGATTCCAGACAGAAACTTCCAATTCGTTCGATGTCCGCTTCAAACGGTCCTGCAGCTACGAACATTACTTTTATCCCAAAGCTATTATTAACCTCTTGGCACCTCAAACAAGGGAACAATCAAGCAATATGTTTTCCAGCGCGCGCTCGTTAATGGTGTTATGAATGGGAATCTCCGCGCGAGGATAGGCAGCGAAACGCGAAGAGAATCTCGGCGGAGAACCGGTGCGGAGTTCTCGGAGAGCGAGAGGACGCCCCCACGTCATCGGGTCTTCCTCATTTTATGTAGTTTATTACGGCACCGCTGGCGCTTCTTCTCAAGGTTCCCGGATGCCCGCGGGCTCACAGATGCAGATTTTGCTTCCAGCTACCAGGACGGAGCGTGGTAGGACTGACCTGGGTCTCTTAATGACCGGCGGCAGGTATTTTAAAGAGGGAGTGCTGTTTGCTTGCAGTGTTTCGCGAATCGGAAGACTTCTTGGTTGAAGGTCACAGAATATAAATAGAACGCTTTCAAGGGAAATGACGTAAATGGTGGAGTAAAGTTTCTTCTTTACTTGCGTTCTTGATTTTTGTGATGAAAATATTTTAGAAGACGGTAGACATAAGTGACTTTTCAAAATCACAAAAACTTGCACCCAAAATCCATATTTCTGGGTTCAGCAATAAAGCCTCAATAAAGACTGTTGACAACAACAATGAAGGAACCGAATACACTCTTGTAATACTAAAAGATAATAGAAAGTCCAGATCTTAAATAGATTTATTTCGCAAATAGTCACGTCATAATTTTTTCGTGAAACTGCGAAATGTTAAACAGGTAAACCTTTTTCGTGATATTCACCGTAGATTTCGAGGATGTTGACCAGAAAAAGAAAACAATTCCCTTGAACTGGTGAATAAGACAGATGAAAGTAGGTTACTGTCGAGTTAGTCATTCGCTCCCTTGAAGATCACTCCTCAGCATTCCGCTTGTTACATAATCCAACATTTATGTCAGTGACAAAAATAGATTTGAAAAAGATGTCTTCCCATCTATTTCAAGGTTTTACAGCAAGGTTTTAGATGTTTCTCCAAACGAATTTAGATCTTTCTTCCAAGAAATGTGAGTTGACGCGAATGAAACTGCAAATTTGAAAAAGTCTCAGTTTGTTCCGAGAAAAAGTGGCATAAAATCTATTTACAATTACAAAATTAAATATAGTTTATCTAAAGTGAAATTTTACTATACTGAGATCAGCTTTATAATCAGAGTTATCAAAATGCAAGTGCTTTAAAATCGATGGTCACCCCGCCTTAAAGCCTAATACGCAGAAGAAAGGAAGGAGAATATCTCCATCAGTTTCCGTGATCCAAATGTTGAGATGACTCCTTGTTTTACTTTTGACCATTAATGTAGCATCGCTATGCGCAGATTTTGTTGATTTCTTTTTTTTCCAGTTGTGGTAGGAGTAGAGCCAGGGTTTTGGGTTCCTATTTTGGGGAAGTAATAAAATATTATAACTGTAGTTTTTTTAGAATGTTAATAACTTTTCTCTTACTCGGGAGCGAAAATGTCTAGTTTTCTTATATTTTTAACCTCGCATTGTTGGTATTGTTATTCGTCATAAGTATCATGTTCCTCACCACGTATAGTAAAAGAGTGGCAGAGTTTCTGGAGCTCAAAAAAACGTGATCCGATTAAACTTCTCAGTTCTTACTGTTCTTTCACAAAAATAAATCAAATGAAATAACGGGAGATACAGCGTTATTGAAGCGGCGAACCTCTGACGGAAAGACGAAAAACACCATCAAAGTAAGCATGTATGCGAAAGTTATAGTGACACAAAGATGCCCAAAGTGTGATGAATGTGATAGTGGGAATGCAAAAGAGTAAATAAAAATTGTAATAACGGCAGTACAAACAAAACAATACTAGACAACTTAGGTTTAGAAAACCCCAGATTTTAAGATGGAACATAAGTATCGAATGGTAGTATTCTGAGGAAAATAAATGAATAATTACTATTCAGATTATTAAGTGACCTTTCGCAGTATGAATAGTCAAATTTAAATAAAACTTATACTATATTGGAAGATCTAAACAAAAATTTTGGAAGTTTGGAAGTTCCGGACATTGGAAGTTTTTCAAAGGAGTTATAATGCGATTTTTCTAACTCTGCCTCTCATGGTCTGTCTTCACAATGGAATATGCCACGATATTAGACGTGTCACTAGATATCGCATGATCGCGACCATATCAAGCAGTGCTTGCGACATCTAGGGGCAGGACCGAGAAAGACGCGAAATGTCGTGTGATATTCAATCGTGGCCATAGGGGCTTCAGAGGCATAACCACAAAAATCGCACTATAAAACGTACGATATTCTTAACGTAAGATCTTCTTACAATACAAGATGGGATCATTATTATCATACGACGTAATTAACAAATATGTAATTAATAAAAATGTAAATAACACATTTCCTGACCCTCAGGCAGAAGATGCAATATGTTTATAATACGTGTACAATCTTTTAACGGTTGCAAACTAATTGTAAGTAACAAATATTTCCCCATTATACTCAGCACCAAATGAAGCATCTATGTACTTCTTAAATCAAAATAATGATTATTGAAGGGCAATAATAACTGCTTTCAATACATAACGATACTTCTTTCGAATCAATGTTAGGATGGCTAATACAAGTACTATGTCTGATAAGTTATACTATTGTTTCCATGGTCTGCGTGGTGTATATAAATTATCAGTTCGTCCCACCTACTATATTTATTAATAAAGTGGCGTGAACTGGTAAATACATTAAAATTGCCCAGTGAGTGCCGATGACTTATTAACACTAAAATAATTTATAAACTATTGATTAATTCCATGAAAAATGCTGAGATAACACAACCTTTTTTTAAATTCGAGATTCGCTTGCAGTAGAATAAGGACAGGCTTAGGTGTCTCAGGGCATCAACTGATCACCGCAGCGCCTCTGCCTGGGAGATTCTAGGGTTCCAGTCCCGACGATGGCGGAATTCGACACTCGTTGCGTAGCTAGGTCGAATTAAGCCGCTGCCAGGAGGAGAATTCTAGCGGCCGACTGCTTTGATCGGTAGTTTTCCGTGCTTTCTTCGATCAGCACCAGGCGAATTGCGGAGCAGTACCGTAACAAACGGACCACGGACCGCGCGCGATCTTTCTTTCCTCTTCCTTGTACTGTCGTCATCCCTTTCACGCACACACATCACACAAACACCACACACACACACACACACACACACACACACACCACACACACACACACACACACACACACACTAACATGTGTTACACTACCGCACATACCGGAAGATCGGTCGGGAGCTTAGAGCTCGTCCCGGCTGGGGCGGTGCTCCGCTGTTGGGAGATACCTGGTTGAGAGGAAAACCCCTCTAGTCGATTGTAGGTCGGCGCCAGATCTCGCCATCCAGCGAAGAAAAGATCACTGCCGCTCCCGCGATAAAAAAAATCGTGCACTACACTGGCCATACTAATAACATTTGACGCGCCCGGAATAGCTTTAGCAGTTGACGAGCCCGGAATGATCAATCAATCAATTAGAATAAGGTATCGTAAAATGAATTATTACAATATAAAGTGTTTCGTGATCAACCATTCATGTATTGGTCGTTTGAGAGTTCCTATAGCCCCAGCCTCCGAATAGGATAATAATAGGGAGATTTGGCCCCTTCGAAAGTTAAGCACTATCGATCTTCTGGCCATGCGCAGTTCCAATTTCGCATCATTTTAGTGCATCTGCGCGTGCGCAGAAGATTGATAGTGCTTAAGGTTCGAGGTGGCAAAAACTCCCTAATCTTGTTCTCCGAAGCGATGGATTCGGCCTCTTCCCCGCAGCGGCGAGGCTCAAGGTCAGGCGCGTGCACCGCCTGCGCGGCGGCGGCAGCGTGCGTGCGTGCGTGTGCAGGCGACGCCTCCGCGCGACGCGACGGGTGACGCAGTGCGCGAGGCGTCGCGCTGCGTCGCGCGGTGAAAGTGGGCGGCGGAAGCTTCGGCGAACTCTTGCGCGGCGCCGCACACCGACGCGCGCCTTACGGCAACTGTTTCGCTCCTCTTAGCGTCTTTGCTAAAAAAACACCCATTTTAAAAAACTCGCATGAAACCATGTGAAGATCTAAAAATTAAAGGATAAATTTCATAGTGAAAGAAATCTCTGGCTTTAATTTGGAAGTGTATGTCAGATTCGAAAATAAATTTGAACTTTTGCAATTTTCAATTTTCAGTATTTCAGGGGTTTGAATGAAAATTATAAATTTATATTTATAAATGCCCTTTCATCCGTTCAAACAAAAAAAATGTAAGAAAAAACTTCAAGCGTTTTGGGGAAAATGTTGAAAATGTCACAGGGACTTCATGTAAACTATCTCCTCCACATTTATAATATCTTTCTCATCTCCAGAGCGGCACAATTAGATCTTACATCTTTCGTATTTACCACGTTTCAACTCAAAAGCATCCAATATGTCAGGGTTATATGTGACACATACTTCCACCCATCCATCTACACATTTCAATTTTCGGGTACAAAAGTGTATGTATCTCCTCGTGACCTGCACCAATCTTAACCATCTTTGGAACGGCGCTAATGTACCTTAGTTCTGATTTGTGTGTCAAGTTACTGCTCAAAAGAACAATAAATACGGATTTTACGATTGAAAATTTCATATTGTATTGTTCAGATGATTCCAATAGTTTTCCTCTAATAGTATACCGGGTGGACCACCTAAGTTGTTCACAGCACATATCTTGAAAACGGTTCGAGGTATCGAGATGCTATTTGCGCCGTTATTGCAGATGACGGGGCAAATAACATATTTCGTTTTCTGTTTGTAACATATATAACTTTAGAGAAATTGACACTTATTTGATTTCTTAAATGGAACTATATTTTTTTCCTCCAACATTCTAAAGATCTTTCAAAATGCAATGCAATGATATAAATATTGTTAGTATTCGAAAAGTATTTCTTGCAAAAACATTGCAATTAGAACTTGGTAAGCAATTAGAACTTGGTAAGCAATTAGAACTTGGTAAGCAATTAGAACTTGGTAATGCTGCAGCGCGCAAGGACAGCTGACCTTGCTGAAATCGTATTCGTGAGTCGACGCATCTTGTCGGAAAACGAGAATGTTCGTCGATTGCGAGACGAACACGATTCGTCGATTACGAATGGGCATATGGCGCAAATAGCATCTCGATACCTCGAACCGTTTGCAAGATATTTGTTGTGGACAACTTAGGTGGTCCACCCTATATACCATAGTATAGAAAGAAACATTTGCGTGTCAATAAAATTAAAACGTTAAGCAAGGGTAGAAAATGATCGTCATCAATTATTAATGTTACTTCAAAATCTGTGTAAGCATGCATAAGTTGAACTGGATGGGCCAATTTGGATTAATGGGCGTTGGAGCATCAACAAACCTGGATGATTCAAACCAATGTGGTTACACCAGTACGGTCACATCAGATGGATAAACCCAAATTGTTATACGTTGATTCGTCATCCTGGATCTATTGATCCGGAACATGAATTATTCGACCAGATTGGGTCAATCTGGATCTGTCAACGAGAATGAGTCAATTGAATGAGTGAAACAAAATTAGGGGATTAAACCTTAATGTTGAGTCGTGAATTTTAACATGGATAGTCTAACTTGTAAGACTTAATCTTGACGGCTGCATCTCAGCGAATGAGTCATCGACGGTAGATTGTTCGATCGTTGGCGTTGACCTCCAATGGAAGAGGTGACGACGATGGCGGGTTTAATGGTTGAGGTGGCAGCCACAGCGGCGGCATTGGCAACTATGATGAAGTATGTAATATTGCGCACCTCTCAGAAAAGATGAGCAATAAGTACCCAAGGATCACGACACCTCTTGCCCCTCAGAGAGATGTTTGTGAAAAGAGTAGTCGATTAAACCACCATTGCAACATTTAGGTAAACCTTGTAACGGTTTATTTTCAATATAGATTTCTAAGATAGTGCAATATGTCTTATATGTTCCTTAAGAAACTAACGAAAAAAATTCAGTTTAGCTGAATCAAAGACACGATTAGGAACGAAAAATACAAAATATGATAAAATGTAACTCTTACGATCTCATTCAGTCACCAGGACATATATGATCTTATGCAACAGGGCAAAAAATTGTTCACTTGCAGTAGATACCTGGCACTCTTTGAATCATAACGAAAATGACTCTTCTGCATGCGAAGGGAATGTGACTGCGTTTGTTAATGTCGAAGACGACGATGTTACAGCGGAGCTGGCGTCAGTTGCTTTGCGTATAAATACGCGGACGTCCTGCAGTGTAATGGTTCTTCCTTCAGGCACTCCATGTAGTGCACGAAGCTCGTTTGCAGGTTTACTCTGACTCTGATTCTACCAATTGTTCCAATAATATTTAAATTATATCACTGTCCTTTTCTTACCGCACCTTAATTCGACCTGTTTATATAAACTATAAATCAATATGATTCTTTCCCTTTTTACCCCTTAACTATCATTAGTTACGTCGAAATGATGCAGTCATGATAAATTTTATTTTGCAGGTCGTATCGTTCGCCTATACAGGATCACAGCAGTGCAATTTTACGTATTGCGATATTTCCGATGTGGGATCTGAAGAGACTTCTCGCTCTACTCGCTATACATACATTGTAACTGACACATCCTATTGTATTCTTGGGCGGCGCTTGAGACTGCGCCGGTGACAATTGGAACGTCACTGGCAGTGGGGGCAGAGGGGGCGGTGCGATGACGCTTGTAACGGCGGAGGCAGTGACAATGGCAGTGACAGTCAGTGGCGGATCGAGGGGGGCATGCCCTCTCCAAAAAAGGCCTAGAGTTTTCCTTTGTTACCTTCTTTTATTTTGAAAAATTGATTTAATGCAAATTTGGCAAATGCCAGAACAATACCCTAACAAACGAGCCACGGACCGCGCGCGATCTTTCCTTCTTCTTCCTTGTCCTATCCTTACACACACACTAACATGCACTACACTACCACACATGCCGGGAGATCTGTCGGGAAGTCGCAGCTTGTCCTGGCTGGGCTGTGCCCCGCTGGTGGAGATACCTGGTTAGGAGAACCCACGCTAGGTCGGCGCCGGATCTCTCCATCCAGCGGGGGAAGATCACCGCCACTTCCCGAGGAGAAAACATGCACTACACCAAACGGGAATAAAGACCACGGTCGTTGACGCGCCCGGAATCGACCAAAGCCGATGATACTGCAGGAACGGTGGCGGAGGCGGCGGCGGAGGCGTTGGCACGCGCGGCGGTGGGCGGGCGGAAGCCTCGCCGGATTCCCGCCGCAACCGCACCGGGTGGGGTCGGGCGCGAAAGGGCGCGTTTCGGCGGAACCGCGTGCGTTGGGGGGGGGCGAGGAGGGGAGGGACGGGGCGGGGCGCGATGGCCTCGCGCGGCGGATCTCGCGAGCGAAGCAGGAGACGCGCGATGCGGCACGGCCGCCGAGCGGCCTGGCAGCCAACAGCCGCGCCTCGGCCGAGCGATTGACTAACGCACCCCGCTGCTCTTTGAGTGCTCCTTGATATACGATTCACTTGGAAACCTTGCTATGCTTGGGTTTTAGTTTCTTGGCGCGACCGTATGCGATGCGGTGCTGGCGATCATGCGACATCTAGCGGCATGGCCGAGAAAGACGCGAGATATTCCACCGTGCAAAGCAGGCTCTCACGCACCAAGAAATAAAAACCAAAGTGTATATTCACGTAGTATACTCCGATTTCAACATAGCTGCGCTTGAAGGTCACGAGCTGGAAGGAGAGGGGGCCATTTTTATCCAATGGGAAGCTTCAATACCAAACATTTAGTCCTAACGCAGCTCCCGGTTGGATGCCAGTGTTCCCCTCTGCTTCCAGCTCGTGACCTTCAAGTTCAGCTATGTTTTAATTAGAGTATAGCTATTAATACAACTCTGAGTAAAACATAACAATAATATACCGGTGAGACAGGACAGGAAAACTTTGCCTCTGCACTGTCTCTGAAGTCCTACGGTTCGAGCCTCGACGGTGCCAAGAGTTTCGACATTAACTACACAGGGGGTCGAATTCATCTGCTGTTTGGAGGAGAATTCTATCGGCCGGCAGCTTTGATTGGTAGTTTTCCGTCATCTGGCCAATCAATTCCCTCACCAATGGGTACTGATTGGATCTATTCACCCTAGGACCCACGGCCCTCGCTCTTTGCTTCCTCTTCCTTGACGTGCCTTGTCCCCTTAGATACAAAACACGCCTTGGATGTACTGCACATTGTCTGGAGAGAAACCTTCCGGTAGCCGGTTTTTGGATCTCTATCGGATCACACATTCCAACGACTGAGAAAGACCTCTAACTGCCGGGGTACATGATAATTTATGATCAGTGGAAATACTTGGGATAGCTTAAAAGGTATTTTTTTAAAACATATTTGACACATACAAATTCAATAAAAAAACTATTTGTAAATGGTTCACTGTACGAAAAACAATACTTATCAATTCTAAGACAAGGAATAGGTAACAAGAGCATTAAACTGAAACAAGGAACAGATCGCGAGGAACGCACCAAGCATCTAGATGGGAAAATGATGAATACAGAAATGTAGATATCCATGGAAATACTGGTTGCAACAGCTTCTAAAGACGCAAGTACACGCTAGTGGTTGTTTTGCGCCGCAGAGGTGGATTATTTCATTTTGGAGAATTCCGAAAGTGGCCGAGAGACGGAGAGATGTCAATCGGTTCACATGTAACGACTTCTTGTGTAAACTCACTCCCCTCTTCAGTGCCTCTGATCGGAAGATTCTAAGGTTCAAGCCCCGATAGTGGCAGGATTTTCGACTGTCGCTACATAGGTAGGTAGAATTCCGTCGCTGTCTGGAGGATAATTTTACCAGCCGGCAGCTCAGATCGGTAGTTTTTCGTGGTTTCTACGATTTTCACCAGTCAAGTGACTAAGTAGTCCCCTAACACACGGACCACGGGCCGCGCGAGATCCTACCTTCCTCTTTCCTGTCTTATCTTCACCCGTCACTTACTCGCACCTAAACTTACATGCACTACATTACCATATGTCGTGAGACCGGTCGGGAGCTTAGAGCTTGTTCCGGCTGGGGCGGAGCCCCGCAGGGGTGAGATACCTAGTTGGGGAAAACCCTGCATGCCGACGTGTAGGTCGGATCTTGTTATCCGAAGGGACAGTTCACCGCCAAACTTCGCGGGATAAAACATTCAGTACATTTATGGGGCCAATGACCTTGTCAATTACGTGCCCGGAAACACTAATAAATCAATCAACCCTCATCTTACACTCATCTCAGGTAAAAAGCAAACAAAGTTGTAATTTGCGGCACGAAAAACCACTATATTGCGGTTTTTCTAACTCTACCTCTCAAGGCCTCGTGGCCACGATGGAATATCACCCGGCATTTCGCGTCTTTCTCCCTCGTGCCGTCAGAAGTCGCATGATCGCAAGCACTGCTTTATATGGTCGCGATCATGCGACATCTCGCGACCCGGCTGAGAACGTCGCGAAATACCGTGACATATTCCATTGTGAAGCCTTGCCTTGAGGGGCAAAGTTAGAAAAATCGCAGTATAAGCTTGCTTCAAAGGGTAAATTTTAGATCTGCCACAAATGCTGAATGCTGAATGCTGAAAACTACTGAACAAAAAAGTCAGTGTCAAACCAACATTATTTGCACCAACCTACTTTTATTAAGATAAATGAAAGAGCAGACCATTATGTGAGGAGAATAGGAAGAACAATCGGACTCAAGTTGTACCTGTCAGCGTGGTGGTCAAAGTGTGGTCAGCGCACTGCAGGACGGAAGGTCAGCGACAGACAACAAATCTTTAAGTCGTCAGCTGGACGCTAGCAGTGCTAACGACGCCTTCCAGCGATGGGATGCGTGCTTTCTTCGGCTGTCCTTTCTGCCGTACAGGCAACAGGAAAATGTAAAGTAAAATACCTCACGTACAGAGTTCATTCACACCACGACGAACAGGTTCTTTCACACCACAGGGCCTTGATATCTCCTATTCGAAGTGATTTGTCATATATCTTTGATTCATTTTGCTAATGCGAAAATGTTCGCTTACGTTGCTTCTAAACATTAATGTAGCTTTTCTTACTCCCAAGAATGACTTGGTTTTACTGTTTACAGCAATAGAGAATAAACAAATGTATAGGAGACCTTTCAGACAAGAGAGCACGAAAGTATAAAACAGTATAATGCAAATCCATTTATTAATATTTATTATTTTTGTAAATACTCGTTTTTCTACTAGCGCAGCAATGGACCATGTGAACATCAGAGAAGTATTTTAGCATAATTTGTCACGTTGCAAGTAGATGTTGAAATTTATTGTTGGAATGCATACTCGAATGATAAGCAGGTATAGTGAGTATTACATGTATCGAATAAAAGACTATCACAAACATTCACACACAAACTGGAAAAAGAATCAACAATCCCTGCAATCGAGTCGTTACAATCATATTTGTGTATGTGCCTCAGTTACCATCTTTGAGCAATTCACTTCACATTTTACTTTTTCGGTTCTTTCAAATAAATAGTTACCTTTCACCCATACGCCATAAATTGAACTCACAATTCTCTGTTAGGTGTATGTTTCTCGTTGTGATTTCTTGCCATTATCATGCCACCAACGCTCATTAGTCCGTGCCATAGCTATAGTGGTCTTTCCCAAACTACTGGTTCGCACCAAAAAGAAATGTTTTCGTGGACCTTTCGCTTCCATGTACGAAAAGTTACAAATTAAAATATCACATGTTGCAAACATTTTATTTCATGTTTGCAAGAGAAGGATCACGGCGTTACCCTCATTTGTTCAAATAAAATAACCTTATTTACGACTTTCATTTTGCTCAGTAAAGACGGGGTTGCTTGTTAAAGTGGAATGCAAAGTTGCAAGAAACAGAAATTTGTTATACTGATATCAGTTATATACCATTTGCAGTCACACTGCTGCGCGCGTTATTTTGTTATCGTTGTAAAGGAACGAAGCCATTACTCATCGCGCATGTGTCGCACGCGTTCATTTAGAGTTGCGCACGGCGTAAACATACAAACTTACAAAACTCACGGGTCTACTAGCACGCATGATTGCTCCTTTACATCGTTTAACTCTAGTGCCCCTACACTATATGCAGCCTATACAAGACGTTCCATGGAGTCTACAAAGACTGCGTTCCAAATACAAAGCATTCCAGTTTTTTTCCTTGTATCGGTAGATCGACTTCCGATCTTTCAACAGTAGAGTGGTTGTATGAAGCATTTTAACCTACACCACTTTTCATCCTCTGCTCACACGCCAACTCGAAATGTGTTATTATTTATGTATTTTCTTTTGGATCGACCAACACAAAGATCAGTGTTTAATACACTCTACATTGGTTATTGTTCCTTAGATCTACTTATAATTAACTTACAATAATCTTAATAATCTTAAAATACAACTTACATTACTACTAGAGTGGTAGAAGTATCTTTATGTCATATTTCTTCTTTGGGTCGAGATTTGATAATTTATTTTGGAATGTACGGAAAGGAAATTTCTTCTTGCTACGATTTCTGTGTATTGGATTTTGGCAGAGTCCTAGAAGGGTTAGATTGGGTATATTTGGGATATTTTGGAAGACGTGGGTGGATAAAAAAATAATGCGCTTAGTTATTGGTTCTAACTGGAATTCTTTACGGAGTTGTGCATAGGAGATGTACCATGAGGCATTCGTAATGGTGCCAAGGAAATTATTTTGGTTAACTTAAGAGGTTTTTGGTATTATATTTTGCAGCGCTGATGCATACTGAGCATGCATATAATAGTAGTGGCCATATGATAGTTTTGCATAGCATTAAGCCAGTATTGTATGGTAATTTAGCTGATACTGAAAAGGATAGACGATTCGCTATTCCACGAGATTTAGCGGGCGACTTGCATCCGCTGCCAATTGATCATTCGGGTCATACTAATGAAATGTCATGGTCGTGGAATTTATTCCCAACTGCATCAGGAGAGAGGTGATGCTGTCTATTATTTCCATTACGCAACAATGTTATCTGTAAATCTGTTTATATTATCGGTGAATACGATATTAGTTATATTAAATATTACAATAAATACATAATAATATAATCGCATAACAGATCAGTAACTTGTGAGCAGATGTAATAGAAGAAATGTGAATCAACACGGAGGCATTATGGAAATTTAACGCACACTCTGATCTGTCGCCACGGCCTGGAACGTGTTCCATTTCTACCTAAATGTGCAAAACCTTTTCTTTAGACACATCATTGATCACGTGGTTGCTGTACACTAAATAATTATTTCAAAAGCTCTAAAATACTGTCGAACATTCTGTATGACACGGAAGCACATGAAGAAGAAGCAGCAGTCAATTCCCAGAGTACCGTTGCATTACATGCGAATCTCCCTGTTTGCTTGGGTATTTCAGTCGCTTTGTGACGCGTTCGTTCGCGAGCTGTGGGCCGCTCCGCTTCTCCCCTCTCCCGTGGACGACGTCACTGGGCGTCCCCCCCTCCCCCGTTAATGGCGGCGACGCCCACGCCGCGGCGTGAGGGCGGCGCCCCGCTTGCTCAACAACCTTTTGAACGTCGTTTTTTATTGGTTTATAGTTGAGTACAAAGATTTTATTTTGGTACAAAATTAGTACATAATTAGTTCAAAATGATAGGCTAGTTAATTTTGAATTTCTGACAAGTGGGGGTTGCAGCTTGACGGAGGTTGCAGCACAGGAGCTCCAGGCGCCTTCACCTCCCCGGGAACACGTGTGGCATATCGGAAGCAACGGGAATCGCGTATGCATTCGGATTTGCACAAGAACAACACAAAAGCTTTAGATACATTTTTCGTGTTTGCAGGATTTTCTGAATGAATTAAAAACATTTTTATATATTTTAGATATAATTACAATAATTACATATTTTACACACTACTTTTTATTTCTTTGCGGTTTAATATGTTTGTGAAGCAAAACGGAACATTTCGTTTACATTTCCTGAATATGTCTGTGAGAACTTGTGTGGGTGGTGTTCTTGGAATTATCTTTCTGTGAAACCAAACAATGAAATACTGGGCGTTTATGACCTCCGGACCTTCATCGTGAATTGTCAAACGTACTCTCACCTTTCCCGGAAATTGCGTACTCGGAATCGAGTATGAGCTAATTATTACGAAGCAGAAGTAATCCCAACCACATGCTCTCTCAAGTTTCATAGAGACCACATATAATTCGATGGAATTCTAACATTTTTACAGACCATTGTGTTATCTCACTGCACCACGCCGAGAAACGGACCGCTCACCGAAAAACGGAAAGGAAAGCAAAAATTGGAACCGACTTCTAAATTGCTGTCCACTTGAGATTAATGGAAATTCACTTTTAGAATATATTGTGATCAATATGTGCTAATTTTTACTTTCCCGTATACATACGTATATGCGGAGTGGTATACGTAGTATAGGGAAAGTTATGTAATGCTGCGCGAAAAAACAGTGGATTTTCGTCAGAAAAAAATTCATCGCCGGGCCGTGATAACAAAAAAAATGGATAAATCCGTTGCAAAATTAAGGGGGAAAATCTCGTAACACGTGGTGCAGCTAGAATCTCTGTTTTGTGAATTCTGAAATTCTGAATAACTAGCGATGACCCAAGAAAATAGAAAACTAATACGGGAAAGTCTGTGCCATTCTGTAGCAACACTAGTTCGTTATCACGGCCCGGCAATGAATTTTTTTTCCGCCGAAAACTGGCCATTTTTACTTTTCCGTATACGTACGTATTCACGGAGTGATATACGCAGTATAGGGAAAGTTATGTAATGCTGCGCGAAAAAATGACCAATTTTCGGCGAAAAAAATCATCGCCGGGCCGTGAAAACGAAAAAGTGGATAAAACCAGTTGCTAAATTAAGATAAAAAAATCCCCTAACACGTGGTGTAGCCATAAACCCTGTTTTCTAGGTCCTTGATACCGAAAAACCAATCCAAAACAAAACGCCTGTCCGTGATCAATTCTAGCGCCCATACCATGAACAGGATATTTTTCAAATTGAAGAAATCCGTGTCTACCTGGCTCCAGTCGTAGCTTTGAGATTTTGAAAAACATTCATTAATTTTTGGGGGTACTTTACATGAAGACCTACGGACATTTTAAAACTTTTCTCAAAAACGGCTCCAAAATTTTTCCTTAAATTTATTGTAAGAATAGAGGAGAAACCTTTATACTCTATTCTTTTAAGAATAGAGTATGAAGGTGGGAAAGGTCCGTTTTTCATGGTAAAATCTGAATTTTTCAAAATTGCAAAATTTTGATTTTTTTTCAGCGACGTCCTACAACTATAAACTTGAAGATAGCTTTTCCTTGAAATCAAATTTGTTCTTCACAGTGAGTTCTTTCATTAAGATCATGCTCATTTTTTAAAAACATTAAGTAGTTTTCGCGCAATATTGCGTGCAATATGTGCATTTAAAAAAAATACAAAAATAATTTTTTTTCAAACACGGCTCCGAATGTTTTCTTTAAACTTTGGTAGGGATAGTGAAATTACAGACACATCAGTTTGCTCTATTTTTTTTCAAAAATTACATAACTAATTTTTTGACTTCTCTCACGTTAATATTTACACTAACTGCAATCTGTTAACATTGTTATATTTACGAGAACATGTGCTTTAAATACTGTCATATAAAGTTTCTCGAAAACTCACCATTTTCTGTGAAAACTAGCTCAAAATTCCGCATTTTCAGAAACGCTCGAACGCCATTTTCTCGTTAATAACTCCAATTTTTTTCTTCAAACTTTTCGAACGAATAGTGCCAATTACACTCTTTAATACGACGTAAAATTTATTTTGGTGTATTTGTTTGCTTTTTCAAAAAATACACAAACGTAATTTTTTTGAAAGATCTCTCACACTCTTAATATGCACATTTACAGCAAGGTTATGTTATGTTACAACTGAAGCTCTAAATATGTCTTATTCGCAAGGTATTCTGTTTATTCGCACTTTATCCAGACAATTTTGAATAATGTTGGATGAATGTCGATGAATGTATTGTTTCGGACATCATCCGGCTAATTCTCGAATTAGCTACACTACGCGTGCTTAAGTAGGTGACAGTGCGAGTCTGAGTCGTGTGTCCGCGAGAAACGTTCGGGTATGATAGTGCGTAGAAAATAAGTCGTTGCACCTTCTACACGCTTTCTCTTGTAAATCGCGAAGGCCGAAGACCGAGCTTCGTCGTCCCAACTCGAAAATGCTTGGCGAAGCGTCATCTGAGGTACACAGTCAGGTAAGGTGATATAAGTTTAGGTGGTATCGAGTAAATAGAAATTTACACTGACACAGTGTAACTTGAAACTACACCCACCCCTCTCACTTGCCTTACAAATCCCCACTATCAGTATGATCCCCAATTATTGTAGATTATCTGCTAATACTTTATACCGAAACACTCTTCACGTATCCTATCCATCTTGCTTTGCCTTCTGCGCACTTCAACTAGCGAAAGTCCGAAATAGGCTTGAAGATGTTTCTTCTTAGAACTGTATCCATGTTTTGGATAATGTGCTAACTAACCGGAGTATTCCCGAATTCGGACGAAGTCGTAACATGTATATCACGTAGGTACTCTTTCGTTTTCCAATATGTGAAGTCCAGTTACTGCTGTACACGTAGAACATTTGATCAACCGCAAAAAAATTAATTTTAAATTTCGTCGTTTTGTATTCGAAAATATTTTTCCTTACATTTTTTGAAAAAATAGGTGTACATATGTGTCCATATATTTGTATTTTTATTACATTAATTTCCGATGCCGATATTAATATGCAGGATATTTTGACGAATAGTGGAAAATGTACGAGAGCTGACCATAATAAGTCATACAATTCGCTTCAGTTTCCAGTGAGAAGAGTATTCAATGTTATTTAGGATTTTCTGTTGGAAAATTCATTGCCCAAATGGAATGTGATCCTATAGCACCTCATTGGACAATGCTTTCAGCGCGCAAGCACAGTGGCAGTGTGTACGACGTCATAACTGAACGTTCCCAAATGCTAGGAAGCAAGTTCAATAAACCTACATACTTGAAAAACAAACATATTTACGTTTGTACTTTTTTAACATGAAATTTCAGAGAATGCTAGTGAATGTCATTGTTTTCCAGATAGCTGCGGCCATGTGTGAACAAAGAGACCTTGTAAATAGACACAACAGGACCGATGAAGGAATAACTTCGTATCGCCTTCGTACTGGAACCCGAAACAAATTTCTAGTCGTTTCTAATATGGCTCACTATCAACTCCCAACCTGTTCGAGAAATCATCCTTTGTATACAAAGCCAATCATTCCGAGAAACGCCATGTTTTGCACAATGAAATGAATAAATGTTTATTATTATTTAGTACTGCACTGAAGATTGGTTCGAATTACATGGCGTCAGAATGTCAAGAAGCTTGGGTTTAAGGGTGAATTGTACCTGAAAACCTATTGATAATTATCCCAGAGAGAAAAATGTATTTTTGTTCGGTTCCAAGCAACAATAAACGCAGAGTTTTGAATGAGTGAAATTAGAGTATGAGTAATGAGCTCTGTAATCGGCACGATCGCGCATGGCTTCGTCATCTGGTACAACAGAAATGCCGGTGAGTCACAGGTTACAACGAAAAACAGAAAATTATTCATTTTTATGGGTATTTATGCCTCTGTGGCCAAAACGATAAAGGAATATACTTGTAGCTAATATTAATCCTACAATATTGTATATCAGAGTCTGTTATGTCGCGCTAGTCACGGCGCGCATAAATTTGGAGGTGGCGCGCTAGCGTCAAGGCAGCGCGCCCTGACAGGGAGCCGGCGGCGGCAGCAACTAGCTACGGCCGCGGTTCGGCGGGCTCGAGCCATGGAGCGAGTCTCGCCGCCGGACGCCGGCCCTTTAAAGGGAGCCGGCCGATTCCCCGATAGGCAGTTGGAATCTGCCCGGCATCGAGTGTACTTCGCAGCAGTTTTGGAGACAGCACAGTCGACTACGCAACGCGCCCGGATCTCTCTCTCGCAGTATTACTTCGGACTTCGGCAACACCCTCGGCACGTCACCCGGACTTTGCAGCGACCTACGCTCTTCTCGGTACATCTCCTGGACATTGAAGATTTGGCTACGACCTGGTTTACTCTACCGGTCGCTGGAACATTGTTTGTACCGAGAAATCGCTACTTTGTTAATAAACTTATTTTAACTGGGTCTTCTGGTTCTTTTTGGACACAACAGAGTCTATCTTGTACTCAAGCTCTTCCTAATCTTCTTACCCATGCTCAATTGGCGATGGAAGTCTGTTCTGTGGAGTCGTATTCAGTTTACATTCAATTTAGAATCTGATGATTAAACAAACGAAAGTTCATCTTTATCTTCGAACAGGTTCTCTGATTATAGAACATTTGTTGTGTCAGGATTATGTTGCTTATAGAATATCTCTGGAGTACTCTCTCACCCTCTCCCTCTCTCTCCCTCTCCCTCTCTCTCCCTCTCTCTCCCTCTCTTCCCCTCTCGCTCCCTCTCTCCCCCTCTCTCCCTCTCGCTCCCTTTCCCTCCCTCTCTCTCCCTCTCTGTCTTTCATCTCTCTCCCTCTCTCTTTCATCTCTCTCTTTCTCTCTCCCAACACACACGCACACGCACGCGCAGATAGGTATATTTTTTCCAACATTATTTTGAATTTACTATCCGCAATGCAGCTAACGCACGCGGGGTTGTCAAGGGCAGAAAATAAAAATATTTCCACTTTATATCATAAGAGTTTATTCCTTTCATTGTCTTATTGATTCTGTGAAAAATAAATCTGACAGCGCTGAGTATCTCAGCATTTTCTTTAAGAAGTTCAACCTGCAGTATAATCAACCGGTTATAAACCATTCTACAAATTTATCCACATTGTTATTGCATTTTGTGCCGATCCGCAATAATAAAAGTAGCAAATAATGACAGATTCTGTCACAGCATGGAGTACAGTCCTCTTAATACAAATTTAGGAGTATCAATGGAGGAGTAAGTGGCGTATGTTAGTGATGGTATTTGTACACAGAAATGACACACTCGTATAATGCTCTCTATTAACAAAACATACGTTAACAGAATGGTTCGCGCCTGGAAAGAAAGTGCGAGAAACATCATCATCATCATGGTCTAGGCCGTTGGGCATGTTCCGTTGCCAAGAAGACAGTCTGTCCACCTTCTTCTGTGTCTACCTGGATTTCCTTCCGGTGCGTAGCGGAGGAGCTTACTTGGTATTCTCTCACTTTCCATCCGTTGGTAATTATGGAACTATTTCTCTTTTTGCTCTTGAATTCTCATATTGAGGTTGAACAGTTTCAATTCGTTTCTGATGTTTTTGCTTCCTTTACGGTCCAGAAGCGTACATCCTACAACAGGTACATTTCAGCAGCCTCAATTTTCCTTATGTCCAAGCTCATGCTCCAATTTTCGCAACCAAGTAAAGGATCTGTCATCACCCTGTAAACATTCCTTGTGTCCTTGCTGTTTTCTTCAGATTTCTTTGGATTGTTCCACACATTGCCTGAAATATATTGAGTTTTTTCTGGATGTCATTCTTGTCGCAATAAGAGATCTTCTGTAAGGAAAATCAAAAGGAATGAATTTCTTGTTCACCTTGATGTTTACCTTCTTTATCTGGTAGTACTGGTCAAATAATGAGAAGGAAAAGAAAACGAGTGTAAAATAATTTAAGAGCAAGAAAAAAGGGAATTAATAAAGATAAATCAAAAACAAAATATGTGCTTGATTAAAGATTTGTTCAATATTCGAATTGAATGTCCCTTCATTGATTTTTATACCATTCACGAATCAACGTTTAATATTATTTGCAGCTATGGCACTTTTGAGAGTTACAATTTGTAATATTAAAAAACTGTTTTCTGTGTGTCGTAAAGCATGAACGTAAAACTTTAAGTGAAGATGAGGGAAAATTAATGCAACATTCAAGAGCAGATAAGCCAGTAATTTGTGTAATGAACAAAACAGTTGTTAACCTTGATATAATGTGTTGTATCTAAATTAGATCGTGCTGGCAATTTCCCTAGTAATCAATCATTCTAATCTTCATTTTCGTATTCAAAATTCTTTTATTGTATTTCTGCTTATTTTCTTTCATTTTTCAAATAACACATTACCTTCTTGGTTATTACCACATTGCTGTCTACCACATTTCCTTGAACTTCAAATCGTCTGCGAAAACAGTTTCTTTTTTTACAATTATCACACATACACACACACACACACACACACACACACACTGCCATGTGTTGTCAATGTCAAGAACTTAGCGTTCTGTCATGCTTATTTTCATAGGTGTTAATTTTTGTTGTCAACTGATGAAGAAAACTTGTCGGATTCCACAGTTCCATGCCATCAGCAATACTAACCACATGGATAAAGGTACGTAAGACTGAGGCGGGGCCCATTGAAAAGAAACAGAACAATTGGCTTGAAGACAAGCTTAATAATATTAACCATGATGCATTGATTGTGGGAAATTGGAGGTGATATTGTTGATTTCTTGGGAATGAGAGTGGACGTACATGCTAACGGTTTATTTGCGCGAAACGTCTGAAAGTAATCAATTGGGAGAATCACTTACCCAAGAGTTTTCGATCCTTGTGCATTTCCTCCCGTTTATTTCACACACACACACACACACACAGAAATATTTCTTCATCTGTTACTCATAAGATTTTTGAAATTGTCTTTAATTTTATATTTATATTTTAATTTGAAATGTAGTTTCAATATTGATTTTTTATTTTTTAATCTTTAAAATTCGTAAATTTTTACCGGTCATAATTTTTATCTTTTTATGAAGTTGTTACTTCTTAAAAATGAACTGGTAAAGGAATCTGGAAGCAGGGCCCAACTCGACCGTATATTTGATTCAGTTTCTCAACGTTAGGTCTGGTATTGCTTGCAGAGCTGTAATAGTCTTCGCGCTAGGAATATGTACTATCGGGCGATGTCATAGAGGAGGGAAACGGCTACACTGATGGCTGTCTGAGAAACATCGACTTCATAACCTTTTGTCATGCACCTCGGTACAAAAAATTATAATTACATTTTGTGTAAGAAACCACGCAATGAAACAAATTACTAAAATATATTTCCATGGGATTACAATCCCTAGCTCGCATTTTTCTACCCGATGTTTTCTCAATAGCGATAATAAGAGTGAATGGCTGTACTGCGCATGCGCGGGGACTCCCTTCTCGAGTGATTCGCGGGCGCTTCAACGGTCACCGCTTGCGCTGATAACTCGCGAAAACTCTCCTTCAGGCACTCGCACATCTGTTTTCAGCATCTCGGACACCAGGGTTCAAACTCTGCATGGTCCACGTGCAACTTTCGGTGAAAAGAGAGGATTTGCGACAAGTTTTCCCAGGTTTCTCATGCCTGCGGTTCTTGCATTGATCCACGCAAATAATGTCATCAATCCTCACCCTCCAAATCATTCAACTTATGTACGGCCTAAAAGGCTCGGGACTTATCGCAATCCCCATTATTTCATCTACAAATAAAATGCAAAGGAAAGTCGCAGATTTTGAACCATTTATATGACGCAAGCGTCGCAAAACACAGTAAGCGTGCTGCTACTCGATAGGAAATTATGGATGAAGCCGATTGTTAAGTCCCGGCAAATGTGGCTCGGGGCATCAGTTGATGCCTCTGCTGAAACTCTCAGCGGGAGGTCCTGGATTCCACTCCCGACGCGCAGGCAGGATTTTCGACACTAGCTTCTCAGCTAGGTCGAATTCAGTCGCTGTTTGGAGGAGAATTCTAGCGGCCGGCTGCTCTGATCGGTAGTTTTCCGAGGTTACTCCCATCTACACCAGGCGAATATTGGAGCAGTACCCTATCAAACGGGCCACGGACCGCGTGCGATCTACCCTTCCTCTTCCTTGTCTTATCCTAGCTCCTTGCTTACAAACAATTACACTTACATGCACTACACTAGCACACATGCCGGGAGACCAGTCGGGAGATCATAGCTTGTCCTGGCTGGGGCGTTGCCTTGCTGGTGGGAGAAAACCCAAAAAGCCGACGGAGATCGGCGCCGGATCTCACCACCCAGCGGGGAAAGACCATCACCAACTCCCGCGATAAATCATGCCCCACACATACGGGACTAAATGACCCGCCCGGAATTAGAATTGACGGAATCACCTGTCTATCAACAGATTGATAAGTATGCGCACACGCAACCCGCAACACACGCCCCAACACGTTTTACATCGTGCATAACCCGGAGTGTTCAGAGGTTCGCGTCTTCTGGGTACTTTAGGAATTCAAAATCGCCAGTTGCATCCGCCAGGGCAGCTACTATTCTCTAAAACCGTGTGTTTTAGAAAATTAATGTGGCACCTTTTTTAGACCTAATATATGCAACAGAAGCTTAAAACAAATAAAACAAGAAGAACACGTTTCTCGTATCTTGCAACAGATTGCTGTAGGAGGCCGATTTTTTGGCAATTACGGCATTTTTTTAATTCTCTCTCATACGAGCATTGCGATTATCGATTTAGTTTGGGGGAACTTTTCACCGCCTTATTCGGCAATATCCTTTTGTGGAACAAATCCCATAGCTGCGATCGGGGCGATTTGTGCTTTTACGCCCCACATTCGGCTGATCTCGATTTCCAAGCTCTTGTATTTAATACGTTTCTTTGCCTCTTTGCTTACATGTTGATCGCACGGGGCAGCAATATCTACAAGTAGACACGTTTTTGCTCCAAATCTCGGTTTGTCTGCCGCTAGCGTGCGATCAGTTTGGATTTGTTGGTCATACAGTGTTGAGCACACTCCAACAGACGTCACCAGTTTTGCTGAGTGTTCGTACCACTTGGAGCATGTGTTTGCAATGTTATGGGAAGTACATATCTGATTGGAGTGTAAGATTACGTTATGAGAGTTACAGATCTGCAGTGGAGGTAACTACACACCATGTCGTGAAATTTCAAGTATTCGGTCGTTGCTAAAATCGGATAACCTGAGGCGATATGATCAAAGGTGTCAACTTGTTCCTGGAAATGCGGCATTTGCTATCTTGGGAAATTTTGAGAACAACTTTATCATTATGTTACGTTCTCAACTCCTGATCTTGGGTAGCTATTACAATTGCATCCGATTCTGGGTTCATTCTTCCCTTGTAAGCCACAAAAACGATGGATCTTTCGTTATATGCACTTTGTCCATTCTTCATAGATACTGTCCAATGAGTGATTTGTCTCCCCACAATATTTCTTCAAAATTTTTTGTGTCTCATATTTCATGTTAATTAGCATAAGAAGTTCTGAGTCTTTGTTAATCTGTGTGTCTTGCATGCAGAATTGCATTGCTTCTTGCTACACTTACAATACCTCTGTTTCCGATTCTTCGGTCAGGTTTGAGGCCTCATTTGTGGGTCATTTTAATGACTGATTACAAACTTTCCCATCCCGACTATTGCATTGTGCCAAGAGGCTTCAATTTGTCTGTGGCCTCTTCGTCCTTTGCACGACACACAAAGAGTATATACACCAGCTCGACATGATGCATTGTTAGCAGTTTTCTGGTTTTTCGAGCTATGATTTAAATTTCTTGCTCAGTCCATTCCACTAGTCCGAAACTGTACTCAGCCACAGGCACCGTCAAACTACCAATTGCAGATAATGTATTCCTGGAGTTCAGAGTAATTATTATTATTATTATTATTATTATTATTATTATTATTGTTTCACTACATCACAACTAAAGATGTTATGAGTCGGCTCAAATAAAATCTACTCCAGATTGCAACCAACTTCTAACAAGTAGATCTATGGACTATCGGTGCCTCTACAGTACTTTGTGCAAAATGTGGGCTGTTCCAAATAAAGCAATTTCTTGCACTTCCCAGTCTTTTGAATTACCTGGGAGTTAAGCTAAGTTAATATTATTATTATTGTTATTATTATTTATACGTCTGCCTCAATATTCTCTTTGCAATTCTTCGTGTACCGCCATCCCGCGTCGGATGCGAGAGTAATACGGCGCTCGCGTGTGGCTGCTCCGTGGCGATCGCGCCCGCGCCAGGCCCATCCCCGCGCCGCGCCGCGCTGCGCCGCCTCCACGAGCAACAAGAAGAGGCCGCCCCCGCGCGCCGGAGCCTCGACAAAGAACCAGTTTGCGTCGTTTTGTGGTGGGAACCCGCCGCGGCAGCTCCCCTCTGTGGCGCGCTCCTTTGCACAGCCCAGGGCTCGGCGGCGGCGGCGGTGAATCCACCGCTGGCGACGATAATACTCCCAACTGGAAAAGGCACTTCGCGGATGACGTACATGCTAGATCATTTAAAGGACTTGGCTCTAGATATTCCTATGCCTTATCGTCTTCCCCCGGAGAAATAAATAGATAAAATTGTAATCCGCCTTCTCTCGCTACAGGAGTAAAGCACAAATATGTTCGTAGTATACCATTATTTGTTACACCAACATCGAAATGTACGATAATCTTATTTTTTGGACGAAAAGGTGTCATAGGACTATCTACAACCGAACCCTTCATGTACTTCGTATTTAAATGTGATTAAAGTTTAATCCTATCGTTCTTACTCTGTTAAAACTGCACTTATTTCCAGTAGAATTAAACTGGTATTTTTATCCCGGAGGGACCTGGAAAGAGTACCGTATCTCCAGAACATATCATTGTCAGCTACTTGTCTCATAAATGTGGAACGCAGTTCCACATTACTTGTAGAGGTAATCACTAACCGTTGTAGCATAAGGAAGAACGCGTGTTTTTTGAGAAAAAATGAAGATGCATGGCATAAAAATAAATATTGTACATGGTGTTTAAGTGAGCCTTTTTCATTTGGAAACATTTCCCCTTACGACGTTGTTCTCGGAGTCAAATAGTGGTCCCTCGTTAATAAAACTCTGTTTTAAACCCTTTGTTTTGTAATTTTTTTATTGCATTCTCACTTCGGACTTATATTTAATTAGTTTTCAAGATGATTGTTTCAGAGATTAAAATTAATCATGTAAAACATTGCATTTTGAATACTGATGTGGAAAGATTAGTGTTAAAATAGCCTGAAGAATGATTTAATTATTTAGGAAGGGCGGATGATCCATGATGTAGTGGTTAGACCGCTCACCTATCATCTCTGGCTTCCAGAATGCAAATCCCGATTCACCCATATCGAACGTCTGCTAAACAAAGCATATTTCTGGCAGTTCCCGTAGCTCATCTTTTTCACCTAGTATCCCATAGTCCGCCGTTGCTCTATCATTATTCAAATCACATCAACGTCACCACCATTATCAAAATTATTCAATAAAGTTACGGCCGAAAATACTAAGATCTAAGGTTTGTAATTACAAAAGAAAGTACTGTTTTTAATACCTACACAATATTAAAAATATTTAATAAAATATTTAATAAAATACTGTAATATTTCTAATATTATGAGGCATCTCTGAGAACTATTAGTGGCCACAGAGTAAACAATGCACCCGCTATAGTCTGTGTGGACACATAATGTATGCATTAGAGGTACATAGATATAGTCTATGGTGGACACAAAGTGTGCCGATAATCGATACCAGCGCAACAAAAGAGCATCGCGTGTTAAAAATGAAGTGGACAATTTTGGACTTTTAGGGTTTGTGAGAAATTGTACAGAAACTGTGACTATTCAAGTAAATAGAGGCAATGTCGTGGAATATGATACATGTTGTTTGAACACGATCGGTTAGCGGGTTCGCTTAAAATCACAGAAAAACGAGTTCGGAAAGAGAACCATTCGTACGTTCCAAGAAGCATCAAACCGGAATTTATTAAAATTTAAGAAGAAACACTGAATTAAATAATGAGAGATAATGGGATTCATTGGAAGATAATTTCGGCCGAATTTAGAACTGGGTTTCTGAATTTTTAGAACACTGGGGAATGTATTATTAAATAAATATTAAAACGTAAGAAGATGATGAAACAAACGAAGACATGTTGCATAACGTCAACGTAGAAATCCACGATTTTCGGCTATAAATATTTAGAAAACGGCACTTTTAACAAGATAATCATGACATTGGATGCATGACGAAGCGAATGAACCCGAAACCCGTTCGAAACTCTTAAAATTGAACATTTTGAGAAAATTTTCTAGGACGACAATGAGAATAAGCGAAAGAAGGTGGTCGGCATTTTTTTGAAAAACAAAGGTGTTGTGTTAAATCGACGCAAGTTTTTGAGACAGTTGGGTTCTGAAAGCCGTGGAAAGCACATCGAATTCACGTCGGTCCGATTCAAAATTCATAATTATTTTTGGGACTTGTAATTTTTTTGTGGTGATCGAGCATTCAGTTAAGAACTGTGAACGTGTAGTAAAACGGGACGTATTCGTATTGAAGACAGGAGAAGTTTATGTTATTTTGTTAGTGATTTTTCAATGGAACATTCTGGAAATTTATGGGATTTTCCACGGAAGGAGATTAATTGAAGAAGACGAGCCGCACGAGATTCAACAGACCCGACGGCAACGCACGCGAGGAGGCGCGTGTACATCGAGGGAAGTGGCAACGGCGCGGTTCTTCAACAACAAACGCAGGAAAGTGGCGCATCAGCAAACGTTCGCGACGTAATTCATGAATCCAAGCTGGTTTCGCGATTTTTAACAATAATGTGAACAGTAATGGAGAGTACGGAACTGAATAGTCGAAAGTAACATTAATCCAGATAAGAACGATTTAACAAATACTAAGCAAGGATAATTAATTTCATTTTTTGTGTATTAGTATAGAATAAGTACGTACGTACGAGATTTTGCACAATATTAATAAAATTCAATTGCTACAAGGAATTCCTTTAATTAATTATCATTCATGATCAGCTGGTCAATGATAAATAAAGATTAGCATAAGAATTCATTGTGATTTATAAAACAGAGCGAATCGTAACAATCACGCCAAGAGCACCTATATTACAATTTACATTGTTGCCGCAGTTAAAAGAAACGCTGATTAAAGTTTTGTTTTCATGTTTAAAAGGAAACACCGTGTTTGATTTCAGTAGCATATTTCCTGGAAACTGTTGTTGTTTTGAATGTTGTTTTCAGCCTGGTCCGTACGGAGGCACCCACCGCCCACGACCCATAAATTTTTGCAATCACGGGATTTAGCAGAGTAATATTCGGTAGTAACGTCAGATAGATAGAGAATCCAGAGGAAGTCCCGTGGGTACTTTTGCATTGGCAGCCCCGTGTGGGGCACAAAAGGGGGAGTACTTTTTGCAATACTTGTTTACATTTAGTGTTTTACCATTGCATTGAAATGTCATGCTACGTTTCTCGGTAAAGGTATACATAAGCTGTAAATATGAAGTGTTTAATTTTATAAATGGTCTTTACTATTCTACTTCAGGTATGAGTGTGGAAAAAATATTTTTTTATATATTGGAAATTTATTTGTTAATTCTTATGTAGCTAATTACTTTAATGTATAGCTTTCTCTTTGAAACATTAGATCAATACATGTTGCAATTTTGCTCATCGTCTGTCGACCAAACATTTTACTCACGTTTTCTGTTTCCTTTGGTGATCTCGTACTGTGAATTTTGAATTTGATCTTTGCCTTGCATTTCTGCCCTTTTTTTCTCTTAAAGATTTATTTCATACTTCATGCTTCGTTTTGTCCTCACCTGTAATTTCAAGATGCAACTGACGCTGTTGAAAATATCGCTTTAGAAGGTAAACTTTGCGACAACTCTGAATACCCAGAATACAATAATTTTCCTTTAATGAAGACTAGTTTGTAGAGTTAATGTGTTGTAGAATTTTACGAGAATGTCGTTGTCTTTGGAATTGATGTACTTCGCAAGTGATTTACACGCGATCCTCATAAATCGGGCAGTCACACACGCGACACAGTTTTTCGTGTAATTATTTATTTATTGCAAAATACTCTGATTTGCCACAGCATGGCAGTTTTTGTAATGAAACAAGTAATAAGACAAAATGACCTGCCGTGAACCTTAATTAATCTTACTTCTCCAAAACTACTCATAAATTGACAAGACTATCTAATGGAAGTGGAAGGGCTGCGGGCTGAACATTGAACCACGACTCACCGTCCAGATCCTGAATGAAAGTCCGAAACTATCGAGTTGTAATCTAGCGCAGGACGTAACGGATTAGTAGTGGCTGGGGCTGTCGATAAATTTACCTTACGAAAGCGATAATTACGAAACTCCGCAGTCTCAGTGGGGCGCAATGTGTCCGTCCAGAGGTTCCGTTTGTCGCTGAGCGGCGCGACTTTTCTCCAGTTCCGCGTGTGACTCCAGTTCCGCGTCCAGCGGAGGCGGAGGCGGAGGTGAGGTGGGGTGGGGTGGGATGGGGGGGTGAGGCGAGCGTGGAGGAACGGCGGCGAAGATGACTGCACAGCTGGTTGCAAGTGCGAAGGCGGTGGAGGCGGCGGCGGTAGCGGTTCCGAAGGCGAGAGCGCAAGGGCGGTCGTGGCGCGGAAGATTAAGGCCACGGACGCGTGAATAAAGCTCGCCTCTGGGGAATTCCAGGCGCATAGGTTTCTTAATTGCCTCATCCACGGAAGTTTCTATTGAGGATTATCTGGCTTGTGCAATCGTGTTCTTGCTAGGTTCGTTAAGTATAATATTGAATAGTCACAAAATGTTTCTTTCACATAGGATTGATTTTTCGTGATTTTCATTTTCTGTAAAAGAATACCAAGCAAGTTTCACTAATGGTTAATAGTAAATTAAAGTAAAATTCTATGCGAAACGAAAATCTTTCGGAAGAAGAGTTGCTGACGGCCAACTGTACCTTCCAATTATGTTTATCAAACTACAAATGTGTCTACATAATTAATGTAATTATCATATTATGAACATTATTGGAACTTTCAATTCATGACCCAATGCTTAAAGCAGAAATACCTGCGTTGAGCATAGCTCGAATTTTAAGTAACCAGGATAACTTACGTTATGACTCCATTCTTTAGGAAATCCTTTATTCACACATGTCTACACGATTTTGTGCACCAGTTTTCCGTAAACTGTATGTGTCTGTTGTGTTTACTCTAAAATCAGATAAATCATAATGGTATAGTGGTATCCTTAATTCGTTTTACGGAGAGGGCATTTACTGTTTCTTTTTATTACTTTCTTCCAAAGTTTTTTCTCGGGCGACCAGCAAGTCATTTTTACACCTAAAAGGCTTAAAGAAACCGTACTGCATTAAAAAATGTTATAGAGTAATGAGCCCAAAAAACTGCTCCAACCTTTCTTTTTAATAATGGTCGTTTCTGGTACTTATTGTATTTTTTCCCCAAAATAAATTATTTTACACTTTTAAAATGCGAATGGGTACACAAAACTTTTTATTGACAATTACTTATGTTTACTAAAAGACAAGGTATCCTTGTCACCCTATAATCCTTGGCATCCTACAATCCTTAATAGTATTAAAACGAAGCGAAAAAGAAAAACGAACTTCTAATGTGGAAGCATTTTGACTATTCAGCATATCTGTCAGAACTGCTAATGCCTTGTAACTAAGGGATATTGGCAATTCAAATTAATAAAGCAGACTAGTCGTTACCATTACAACACACAATTTTGGTTAATTTTTTAGAATGTTGCATTAAAATTAGAAACATTGCTTTACAAGGAAAAATATTTCCCTTCTTCGACTTTCGTTTATATTCCAGTCAATTTTAACAAAGGAGTCTTTAGGTACAATCTCCATAGTACTATTTGATTGTTATCCATAATATTGGCGCTCTATTTCCGTGATGTGAAACCTTTCCTCTTATTTGTATAGAAGTCGCCCATAAAGCACTCCAGATGGCAGCCTCAACTTCAGAGATGGCAGATGCAACTTCAGAGACAAGCACCATAACATTTTTCCAAATTGTTCACTAGCTCCGAACGCATGTTGGCAGTAGCGCCTTGATGGCTTTGTGCCTTGTGGTCGCCGAGGAAGTCTTCTATAACGGCAGTGAAATTTCTTCACGCCGCCTTTCTTTCAACGTTAAAATTTTTAATGAACTCTCATAATTTATTATTATTTTCTATGGCCCCAAAACAACGCCTACTTTGAAGTTAGCTTCCAACTAAAATGAATATTAAGCTAATTTTTCCAACACGATATCGGAGGGGGTCATAACACTCGGGATGCATTTGGAGACTTCGTTGCAAAAGTTTACTGGAATACGTACAAACGAAAACAGAAGTCACGTAAAACTTTTTACTTTGAAGTCCTAGATTTAAACATTTGTGGAAAAACAAATGTAAAAAATTCAAATATTATCGTATTGCATTAGAAATACTAGTCTGACTCGTTATTTATAACTGCCATTATACCTTAATTACAATATTTAGTAATTCTTACGGATGTTAAGATTCGTCAATACTACATATGTGCCTTTTGTACTATTATCGTTTATTTAACGTTGCATTTATTTAAATGGCCCTAGAGTCCACATATATTAATTTCTGTTCAGAACCCTTTAGTAGTTATCAATTAAATTACGCATTATGTACTTTACTCATCGATTGTACATTGTACTTTACACATCAATGTGTAAAGTACTTAATATTATTCACTGTACCTTACTCTTAAAATACATAGTATTGTACACATTAATTTAGATTTTTAGCCTAGCAAAAAGTATTTATTTCGTCTAACAACAAAGGTTGTCGTTCTAAAAACAATATTATACAAATTTAATTATAGCTCCAAGGCTAATTCTAATGCCATTTCTAGTGTAGCCGAATTTCCTCAGTTCTTCTAAGGAGTGTAGGGAACTCTTGCTGGTGGTTAGGAGCACACTTTGTATACAAACACTGAGGGAGCATAAACATGAATGCTCTGACCCCAGAAAC
Organism: Acheta domesticus; assembly: GCA_031308135.1. Lineage (NCBI taxonomy): Eukaryota > Metazoa > Arthropoda > Insecta > Orthoptera > Gryllidae > Acheta > Acheta domesticus. Next base: position 20,444,964 of record JAHLJT010000631.1, on the reverse strand, counting down.
TAATCAGGACCATTAAACCGTTGAATTTCGTTCATTTTAGGGGGAAATAAACTACATTAACAGAGACCTAATCGATCACCAAAGAAAAGTTCAAATATGTTATCTAGTATTGTAGTATTCTGGTGTAGTACTGAGTATTGTAGTATTCTTTCCTTTCACTTTTTCCAGAAGGGTATTTTCGAAATCAGTTAATTGTTTACCTGTTTTTTTATTCCTTCTCTTAACTTTGAGTTAATTGTATTGTGATATTACGAGACATATTTTTATATAATGACGTCACTCTCGCCGAACTGCTCTACTGCTATTCCTACAAAAATAGGACACCGACCAACCAGAGTGAGAGTATTGAAAATGAAATGGTAGTGGTAACCATTGTCGTGACCGTAGCAGTAGTATTGGAAGAACTGTCAGCAATACATTTTTTTAATGAGAAGTCTGTTTAAGTCTCGCCGAGCAAGGAAGAGGACCTGAGACATTTAAGACAGGGCTGATCGAATGAGAGAATTCGAGCCAGACTGCCCGCGGTAACTCTCTGCAGTTCGTGCTCTTCGCCATCCACCAGATTAGAGCCGATTGCGCCCGAGGACCTTCCTTCTCCTCCCTTCGAAGTGATGCGACCAGCGGAGAGACACGCCGTTTCCCGCAGATAGGCGCTGGCCAGGGTAACACAAGCGAGCCGTCCATTTGCTTTAAGAGTCCTATCAAATTTAGACGTGCAGAAACAATATTGAGTTCAGTTCTATTTTTCATTGTTATGTATTCAAATTGTAACATGATTTCTCTTTTTCAAGCTAGGTTTTTATCAGTTTGTTGTACCCTTGTGGCAAGTGAAAATTAATACATATTATGAATAATTTAATTTTCTTATTACAAATATACTGAAATATACCTTCATCCTTCACTTCGTAATACGTTGTCGTGAGTTTGACCTGTTCCGAATTTATGGAAAGATGTGGGCGCCAGGAACAGGTGACATAAACTAATACTAACTTTTCCCTATTTAATTCTGTCAAAATTATATGGGCATCCAGCTAGCTTGGGCCGATGGATTCGGATTACATGTATTCGCTATCGCTAAGATAGCCGATTACCTGATCTGCCGACTGTATAGCCTGGCGTGGAATCTGAAATATGGAAATTCTCTGCTTCCAACTAATTAGAAGCTTATGATTGACAAATGAACAGACTCTTTTCTTTTTCCAAAGAACAAAATTTAACAATTTATTCAATGTTAATTTTAACAGATTACTTAATGGCCATGACCCCTTTTAAAAGATATTATTTTAATATACTGCAGTATATGTTACCGTCTTGCCGACCCGCTCGTTCCGAAGACGCTTCTCACTTGGCCGATGAATCCGAGTCGCTCTTCTGTCTTCTGATCTTGCGCGGTTGCTGAAGTATCCAGTCCACACTGCATAAAATCTAGCTAAGTTCTTTCCGACGCTTTAGGTTTATAATCTTTCACACGAGTTTAATAAAATACTAATGTTCGAACTATCGTCCGGTGAACACCCAAAACTGCCCAAGTCCGCGGATGTACTCCGGCAAATAATTTCTAAGTCCGATGACGACTGTTACTTTTCGCACGAAAATGTATAAGTCTCACTTTCAACTACAAGGTCCGCACACTATTTGCACTCCACGAAACTCAAGAGCCGAGTTCACGACCTACACTCCACCACTCTGAGTCAGACTGTAACGATCTGCACTCAACGAAGCTCCAAGTCCGAATGAATGAATTTCTGTATTTTGCAACCCTTGATGGGTCGGTAGCGTCTCACGTTCTATTTTTCCAAAACACGGCGGTAAACACCAGAAAGTCTAATTGCCCCCCGCCAACCCGCTCATTTCTTACAACCCCATGTAGCCGCGCCTTCGTCCGTCATACGTTTTTCGACCAATCACATATTCTTTATTATATCGATCTAGCCAGCGTTCCGGCACCTACGAGGCTTGCAGCTAGTTTATTTACCTGCCCTGCACCATAGCAACCCTCTGCGCTGGCGTTACTAGGGCCGGATATCGCCATTTTACAAGTCCATTTAGTCGCCCCGTATACAACTAATATTATGAATAAACCATGTCCCGTTCTGGTATATCACAATACGAAGCCTCGTGGCAGTTCTTTGTCAGCGTGCTCGCGTTCCAGTTTGCAGCCCCGGGTTCGATTCCCGGTCGAGGCAAGATTATAGTGTGCGTTTTCCTTGCAATGTCCCAGTATATGTTGCTGTGTGACGATGAGAAAATTCACTTCTTAGGTTGAGAAGACCGGAATACGGCGTGGGGTGTCTACGTGCTAACCACAAGTACCCTCTTAACATGTGGCCGCGACGCAGGGACGTCGCTGGTAGGCCTGAGCCCGTTCACGGGATGTTGCGCCAAGTACATACGAATATACGATTGAATATCTGAAACAATTAAAAATATCTTATTGGGTTTCTTGCAATGGGCGCATGAGTTCTCAGCCATACGTCTGAGTACTTAAAGTGATGAATGAAACAGTTAAAGCACTCGCACGAAAATGTACTTCTCTTGGTGGATTATAGCCTATTGTGAGGTTGGCGAATATGATAGCAAAAAGAGCAGCTGGTATTGCTGCAATGACTATAGTCATCGTTGTTGACTCAACACATCTCTGCAATGTGTTGAGCGCCCATTGCTGAACAACTATTTACTGCAACAGATATTGAACTAATGGCATGCAACACCTGCGCCACTGCAACATCCCCCAGTTATGGTAGGAAATAAACGGGCCGTGAACTCATCGTCCTGGGCATGGCCGTTTTGGCATTGCAGAACGGGTGGTGTGAATTGCAAGCACACTGGATGCGAGTTGAAATAACATTATCGGAGGTGGATACGAATGATGACGGTGATGGTGATCGAGGTGATGCAGGTGGATTATTTGATGAGTGATTGATTGAGGCGCGTCAACGGCTATGGTCATTGGTCCCATAAGTGTAGTGCATGTTTTCCTGGGGGATGTGGCGGTGATCTTCCCCCACTGGATGATGAGATCCGGCTTCGACCTACCGTCGACTAGCGGGGTTTTCCACAATCACTTATCTCCCACCAGCGGGGCACCATCCCAGCCGGGACCAGCTCTAAGTTCACGACAGGTCTCCCGAAATGTGTGGTAGTGTAGTGCATGTAAGGCTACGGTCACAGTGCAGCCGAGATACCGGTCGCTCGCTACCGGACGACTGCGAGCGAAATCGTCCGACTTATTTTATTTGAAAAACCCCAAAATGTTCCACCCGAATTCTCCCAAATATTTCCGTAATTCTACGGCTCATTGTCTGAAATATTTGCTAGAAACGATCTCAAGATCTTCTACATGTCTTGAAAAATGTCTTGATATTGCAGTCGGCCTTGACTCTCTAACTGATTTCGGGCGAATAGAGCCGACAAGACCAAACGAAACAGATCTTCGTCCGACAGTCGATGTTTTTGGACGCCGTCGGAAGACGTCGTTAGACTTCACTAGAACCATTTCTCATTATCAACAAGTGTCAGAGCGAATCCGACACATCAGACGAAGAAGTCCGACGTCGGGCGACAAAAATTTCGGTCAAAAACGGCTCCATTGTGACCACCGACTAAGTGTGTGTGTCAGAAGGGGTAGGGTAGGACAAGAACAAGAAGAGGAAGGAAAGATCGCGCGCGATCCGTGGCCCGTTTAGAGAACTACTTCGAAATTCGTCTGCTCTACGATCGACTGACCAAGTGTACGTGCATGTGTACGTGTGTGTGTATGTGTGTGTGTGAGAGAGAGAGAGAGAGAGAGTCAGAAAGAGTAGGGTAGGACAAGGAAGAAGAAGGAAAAATCGCGCTTGATCCGTTGCCCGTTTGTTAGGGAACTGCTCCGGCATTCGTCAGGTGTCGATCGGAAACTACCGATCAGAGCAGCCGGCCGCAAGAATTCTTCTCCAGACATGATGTAGATGGAGGTGGTGGTCGTGAGGGAAGGGTAGAGGTGGAGGGGGGTCATGATGGGGGTGACAGAGGATGGCAGCTGTTCACAGCAGATGTGATTACGACGGTGGTGTTAGGTGGGTGGTGGTGGTAGATGTATGCGAAAATGACGCTAGAAAATGGTGTAGTCATTAGTTTTTTCGTAGCCACAGTAGCGCCTAAAGTGATGATGTTTGTGGTCGACTTCGTAGGGAAGGTGGAAGACCCAAACACTAATTGATTTTCCTTCTATAGTTTCTTAGGCTCTTAATTCAGATTTTCCTCAAAGGATACACAAAAGATGCGTCGCACTGATTTGTGCAAACGTGGAGAATGGTTGACCAATTCTCATTTCAGATCACGAGAAGCGAAACACAGCATACAAACGGTGGTAACAAAAATTCATCTGTTAACACTAATAATTGTATTTATTGCAACAAATTATTAATAGTGTTCACTGTTTTGAGAATTTTCTTCGCTCTAATGCAAAATAGAGTTCACTCATACTACATTGAATCAATTGTGCGTATTTAAAGTGAAGCTGAAAAATGTCTTCGTTTAGTTTTGTTCTAAATCCTGCAAGTCTGTATATAACTTTCAGTAACAGGAATCTTTTTACGCCAAAATATTCAATTAACACGTTGTTTCTTTTCCGCTTGTAAGACTCGAATTGTCGTCCTACTGCACTTGCACGATACAACATACAAATCTTGTATCTGGAAGCGGAAATAAAGAACGTGAATTATGGAATGATATTGTAAATTAAGTTAGAGAACTGGAACAATATTTTCTCAAAAAAAATCATATGTTTGTTACTGATATTTTAATTTACCACCCAAGTAATGGAGTTTTCAATTTTCAAAACTATAATTCTTAAGATTCGAGTATGGAAACTATAGCTATTAGGTTCGAGTTATTGGAGTTTAAGATATCAAGGTTCGAATTTATAGGATTCATGAAATAAATAATATAAAGATCAAGTTTCAAGTTTTCACCGTTCAAGTTACGTATGCTAGCGTTATGTGGGTTCAATTCATTATTTTGTGGGGCACGTCAGCCTAATGGCCATGACCACACTGACGGTGATGGTCTTCAGTTCTGTCAGAGTAGCGTATGTACCCCGGATGGTGGCGATGTTACTTTCTCACAGCAAAGTTAGATCCGACGCGGACCTACACGTCTACATGCGGGAGATTCCCCCTCTGGCATCTCCCTCAGCGGGCACCGCCTCAACTGCGACAAGGTCTACGTTTCCTACTGGTCTCACGATGAGTGTGGAGGTGTGAGGCATGTAGGTGTGTGTGTGTGTGTGGAAGGTGAGAGGTAGGTACTAACATGAGGAAGGAAAAATGACGTGCGGGTCGTAGACGCTAGAACATTTTCCAGATAGCGGATGAATTCGACCCGACTAGCTGGTGTCGTTAATTCACCACCGTCGGATACAGAGGTTTCGAGTTATTGGAGATTACCATGGTTCTAATGATCGGGGTTCGAGCTATCAGAATAAAGTTTGTGGGTTTCGAAATATCGGGGTTCCAGTTTGCAGGTTTCGAGATATCAGGGTAGCGGTTATCAGGATTCGATTGCTCGATTGATTGTTAGTGATTCCGGGCGTGACAACTGCTAATGTATATCCCGAAAGTGCAGTGCTTATTTGTCTTCGGGAGATGGCGGTGGTCTTCCCCGCTGGATAGCGAGATCCGGCACTAACCTACCCGTTAGCGAGATTCTTCTCAAGAGGTATCTCCCACCAGCGGGCCACAGCCCCAGCCGGGACAAACCCTGAGCTTCCGACCGGTCTCCCGACATGTGTGGTAGTGTAGTGCATGTTAGTGTACGTGTGTGTGAGTAAGGAGTGAGGATAGAACAAAGAAGAGGGAGGAAAGATAGCGCGCGGTCCGTGGCCCGTTTGTTAGAGTATTGTCAGAATAAAGTTAGTGAGTTTCGAGATATTTGGGCTCCAGTTTGCGGTTTTTGAGATATCAGGGTAGCGGGTAAGAGGATTCGATTTAACAAGGTTCCAATTCTCGGAACTTGAGTGATCAAAATGCATGTCGTGAAGATGGGAGTTGTCCGTGTCCGAGTTGCACTAGGACGCCTTCTGGACGGCGGCGGCGCGGCCTGCCCGGAGCGCGGCCGCCGAGGCGCGGTGCTGGGGCGGCTGCGATGACGCGCCCGCGGACGCACAGACGCCCAAGGCCCCCTGGCAGGGCGCGGCGGGGCGGAGGGCGGGGCGCGGGCGGGGCGGGTGGGCGGCGGGGTATAAAGGCGCGGGGCGACGCCAGCCGAAGCAGTCGCGACTCGCACCGCATCACCTCCGCTCACCTCCTCCGCTCCAACAGAGGGCGCTCACCGCAACGACAAGCAGCTCGCAACAGGTGGGTGACGCGTTCACCTAAAGGAGCAAGTGATCGCTCTTTGAACAATTCATTTTGATTTTGGTACAGCAAAGGAAGTCGGTTTTATTTGGTTCTGAAATATCAAAATACGAGGAGCTGTACGTGTATGTACGCATATGAATCAAGACAATTGCAGAGATGCATGAACGAGTTTAGGATTCGAGAAAGGTCGTGCATGTGATCGGTGTATTTTTTAACGCGGATCATTTGTGAAAATTTTCTTTAATTCTTTACTTTTTTTATATTTTGAAATGTAGTGGATGAGTTGCTAGTGATTTGCTTGTGGATGGTTACAATGAATCGCCGCGTTCCATGTGTATGTTTCCCATCTCGGGTATCGCGCTTTGAATTCCGGTCACTGCTTTTGGAATTGGGTGTGCACCAAAGGGGTTCGTGACGTGCCTCCAACTACCCTCGGTTGTCATTATGTTCTATCATCTACTTTTCCGTAGTGTTTCTTGAGGAAAACAAAATCCACGATGAGTTACGTAATTACAGCATGGAGTAAATTGCCATCTTCCTTTTCGGAAGTAAATAATGAGAATTTGTTAACGAACATGCCGAAAGCTAAGATAGGACATATACGAACACTTGCTCTTGTCAGTATAAATGCGTTGGGAGATACAAAATGAAAAAAATCTAAAAATATCTTTAAAATATTTATTTACAATTTTTTCAATTATTATGTTTACAAGTATTTAGTTCAAAAAGTAATGTAAATGGTTAAAACTGGAAAACGTCTTACCTTCTCACCCAAAGATCTTGTTCCGATCCCCAACAGGAATTTTGGGGACAGCCATATAAACGGACTTTATTTGACCTCAGTTTATCGAGATTTGCAAAATTCAATGTTGCAAGCAAGTTCAACACAGCATGCTCTTTAATTACTCGAACATACCTACCCGTATCTCCACCGAATTCTATTGTCTTGTACATGGTTCTAATTATCAAATGGTCTTTCAAGATAGAGGAGGATGTGTTATATTGCGATATGGATCTTCGTTTCCTTTTGACCAACTATTTCGGGCGTTTAACCTTATCTGTCAAAAATTTTTTTTTTTAAATTTTCACTACACCATTGTATAATTTTCAAGGAAAATGTTTTTAATAAAATTTCTTCTCAGAATTTTGAAATGCACATGCATTTCATGCAAATGCACATACCTTTTAATATGTTATGGCAAACAACGTGAGATTCTAATTGCATTGTTTTAAGATGAGATAGCGGGCCGCGTATAGCGAGCCCACATGGGCACGCTAGGCCGCTAAGGGCGCGTACGCGTGCACAGGCACAGACCCGAAATCGTTCGCCCGAAGGCAGCGTGTCAATCGGGTGTAGGGCGGCTTCGGCACCCGCCGTCGTTTGCGTCAGCCGTTGCGGAACTCGCGGGGAAAAGGGACGCCCTGCCGTTGACTCAGCCGCCGCCCGCGAGCCGCTGCCGCAAGCGACCTCTGGCGAGAACGGTGACGCACACTTGGACGGTGTTCTGCATCAACCGGCTACGCGATATCATACACGTTTTGAGATTATCGTGCTCAAAGGTTTTACATTTTCAGCTCTAAGAAACTGTTATTTAATTATTTCATTCATTGAAGCGCCAAACCACACAAGCATGAGTGGGATATTTGGCGCTTACCAGCATAATGTGAAATTAACAGCAGATTTGAAGAACTAGATTTATAGCCGGTTGTTGCGAAACATAAAATCCCTGATGTGACTGATGGCGTTTACATTTTTCATTCATTATAAGGCTATTTTTACAGATTTGGCACCAAAATTTTGCGTACTCTTAGAACATGGTCCATTGCAACTGATGGCGTCCATCTCATTTTTTTCAAAAATGGTACTAAGCCGGTTGATGCATAACACCGTCCACTTAAGCTTCTCCAGCTCGAGTCCATGACTTCTTGACTGTCCGGGAGACGCCGCGTCGTTGACTGAGAGGCCGACGTTTCGCCTGGCAAGTCGCAGGCTTCCTCACAGGTCAGTCCAAGCTTGCTTGCTGGGTCAGGCGGGCTTGGTCACTGCCCTGAGGAAACGTCGGCCTCTCAGCCAACGACGCGGCGTCTCCCGCACAGCCAAGACGTCGAGAAGGTGACGCGCCTCCGCCCCTGGCCCCGCTGCCGCCGCCGCCGCCGCGTGTGATGTGGAGTAGGCAGGAAACCGACCTGGCGGTCGGCAGTGGTCCAGGAGGAGAGAAACGAGGGGGCAAATGAAAAGAAAATAGTAATTGCTGGACCGCAGTGAAATTATGAGACAGATTTGAAACGCATTTTTAGGTTTGGGGGATCTTGAAATGTGTAAAAACGCGTAAACTTCATAATTTCAGAGTAACAGATTTCATTCAAATAAAAAAGAACGTTATTTTTTGTAATTGTTGCGTCATCGTTTTAGTGCCATTTCTCAGCCCGTTTCTCAGTTAATCCGCGAGGTGCTAAGTTAAAACTTAAATAGGGAAAAGAAGGATAAATGTTTGATACCTAAAAAATTCACCTTCAGTGGTCCCAAAAAAGAGTAATTCACTATTAGAAAACTTGAAATTATTTTTTTTATGTTTCGTTTCACATTTTCTGCCACTTTTCAAGTTAAAAGTGACAAGTAAAAAAATCGATGTTCCTAAAACCAAACAATATATTACATTTGGAGCAGTTGTGAATATGAAAGTATTCAAAATGCATAACAACATGTTTCTTTGTTTCCTCGTGAATCACTCAATATTATTTCAGAGCAAAGTATGAATTTGTTTACCCAGTTTCGAATTCACAGAAGCTCAATTCATAACGGTGTCAAGTCTTGAAATTAAAATAATTGATTTTAAATTGGTGAGTGTAAAGTGTTGAGTAATTCATAATCACCCTTTTTTAACACTAATAATGTCATTGTACAAATACGTTAAATCAAAGGACTTTTTACCATGATGAAAGGATCCGCAGTGTAGGTCATATTTTTTTTCAAATCACCAAAGTTTTTACTTTTATTAAATATTCGTTAGTATCATTGTAGATTTAATCCTAAAATATTAAATGCTATTAACTCTCACTTACTCAAAATATATACTTCTAAAACGCTTATAATGAATGTATCTTTGACGGCAGTCGTCATGATGGTAAACAAAGACCATATTCCGGTATCACGAACATCATTACACAATATGTATAAAATGGTTTCTTTGCATTTCTTGAGGAAGAAAGGAGCCTATTTTTACTCGTAAAAGTTTCATAAATATACCTCACGAGACAGGCAGTATATATATATATATATATATATATATATATATATATATATATATATATATATAGAACGTTGTCTTTGGTTGAGAAATAAACGGCTCCGCTCAGGAAAAAAACGTTCTACCAAATGTTTGAGTTGTTTCACTTCGTTCGTGAATCGACGTCATAAGATCTACACCCAAGAATCTTAGTGAATGTAAAATCAACAAATAAGTGAAGAAGGATTCAATTCAACTCAATGATCCTTATTTTACGAGGCGAGACTCAGGCCATCAGGTCTGCTCTTCCGTCTGACCACGCAAATTTCCTTACGCTCCTTTCACCCACTAGCGGCGTAAGAAGGTCTTATCTCGGGCGATTTGAATTTAGCTCAGAGGCTTCTCTTAGGTATGAGAATCTTTTACCTGCAGTAAATCTACAACATAGAACATCCAGCATTACTTCTCCTCCGAAGGAAGGGTAAGCAGCGTGTTTCCTTTTGCCCCGATGTGAGACGTCCGGACCCACTGTGCGTGGCGTGGCGTGGCGTGGCGAGCGCGGCGCCGAACGGGAGCGGGAAAGAGCGTCGCGACGCGCAGTGAGCGAGGCGCTGGGCGTCGCGGAAAACCCCTCGGCCTTGCGGCGGAGGGCGCTGAGGATCCGGCGTGCGTCGCTCGAGGCTGACGCCGCGACGCCGCTCGTCAGGGTTTGCGGATGCGCACAGTCTACCTCCCGCGAAAACCAACCTCCCTGCCGTTGACTCTCTCTCTACAAGAAAACAGTGGAGGTGGCTCTCGAAATTACAGGAGAGATTCGATTAGAGGAGGATTTAAAAATTAAATTTTCGTACTTTGCTAATTATCTTCTGTGTATTAACTAGTTTTATTTTTCCGAACACATCATCTTTTCGCGGACTCTGAAAACTTCAATCACTTTGTGAGCGTCTACTGCTACCAGAAGGCAACCTTGACACCACAGCAATAACCCAGAGAATTTTCTTGTAGAATTGGAATTAGCCTGTCTTCTTATAATGTATTCTTTTTTTACAATCTTGAAGCTAAGGAGTTCCATTAATAAGTTATAGGCAGACAATTAACATAAACAATTCTTTATTTCATGAATCTCGTCATTTCATTCGCAACAGTTGCGCGGATATATTGTCCCACTCATCAGGCAAGAACGGGAGAGCTCATAGCATGAAAGTAAAGTCGTGCACAAGCAAGAAGTTGTGTCAGACTCAGTCAACGTTGGCATTCGACTTAATGTTTCATACTATGAACTCTCCCGTTTTTGGCTGGTGATGGGGACAGTGAATCGCCGAAACCGTTTCGAATAAAATGACTCATAAAATAAAAAATTCTTTATGTCATTTGTCTGAATATAATTTATTAATTGGAATCCTTATCTTCTAGATTGTAAAAAAATAATACCTTATACGAAGACTGGCTAATTCCAATTCCACAAGAAAATTATCTGGGTTATTGCTGTGGTGTCAAGGTTGCCTTTTTATGGCTGTAACACGCTCACAAAATGATTTAAATTTTCAGAACCCGCGAAAAGATGATGTGTTCGGAAAAATAAATAGTGAATACACAGAAGATGCAAAGTACGATAATTTATTTTTTAAATCCTCCTCTAATGGAATCTCTCCTGTAATTTCGGGAGCTACCTTCACTCCTGTTTTCTTGTAGTGAGGAAGTCAACGGAAGGGAGGGGAGATTCCAACGTGAGGGGCAATCCAGAGGTAGGGCAGCTGGGACAACTTGCCCCAGGCACCCACTTCTGTAGGGCCCCGAAAATCTATTTAAAATGTATTTCATTCAATAGGGAAAAATATATTTAACTGTGGTTGAAATACGATTCACTTTAAAAAATATTATTATTATTATTATTATTATTATTATTATTATTATTATTATTAAAAGGGGAACTTTTGTTGGAAATAAGGGGCCCCTTCTTTTCACTGGGCGCCCCTGCCAATGTGCCACCAAGTCTCTGGTGGCACTGTCAGCATTGGGCTATTGGATTAACGCCTTGGTGGGGCAGGCGCGTATAGCTAGCTCCGAGTACATGGAGCCGAGACTCTTTCAAGCGCGGGTCCCCGGTAAGGCACGAACACTTTCATCTGATATTGAGACGATAGGTTCCTCTCACCGCCGCGTATTCCATCGAAACCATCATCTATTCATAATCTGGAGCTAGGAACGGAAGGCTCGTATCTCGGATTATCCATGATTTTAATAATTTCAATAATATGTATATTTTCTTAGGTTTCATTGACAAGTTTTAGGATTAAAATTATACAGTTTGTTAGCATGCATAGAATGAACGATCTGCTAAGGTTTTGTACATTGAACTTTATGTAACATGTTTTCCTAATTTAAGAGTTTCAAAAGAAACTTCCCTTGGGTTTAGGAATTCCCACTCATCGATAAAATCTCTTACACGCATTTTCCCCTGAAATCATTAGAATATTCCTGTAAGTAACTGGGCGCATATTAGTAACAGAGTAAGGAAGAACTCCATCAAAACTCCTAGTTATCTAATAAGTACAAATAGTTTCTCACATTAAAGCTGGGTGGTGTGAAACAAGATCTCTGAGATACTTCGAAAAAGAATTACGTTCTTTAAAGGCGTAATTGGAAATGAGATCCGATACAATTCCTTCGTTTCCGTTGCCTGGAAAATCACAAACCTGTCACCTAAACCGACAACTACTATGGAAAATTTTGGAAATTTAGCATTTTCAAATCGTCCATAATGTGCATTCTCAATTTACAAATTTAGATATGATAAAAGTATCGATATGTACTTAAACCCACAAAGAATACACATTTGTTTGTTCGTTTCTTTGCTTTTGTGGTGTACGAATGTAACATGTACAAAGATTTGTCTAACAGTTTTGATAAATAAAATAACTATTTAGCAACATTGTAACACGTAATTAGATACAAGAACATGAACGTTGCACGTATTACCATATTGCCCGTCCCTGGCGTACACCTGCTAGGAAGTGTTTCGCTGGACAACGCGGAGCATGGTGAGCCATGGGCTGGCCTGGCAAAGGGCCAATGGCCCAAGCGGGGGGGAGGGGGCAGCGGTGGCGGTGCCAGGCGCAGAGAGGCCTCGTGCGCGCACGTGCACACACGTGCGGACGGATGAGTAAGGCGGTGCGTGGCTTGGGGTTTCAATGCACGCAGGCGATCCATTGATAGCTTTCTTGGCCAAGTTGGCTGAGCGAGACGCCTAACGCAAGGATTCCTCAAGTAGGAAGGGCTATCCTGTATCCAAGTAGGGAGGGCTATTTGAGTGGACATAATTTTAATAAGAACATAACCACATTTTTTCTACATATTTCAAAATGACTACGAATAATTTTCAGATGTTAGTATGGTTGCTAACGTTTCCATTTCTACTTTTTTTGCTTCAATAGGGCAATGTGCCAGTTATGATTGAAGAGAAGGAGAGGATGGAAAGGAATGTACTCGTAGGTCTCAAGTACAAAATAATGATCCATCAGCTGAGATACTCGGGTAAGAAAGCTGAGAAGAATATCATGAACCATTCAGTATAGTTAGATTACTCACGATAAACGGCTTCAGCGGAAAAAACAAACACTCCAGAACAGATTAACTGATTTACACCCGATGAAGGAATAAACTTAGTCTTGACATTACAGCACTCTAAAACCTTCATAAACTTAAATCTTGTTTATTCTATCGACCTTCCCAAAAAATTCTTACGCGTTACTAGGGTTTCAACTACAGTGTCATGGTAGAATCAACTGCATTCATTATATTATTACCGATGTGCAAATCCATTGACTAAAAAAGTTTACGATTGTGAGGAACTCGATTAATGGAAATTGTATTTATACTTGGGGTTTTACTTGTGAGCGAGAGGGAGCCTTTCTTCACGATGGAATTTCTCACGGTGCTTCGCATCTTTCTGGGTCGTGCCGCTAGGAGTCGCGTGATTGCGACTGTATCGAGCAGTGCTGGCGATCATGTGACTCCTACCGGCAAGACTGAGAAAGACGCGAAATGCCGTGAGATATTCCATCTTGAAGACACGCCTCCACGCGCCAAGAAATAAAAATCCAAGTATAACAACAGTACAAAAACCCATTTTTTCCTTCTCTTATTTAAGACATTTGGTCACATAACTCATTCGATCAAAAATGGTCTCTTAATTATGTAAACTAAATATTTTTGTGTGTACTGAATTAATACGCAAATGTAATTCCTTATAATATTAATATTATGTCAATACCAAAATGATTTATGCACGAGTTTCAATGAAGAAAGGAAGCCCAAAGAAGTTTGTTAGTTGAAAATGCAAGAAAGGAATGAAAAAATTTGATATCGATGTTAAAAATCTGCAATTTACTGCTTCTTACAGACGAACCGCATTATTCGTTTCAAGAAGACTGCTCTGGAGAAGGAAAAATAGCTTTGTTTAATGTTCGTCTACACTGCAGAGTAAACATCTGACGTAATTGTATGAAATGTGAGGGAATCAAGTAACGTGGACGAATGTGGGGCAGTTGTCTCATTTTGAGAGAGCTCTGGAGAAGGAAAAACGCACTCGCGGTCGCTCGTCTAGCCCGCAGCATTGGAGTGAGCGGGCGCCAGTGTCTGCGGGCGTTCCGTCACGTGCCGAGTGGGATTCCCGGGCTGGACGCTGGGCGTGTGTGCTTGGGCGATTGGCACCTCCCCTCTCGCCCTTTGCCTCGTGAGCTCGTCTCGCAGTCGCAAACAGTCGGGTTAGGCCCAGTGCTTACTGTTCTTCTCGAAGTTCTTCTTTCTTCTTAAAGAAGAACTCGGGAGCGAACATTGCCAGTTTTCAAATGTTGCTATCCTCGCTTTGATGGTACTTTCTTTATCCATCCTTCAACTATGTGTAGTAAAAGAGGAGATAAGAATTCTGGAGCTCAAGAAAGCGAGTGAGGATTATACATGTCCACTAAATAAAACGCATACCGTTTTACTGTTCTTTTGATAAATCGACCCAAATGAAATCCAGAATTTTCCGGGCGAGCTATATAACAAAGTCGAATTCAGACGCTGTCGGGGAGAAAATTCTAGCGGCCGGCTGCTCTGTTTGGGAATTTTCCGTAGTTTCTCCGATCAATATCCATACCAGGTCATGAACCGCGTAAGATGCTTCATTCCTCTTCCTTGTCCTATCCTTATACCTTTCTTACACACGCACATGCTCTACACTACCACACATTCCGGGAGACTAGTCTGGAGCTTAGAGCTTGTCCTGGGTGGGGCGGTGCCTTGCTGGTGGGAGATACCTGGTTGGGGAAAACCCGTGAGTTAACGTGTAGGTCGGCGCCAGATGTCACCCGCCACTTCCCGTAACAAAAACATGTTAAACGCTTCCGGGTCTAGCGACCTTAGCAGTCGCCGCGCGCGGAATGACTAATGAACCGAATGATTCATGTGCAGACGAATAAACAATCGCAATAGCCTCCTTCATTTCCTTCCCATCCACTATCCTATTCCCTTGTCATTTCCTCCCCTCCCTTCCCCTCCCTCAAGAACCAGAACATACCACCCTGCCGTTTCAAGAAGAACCCCTAAACCTCCCCGTCCACCTCCCCTCCTGTCCTTCTACTTCCTTCCCCTTCCCTCCCCCTCACAAAAACCAGCATCAAAATAACCCCTCTCTTACCACCCTGAATCCCAATCCCCGTCCCTGTATGGGGGAGAGGGTTCATAAGAAGGTAGTCAGAAAACCCTGTCCTAATCCATGCGGTGCTGTGCTCTGCTGTGCAGGCGAGATGAGGGCGCGGCTGAGCGTGGCGGCGGCGCTGCTGGTGCTGGGGGCGCTGGTGGAGGGCCAGTACGGGCCGCCGCGCAAGAAGAAGCCGCACGCGCCGCTGCCGCCGCTGGAGCCCTCCACGGCGGAGCCTCTGCCTCTGCCGTCGGCGCCGCACAGCGTCAGCTCCACGCCGCCCAGCAACGCCCTCGACGACCAGCAGCGCGACTACTGGTGGATGGCCGGCGGCGCCAGCGTCTTCGCGCAGCCCGGCCCCGCCCCGCCCGCCCCGCAGGTAACAACACGCCCGCCTCCGCTTGCACGCTCGGGGGATGGACGAACCAAGGCGTGGCTCAATCAACAAATGGAAGAACGAACGCGCGACTCAGTGTATGAATAAACGCGCAAACGAATGTATGAATGAATGCGCGAGTGAGAGTGAATGAATGAATGAATGAATGAGCCAGTGAGAGTGAGTGAGTGAGTGAATACATGAATGAGCCAGTGAGGGTGAATGAATGAATGCGCGTGTGAATGAATAGATGAGTGAAAAGATGATTTATAAATTAATTAATAAATGCATGAGTGAGTTTGTCAACGAATAAATGAGGCAGTGAGAGCGTGAGTGAATATTACAATCAAAAACCAGAGAGGGAAAACAGAAGAAAAGCATTCTTTACTTCTCCCCTCCCTTTAGTTAATTAGTAATTTAATTTATAAATAGCTTAGAAATTAGAATATGAATGAAAAAACATTGAATAAGCCATTACACCTCATTATGTCATGAACCAGGAAATGATCAAATAAAGGTCTTGGCTGTCGATAGCCCTACGCTACATCGACTTTACTTTCAGAAATAAGAAGATAAAGGTTAAAATCCAACATTCCTCGTCACAGAATAAAGAAGGAATGTCTCCGTAGTACTGCGCCATTTATTTCACTGGCACCACAAAATATAATAATCTTCATGACGAATCTGTTAGCAGTATTATCTTATATTTTCGAAAATGTGCCATAGGATTATCTTAAGCCGATTCCTTCCAGTTAATTGATGTATCGCTGAATTTTAATTCATTAATAAAAAACGAGCGATTATATAAAAAAATAAAAATAGAATCTAAGAATCAACAATGCCTTCAAAGGTTTTGACAGTATTCCTTTCTGCATTAGCTTGTTATCACTACTATTACATTGAATAGAATCACTATGATTTTTAACTGTTATCAAGAATGTCGGTAGTAATATTCACTTAACTTCACTACAGGTAAACCTTTTGATAATGCCAAAGTTGAAAACCTCAGTCCATTTCATAGGAAAATTAAATTTTGAAAAATACGATTCATAAAAATCTGACTTTTGAGATTAATTTCGTACTATATTAATAAAACTTATAAGAAGATTTGCCTGTATTCCACGATAATTACTCATTGTGCTCAGCGTACACTGATGCGTCAAACAGAATTGTGAACAGCATATACTTTGTGTCGCTTTTAACTGATACATTAGAATTAAAGTTTTCATTTACTATTCCATTTGTAATTAAAATTATCATTTTTAATAAAACAATTAGGTCCCAACTTGAACTGAAGATGAGCAGAGACAGCTCAAGATAGTACACAAGAGACATAGAATATTTATTCCCGTAATTTGGGAAGGTCATGATACGATCTTCACGCTGTGAGTCCTACGCAGCAAGCGTCATTTTCTGAGACGCAACAACCTTCAAGGATCTTGTGAAGAAAATAAACACCATAGAATGTAGACATTCGAAGCGCAAATCGTAGTATTAAGCTCTCAGTATGCTTTATTCCTTTGATACTACAAGCTTCGACGACTAAGAGAATGTCGAGAATAAGAAAATTGCGTCTTAAAGTCGTAATACTTTGTTCCCAAATGAATAGTTTTTTTAACAATTAAGATTAATTCAGAGTTTTGACCTTGCGTGTAATAACTGAAATGCAAAATTTGTAGTATAATTTGCAAACTCTTTTATTTCTGCATGTATAAGTAAATACTAACATTTTGTTCACAAACTATGATTGCTGATAGTTCATTTCCTCCGAGACAATCTTCAAAATACATTTTGCCAAATTAACGATCATCTTTACGTAATTTTTAATCCTGATGACTATCCCTTCTGACGTCGTGCCACTCCAAGGCCAATATGGAAGATGCCACATCGATTACCCGTCATCTTAGTCCGTGTGCCGCGCTTCCTAACATAAGAACATGAATCACGACTAAACGAAGCCATTCAAAACGCAATTACTTCTCGCGAATCATTCCTTTGTCCGCGACCTTTCTCCGAATTGCGCCGACAAGATCGACTGGCAATTATTTACGATGACTCTACACACGGGCCCATCGCGGGGGCTTGAGTTTCCAGGGGAAAGAATGAAGTTAATTCAATGCCATAAACACGACATTATTAAAAAGTGCGGCCAATCAACAAGATAGTAAGTGCTGACGTAGAAAAACCGGGATTTTCAGTTAACACTTTTCTTAATGAACATTAAATTTGCGTTGAACAAAATTGTTATTTATAAGCATTCTTTTAGACATCATTTGGCATTGAATTTTTTTAATAGCTTTCTAAATATGTCCCCAAGAGGCTGTAAATAGCGTCATATGCGTCAAAATAAACACAACAGCATAAATGTATCCAAAAGCAGATTTGTAGTATAATGATTGCACAGAACATCCAATTTTTCGAATAGGTGTTATCAAAAAATTACATAGCGCAGATTGCTCAATTTAGTTGCATGATCAATTTTACTTTTAGTGGCAGAACGGGTCACGTGCAATCAGTGGTCTGTTAGTCTATGACGTAAAACTCTACGTGTTTGTTTCTGTCTCACCTTCGAAACGTTTGCAACGATTTTTACGAAAAATATGTTTTTAAACAATAATAAGAGTTAAGTTCGTTTTCTTGTGTTATTTCTGAAAAGGAAAATTGCTCAATATTACTGTAACCTTTCTGGCTGTGCATAGTTTGTCGTAGATGGTTAAATGGATGCATTTTTTTCGTTATATATCCTGCCTAATTTGTTCAGTGGAATCGTCCAATTGTTTGGCCGCATACTTCAAGTATTTAAATGCTGGTGTGGCGATGTTTTAATAATTTCTTGCTTCGTAAAAACACCTGCCCCTCTTGCTCTGGAAATTCGCAGAGGCCATTTGCTAGCTTTTTATTAACCCGCACGTTAGAAAGGAAGTTGCTTTTGAAGGGACACAGCGAGCTCCGAATCTGCGAGATAGTCGCTCGAGCCGAGAGGCTGCTCCAGGAAGTTGTTAACGCGGTGGCGCTGGCACCGCTCTTACGGCTTGGCACTCCCGAAAATTGCTTCAAGATAATTTCGTAGAAAAAGAATGGAGCCTCTTTCGTATTATTATATAAAGTTGCTGTTCATATTTAATTTTGCGGTTATATAATATAAAAAATTAACACGTATTTAAACACATTTGTGTCATAAGTATTTAAGCGTTTTATACAACTAAGAAAATTCGTGAAAGCTCAAAATTGTCGAAAGGAGCAATCGCCCTTCTTGTTAGTTAAGTCGCCTTGTTAGTTAAGCCTACACTGCGAGAAATGTCTTTAAATTTAATGTAGATTAATATATTGTTCTTGAAACCTAATATTACCTTGTTCATTAAAACGAGCTTAACATGTTTTAAATTAAATTTACTGTATACGTTAAACTCAGGGTAGATTTAATGTTACTGTAGAAGTTCTATCGTTTCGCCTGCCTTTCATAATTCTTATCGTACATTCGTAATCAGCAGTCCAGCAAGATCATTCATTCGTTCCTTCCAGATACGACCATCAAGCTTTGATTCTTGCATCCTAATGTACATATGTAGAATAAATTTAAGGTACGCCCATGATAATTACTTTATTGTACGCTTCATTGAAGCAGAGGCGAATCCATGGTATGGCAGACATGGCACGTGCCATGGGCGCCCAAAGGGGCGCTATTTCGATTACATACGCCAAAGCAAATAACAAAAACCCTAAATTGAAGTATCCTGACAGGGGCGCTAATTCTATCTTGGCCATGGGCGCTTGGGTACCTAGATACGCGTGAAGTACCTAGATACGATTGCAGTATTTATTTATTTACGTCAAAAACAGTTGAAAACTGTGTGTGACGAGCTATGGGGAGAAGTGAATTTTGTGCACGTTTTCATAATTCTGTGATCTCTATCCTAAGTCATATTCTAGTCGAATTTTGAATACAGAAAAGAGAGTTTTTTCTTCGAGTTTTGTTGACAAAATATTCGCTCCTGTATAATAAAATATATTTTCAAAGGTAAATTAGCTATAAATTCCTGCTCTGAACCCTCATGTTCTTCATGAAAGAATACAGTAATGCGGAAATTCGTAAGAGACCGTGACTGCGTGTCGCCAGGGCTGCGGAGGCGCGAGCGGCGGCAGCTGCGGCGGCGTCAACCCCAGCAACCCGTTCCTGGGCGGCCACGGCGGAAGCCCTGCCTCGCCCGGCGGCCCGGGGGCGCCCGGATCGCCCGGCTGCGGCGGCGGTCTCGGCGCGGGCGGCTGCTCCCCTGGCGGGGTCAACCCCAACAACCCCTTCCTGGGCGGCCACGGGGGGTCCCCTGGCTCTCCCGGATCTCCCGGCTCTCCCGGCTCACCAGGCTACCCAGGCTCTCCCGGATCTCCCGGGTCCCCGGGATCTCCCGGCTGCGCGGGCGGTAGCGGCGGCGGCTGCGGGGGCGGCTCGCCCGGGTCCTACCCCAACAACCCGTTCCTCGGGGGCGGCGCCAAGCCCTCCGCCCCCGGCGCCCAGTTCGTGAGCTGCACGCAGGCCGGGCACGTGTGCGTGCCCAAGGAGCACTGCCGCAACGGCGTCGTGGTGCAGGACGGCAGGCACCTCTTCGACTTGCGAAGCGGGGTGAGTACAACACATTCATCAAATTACAACTTACACAATTTACAAATTAATAATTACAATTATCACAATTTACCAAAAACGTGTATTTTAAATATTATTTTATGAAAAAGAGAATTTCAAAATGCTGGTTTCATTTGTTGGTAACGTATATCTATTTTTTTCTCTTCCTGGGTTTTCGGCAATATTAATTTTAAGATTAAAGTAATATTCGCAATGGTTGTTAATCTCAAATGTCGCAGATTTCAATGAGAAACGCTGCGATTCTTCAGAAATTATTAGGTACTTTCTGCTGTAACAATATGTTGAAGAATGGGACTTTTTCCCCAAAAATTAAGCAAAGTGAAAATAGGAATGAGATATGTTTCGTTCGAAATTAATTCCCAGAGATTTACATGCCAATCAGAGTTAACGTCGATAATGTTGAATACGTAATGTGTCGTTCATTGTGAGTGTGTGGTGTGTGCCAGCAGCAGTGCGACAGCTCCACGCAGGCGTGCTGCTTCCGGCCCGCCTCGCAGCCCAGCCCGCCCGGCTGCACCGGCCCGCCCGGAAACTTCGTGTGCGGCGGCATCGGCGCCGACGGCCAGCCGGCCGGCTCGCAGCCCGGCCTCGTGCACATCGCCCCCGGCCAGCCCGGCCGCCCCGGACAGCCCGGTCAACCCGGACAGCCCGGTTACCCAGGCCAGCCCGGCCAACCCGGACAGCCCGGTCAACCCGGACAGCCCGGTCACCCAAGCCAGCCCGGACAACCCGGTACCCAGGCCAGCCGGGACAACCCGGACAGCCCGGCCAACCCGGTCAACCCGGTCAACCCGGTCAACCCGGTCACCCAGGCCAGCCCGGCCAACCCGGCCTCATCCACATCCGTCCGGGCTCCCCGGGCAGCCCTGGCTCCGCCACCTACAACCCCGGCACTCCCGGCCAACCCGGCCTCGTCCACATCGCCCCCGGCAGCCCCGGCACGCCCGGCTCGGCCACCTACACTCCCGGCCAGCCCGCCCGCCCTGGCTCGGCCACCTACACGCCCGGCACACCCGCCCAGCCCGGCTCCGTCACCTACACCCCGGGCAAACCCGCCCAGCCCGGCTCTGCCACCTACACTCCCGGCAGCCCCGCCCAGCCCGGCTCTGCCACCTACACGCCCGGCAGCCCCGCCCAGCCTGGCTCCGTCCACTACCAGCCCGGCCAGCCGTCGTCCCCCGGCAGCGTGCAGATCTCTCCGCCCAGGCCCCAGCGCCCGGGCACCTCGGGCGTGCCCATCGGCGGCTCCATCTACGACGCCACCCCGCGTCCCGCGCCGGCCGGCGCCACCCAGCAGCCCTACACCGGCCCGCTCAACACCACGCCGTACCCCGGGTGCGCCGCCGCGCTCAAGTGCGTGCCGCAGACGCTCTGCACGGCGGAGGGCGTGATGAGCGACCGGCCCGTGTCCCTCACGCGCGAGCAGGAGGAGAGCCGCGTGCCGCTCACGGTGAGTCCTCTTTCAAAGGTGAAATAATTAGGAATGCTGTATACTTGGGGTTTTATTTCTGGGCGAGCGGGGGCTTGTCTTCACGATGCAATATCTCACGGTATTTCGCGTCGTTGTCGGTCGTGGCGCGAGGAGTCGCATGATCGCCAGCACTGCGCGATACAGTAGCGATCATGCAACTCCTAGCGGCACGACCGACAACGGCGCTAAGTACCGTGATATATTGCATCGTGAAGACACGCGCCAAGAAATAAAAACCCAAGTATTAATAGTTATTAATGCTACAAAATAAAATAAAAGTAAGAAAGTCACCCATTGGTTCTTGGTAGTTGCAAGTTTTAGCTGCCGAAACAAACTGCAGTTACTCATAGACTATAAATGGAATGTAGAATTGTTCACGTAGTTCATGCGTTTGAAACAGTTTCTATTCCTCACAAAAAGAGGAACGTAGTTCGGTCGCACTACACAGAATTCAAAACATTCACCCAACATGCACATACATATGTGTACGATACCTTTCCCGATTTAACCCAAAACAAATCGCATCACAAACACCTACAAACATAAAAATATAAGAATAATAATATAATATTTTAGCATTTTTCTTATCAAGAGGTAATCAGTGTTTTCTATTCTGCTGGGAAAATATTGCAACGAACGAAGGGTGTTTGACTAGTAAACGAGCAGATCGTAATAACGTGAATCGATAGTTGGTGGGAACGCCATAAAGTTACATGGCCTCAATAATCGGATTCATCTTTTCCTTAGAAAACACTCATTCTTAGCACGGGTGTAGTATTTTTTAGAAAGGATAATGACGCATTGAAGTTTCTAAAGCATGAAAGGGACCGTATACCCACGCTCGGGATATTTCAATTTTATCTGTTCGGCTAAATACATGAGAGCTTTCGGCCATGACCTCACGGGGGTAAAATTCGAATTTGTCATACACTTTGCTCTGATCGTCCATGAGCTTAACCCGTGCCGGGCATAGTTTTATGAAACCTGCGTAAGTAGCTTCGTTAAGAACGAGACGCGGCAAATGGAGGTGGATAAAGCGAACAAGAACGCTGCTGCACAGTGAATGCGCTGCTTCCTCAGGACTGCGCCGACCCGGAGACGGGCCGCCTGGGCAAGTGCTGCCGCGACCCCAACTACAAGGACCCGTGGCCCGGCGGCATGATGATGGGCCCGGGCCACGCCCACCCCGGCGCCCACCCGGCGCACCCGCACCAGCCCGACGAGTGCGGCCCCGCCGCCACCTGCCTGCACGCCTACCAGTGCGCCGACGCCAACAAGCTCGCCCCCGCCAAGGTAAGAGCTCCCTCCCTCCCTCCCTCCCAATTGAGATGGCTAGGGGTAGCAACTTTGCCACTGCTGCGTTTGGCCGGGAAGTCCTAGGATTCGAGTCTCGGTGATGGCGGGTTTCCGAGTCAATATTTGGGTTTTTTATTTCTTGGCGCGTGGGGGCGATAGTCGCGATCATGCGACTCCTAGCGGCACAAGTGAGAACGACGCGCAAATACCGTGAGATATTCCATCTTGATGACACGTCCCTCGCGCCAAGAAATAAAAACCCAAGGATAGTAAGATCTAAACGCGCAACAATGTCACGCTCGCCAAGGTAACAGCAGCCCTCCCTCCGAATCCTAATTGGGATGGCACAGAGCAGCAACTTTGCCACTGCTGCGTCTGGCCGAGAGATCCTAGGGATCGAGTATCGGTGATGGCGGTTTTAGAGTCTAGTTATTATCAAACGCGCAACAAGGTCACGCTCGCCAAGGTAAGACCCCCCCCTCCCACCGAATCAGATTTAGGACAGACAATTTTGGTGCTTCTTATTTCAAACGATATTTCTCGTCGGTGTCCTCAAAACCAGGCTCAAAAAGGTCTCCAAAATCGTCATTTTCGATTTAGGTAAAGAAAAATGTTCAGAAGAAAGTGTGCAATATTTCTTCTTGTAAAAAATATTGTAAGGTAATTCACAAGAAGTTAGGTATTTATAGTAAAATTCTCTGATTTGGGCCGTGAAAGAAACTGACCGTTCAGAATAAAACCGTTCTGCAAATGATTTTAGATGTCTCACTTTTCTCGTGAACAGACGATGAGTATTGTATTATTATGACGATATGGTGCTGGATCTACTAATGTGCTGAGGTGCATGCATGGGTGTGGTGTGTGCAGGGCTGCCGCGTGCCTCTGGACGGGGCGTCCGGCGTGTGCTGCTCGTTGGACGGGTCGACCTTCCCGTCCGCGGCCGGCAGCGCCCCGCAGCCCACCGCCAAGCCCGGCTCGCACTACTACTCCCCCGGCAAGGGCGTGCAGCCCGGCGGCACCTTCCCCGGCCGACCCGCCCAGCCCGGCAGCGCGTCCTACACTCCGGGCCGCCCTGCTCAACCCTGGCAGCGTCACCTACACTCCCGGCAGCCCCGCTCAACCCGGTAGCGTGTCCTACACTCCCGGCACTCCTGCTCAGCCCGGTAGCGTCACCTACACTCCCGGCAGTCCTGCTCAGCCCGGTGGCGTGTCCTACACTCCCGGCAGCCCTGCTCAACCTGGAACAGTGAGCTACCAGCCTGGCAAACCCGCTCAGCCTGGATCTGCGTCCTATCAGCCTGGTACCCCAGGTCACCCCGGTGCTCCTGGACAACCTGGAACCCCAGGACACCCCGGTGCTCCTGGACAACCTGGAACCCCAGGACACCCCGGTGCTCCTGGACAACCTGGAACCCCAGGACACCCCGGTGCTCCTGGACAACCTGGAACCCCAGGACACCCCGGTGCTCCTGGACAACCTGGAACCCCAGGACACCCCGGTGCTCCTGGACAACCTGGAACCCCAGGACACCCCGGTGCTCCTGGACAACCTGGAACCCCAGGACACCCCGGTGCTCCTGGACAACCTGGAACCCCAGGATACCCCGGTGCTCCTGGACAACCTGGTACCCCCGGATATCCTGGCACTCCTAGCCAACCGGGAATCCCCGGACAACCTGGAACTCCTGGTCATCCCGGTACCCCTGGACAGCCTGGAACTCCCGGATCTGTGAGCTACACTCCGGGATCACCTGGATCACCCGGGTCTGTAAGCTACACTCCCGGATCGCCTGGAACTCCTGGTTCGGCGTCTTACACTCCCGGACGTCCTGCTCAGCCTGGCTCCGTTTCGCACACCCCCGGCTCGCCGGGTTCCCCTGGCTCCGTGGCCTACCAGCCAGGAAGGCCCGGCTCTCCCGGCTCCTACCAGCCCGGCGGCCTGCCCCAGCCGTCCACCCCCAAGCCCGTCTACTACGAGCCCATCGGCTCCAACAACCCCAGCGGACCCAACTGCGGCATCGGAGGACCCATTCTGGTACGTGCACCTGGAGGAATTTCAAATCTAGGAATTCGGAAAGAGCGACTGCAAAAGAAACAATCAAAAGCATACACCCCAGTGTTTTGAAAGTTATTTCGCGAAACATTTTTTTTTACCAATTTGCCTCTAATAGTTGTGAAAAGACATTGATCGTTTTTACTTCTTTATTTTAATTTTAAATATAAATGATTGTCAACATCTTATAATGACTAATTGAAACAAACTCGTAAAGATTCCTTTCATGTCGGGAAGGTGTCATTGTGTGCTATGTCTGTGACTGACCGTGTCGCCATGCCGTGCCTGCAGAAGCCCGGCCAGCGCGACACGGAGGCCGGGCTGAACGAGCTGCCGTGGCAAGTGCTGGTGCTGTCCGCCGGCAACAGCAGCGCCCTGTGCAGCGGCGTGCTCGTCGCCCCCAACGCCGTCGCCACCTCCGCCCACTGCATCGACGGGTGAGCCTCTTACTCTCTCGCTACGGAGGAGAGAGCAAGTGACGTCATGCTGCGCGAAAAAAAACTCCCATTTCAGGTCCCTGATGGTAAAGATAAGGCGGATAAAACAACTTGCTCAACTTAGAAAAAAAGATCCTCCAACACGTGGTGTAGCCAGAATCCATGTTTTGTCAGTCCTTGACACCAAAAACCCGAATGACGGTAAAACGTGTCTGTCCGTCTGTGAACAACGCTAGCGGCTTAACCGTTCAACCGATTTTCTCCAAAATGGATACTCCCCCCCCACAATCGATATGGGTGATGTCGCGGACTTTTGAATTTGAAACCGATATTTTAAGATTCAGGGGATATTTTACACGATTCTCCTTGAACATTTTCCAAATTTTCAAAAAAATAGCTTCATCGTTTTTTATTATTTTTTGCTGGATGTGTGTTGAAAACGTTAATTTTTCGAAAATCGCAAAAGTTCAAAATTTTTTCGGAGATTTCCTTTAACTGCAATGATGAAGATAGTGATTTTTCCCTTAATGAAATTCTAGATTTTGAAATAAGGTCATGTACATTTTTTTCGAAAATTTGAGTACTTTTCGCGTAATTGTCCCTAGCACGCAACTCGATCCGCGCCGCATGATACCTTTTATTTATTTGGTCAAAAACAGTAAAAACTCTATATGACGTGTGGGGAAAGAGATTATCTGCACACGTTTTCTTGAGGCCCAGAATTTTAAAAAAAGCAACATTTGAAAAACTAGAAACAAGAATTTAGAAACTAATTATTATTTTAGAAAAATAAAAATTTGAATAATGTTTGTTCCCGAGTTAAAGAAAATCAATTTCAACGGTAAATTAACTGATTTGATTTTCCTGCATTGCTAACAAAATAGTAATGAACATCAATTCTACTCCTACCATTACAAGCAAAAGGAGGGCTCAACAAAACGTGCGCACAGTGAAGCTACATTTACGTCCAGAAGCAAAACAAGGGGCCATCTCAGCATTTGCTCAATGGCTCAGCTCAACCTTTTTTCGCGTGGTTTCCTTAAGCAGCATATTTGCAGCTGCAGGCCTCCAGTTCGTTGTGCACCACCTTGACAACATTGCCTGCGCATGCCCGAGGGGTCCGGGCCCAGGGCCCCGACAGTTCTTAAAAAAAATTATTTAATACTAAAGTTTTCAAAAAATAAAATAAAACCGTATAAAGAAGTGATGTATGCTTAAACTATAGCAAAAAATTGGAATTCGCAATAATGGAGTGATCACGGAGTGAACGCGCATCACTGAATAATATTTATATGAAATGTTGCTGGTTGATGCATTTCAATTTTATATTGTACAATTCAATAAAAATTACAACTATTTAATTAGTCGTCTTTTCATTGGCGTAGCTAGGGGGGCGTGCCCCGGGTGACACCATTGTAGGGGACACCAATTAAAATATCTTTTAGTTGGAATTATATAATTTAAATCATTTACTTAAAAAAATATATATTAATAGTTTAGAACTTTGAAAATCTTATAGTTGAAATTATATTTTTGTGGCTTAGTCAAAAATGATCTATATTAATTTAATAAGTGTACATTTAAATCATAAGTACTAAGAAATCAAAGCGAATAATCAAAACTAAAACGCAATAAATGCATTGTACATTATTTATACAAAATATTAACAAACATTGTACAGTGTTTTATTAAATATAAAATTTAATAAAACAATGTACAATCTATGCAGCAATAGAAAATTTTATTCTTAATTTACGGGGGGTGACAACATTAGCTTTGCCCAGGTGACACCAACTGAAGCTACGCCACTGCGTTTTTTCAGTGTAATAATAAATGTATTCTTCTTACTTACATACATGTTTAAATTTTTTGTGTAAATGTTAAATACTAAGAAATGCTTTGAAAATATTTTAAAAAACGATTGGGGAATATCAATTTTGAAGAAAATCGGCTGAACGGTTTATGCGGTAGCGTTGACCACGGACGGACGGACGGACGGACGGACGGACGGACGGACGGACGGACGGACGGACGGACGGACTTTTTGCCGTCAGTCGATTTTACAGTATCAAGAAGCAGCAAAACATGGATTTTGACTACACCACGAGGTAGAGAATTTTCCCCTCTAAATTTAGCAACAGGTTTTATCGAATTTTTCCTCACCAGACTCCAGCTATAAGAGTTTTTCTGGCGAAAATTCGCCGTTTTCCAGCGCACGATTACATAACTTTCTCTTCTCACGAAGTATTCGTAAGGCGAGAAAGTAAAAATCCAATATACAAAGCGAACGGATAGGCTTGTGTGAAAGCGCGCGTGTGTGTGTGTGGGTAACTTTCTCTTCTCACGAAGTATTCGTAAGGCGAGGAAGCAAAACTCCAATGTACAATAGGCTTCTTTTTGCACGTGCATGTGTGTGTGCGCGCAGGGCGCGGTCGTCGCAGCTGCTGGTGGTGGTGGGCGCGTGGCTGCTGGGCGAGGTGCCGGCGGGGGCGCACGAGGCGCGCGTGGCGGCCGTGGCGCGCCACCCGGCCTTCGACGCAGGCTCCCTCGCGCACGACCTGGCGCTGCTGCTGCTGGAGCGCGCGCTGGCGCCCGCCACGCCCATCTGCCTCCCGCCCTCCGACGCCGCCGCCCACGCCCCCGACGCGCAACGCGCATGCGTCGCCTCCGGATGGGGCAAGACGCCGCTGCAAGGTGAGACACAAGATACTCTTCGCCCCCAGTCGAAAATTCAACCTCATACAGTTCTCGCATATATACTGCGATTTTCGTAACTTTGCTCCTGACAGAAATCGCCTGTTGACGGTTTCATCCAATCGGGAGCTTTGACGTCACTCTAGCGAAATATAAGCTCCCGATTGGATGGCAGCGAAACAGTTGATTCCTGTCAGGGGCAAAGTTACGAAAATCGCAGTTTTTTATAAGCGCTGTGATCTTTGGGTCTCATTTGGGCAAGGTCGTGATCCATTTAACAGCTCTGTGGCCAGCTGATTTCTAATTTCAAGACAGTGATTTGTCGCTTCGCCGTGGAATTGGTAAAGTCTAGAGCGAACATTTACGAAAAGGGGTAGGAAATGTTTTGTAAAACTGTGTCATAGCCACAGTTTAAGATGTCATCTCAAGATGTATATCTTACGCCATGACACAACAGATTGTGCGCACCGTATGGACAAGCGAGGAACCAGCCTCCAGCTGGCTTCACAAAATGTCGTGCCGCTAGGAGACGCATGATCACCAGCACTGCTCGATACAGTAGCGATCATCCGACTACAGCGGCACGACCGAGAACGACGCGAAGTACCGTGAGATATTCCATGGTGAAGATAAGCCCCAACGCGCGAAGAAATAAAAACTCAAGTATAGATGTAGTGTATCGTTAGTGTAGCGCATCTGGGAGTTGCGATGTTCCTCCTCAGATGGATGGTGACATGTTTCCTCCAGTTATCTCCCCCAGCGGGAACACGGCAGTGCCTCTGACCGGGAGGTTCTAGGTTAGAGGCACGATGGTGGCAGGATTTTTTACATTGGCTAGTTAGCGAGTAGGTCGAGTTTAGTCGCTTTCTGGAGGAGAATTCAAGTGTCTGGCTGATCAGTAGTTTTTCATGGCTTCTCCGATCAACAGGAGGCGAATGCCTGAGCAGTGCCCTTCAAACGGTCCACGGACCGCGCGCTACCTTTCCTTCCTCTTCCTTGTCCTATCCTCACCCCCTACTTATACGCACCACACTACCACATGTCGGAAGACCAGTCGGGAGCTTAGAGTTCGTCTCGGTTGAGACGGTGACCCCGCTGGCGGGAGATACCTGGTTGGGGAAAACCCGCACGTCGATGGGTGGGTCGGCTTCGAATCGCGCCATCCAACGGGGGAAGATCACCGCCATGTCCAGCGATAAAACATGCATTACACTTGCGGAACTAATGACCTTAGCAGCTGACGCGCCCGGAATCACTAATGAATCAATCAACCCAGTTAGTTGTAAGCTCCCGACATTTATGTGCGGTAGTGTGTCTAAGGGGAGAGACGACTAGCATTAGGCACTTTGTCCATGTCTCGGTTGT
Organism: Acheta domesticus; assembly: GCA_031308135.1. Classification (NCBI taxonomy): domain Eukaryota; kingdom Metazoa; phylum Arthropoda; class Insecta; order Orthoptera; family Gryllidae; genus Acheta; species Acheta domesticus. The sequence goes on along the minus strand of JAHLJT010000631.1, from coordinate 20,415,382 downwards.
TGGTGTTCTGCCATGGCATTGGCCGGAAATGCATTGCAAAGTACCGAAAGTAGCAGCTGGCCGTTAGCATCCTCCCCCATTAGACTTAAAACTGATTTCGTGTATTGATCAGAGTTAGGGGCTCCATTTGGTTTTTCTCTACCTGAGCCTCAGGAACATAGTTAGTCACTTATCGCATTGAGTTTGCGGGAGTGTTTTTCAATATTTTATTTTGGGGAATTCTTTGTGTTAAACTTGCTCATTCAAATACAAATAACTATCAGTTGAATGCTAGTGTGGATAGAAATATAATCTCACAGTGTAATCATGACTAATAAAAGTCAAAGCCTAAAACTGCAGTAATAAAATATTAATAATCCTGTTTCTAGTGATAATTATGTAAAAAAAATTGCTTTGGCAACACATCTCTCAATTAAAATTTCCAGATGAATACCATTAATTTACGTTCATTATTTTCAGGCAATATTCGAGGCAGCCCATTACACAAAGTACCTGTGACTTTTGCTCCACAACCTCAGTGTGAACAAACCCTTCGCCAAACCCATCTAGGAAAATACTTTATTCTTAATAAGAGCTTCCAGTGTGCTGTACCCACATCACCAGCACATGACCTCTGTTTGGTAAGCAACAAAACCATTTCCAATTGAAATATTAAACAATTTTTTCAGGTGTTAAGAAAAACACCTTGTGGATAGATTGAATGATAAATCAACAATGACTTAAACAAAAAACAAGAAAGTGTGACACATTGCAACATGTGAACGGCTGTGACTTGTACTCCTCTAACATTTAGCACCTCTTCTAGCAGAAAGGAGAAAGCTAACAACAACTGCCTTCAATTTAGTGATATGTGCCTATTAAAGAAATTATATTTCAAAAAATGTCATTGCTCTTTAGTTAAGGCTAGTGCTGGCATTACGGATATTAAATACTGTTACATTACTTTCTGCAGGTGGATGCTGGTGGTCCGATTGGCTGTGATCGTGGTGATGGTAGGTATTTCCTTGCTGGTTTATACAGCTGGGATGTTGGATGTTCTGTGAAAACAAACCCTGCTGTTCTGGCTGGCATTGACATCACTTGGATACAGAGCGTGCTTGTCAAACCAGTAAATCAAGTAGCACAGGAAGAAGAACAGGAAGCGAGACACAAAGAGACTGTCGGTCAAAGTCCAGATTTTGACACAGACAGTAAACCTGGTTTCTCTCAGGGCTATGGTAAAAAATAAACAAAACTTCTAGTTTTATGATGATTGACAATCATAACAAAAGAATATGTATTATATTCAAAGTTTCCTCAAATAAGTTTGTTTTAAAAATTTTCTTAGCATTGATGTATGAATGAGGCCAACAACAAATGAAATGAACCTCAAATCGTTTCCATTTTGTAGTGCTTGAATTTCGCTCATGTAAATGTATTAGCTACACTTGCACTCTTCATTGTTGTATTGAATTTGTAGCTTTTGCTGGTAGAATATGAGCAACTACGCTGTGATACTTAGCTCTGCATCTTACAATGTGTTCCTTTCTTGTGTTTTAAATGGAAAGTTTACATGCATCTTGACTGAGCAGTAATTTATTTATTTTCAGACATGAAATATACTTTCTACAATAAACATTTTACTATTTTTTTTTATAAAGATGCTGTGTGCTTGCTGTCTGTTCCAATTGTTGTTCAGAATGAGACAATAAAAATTTTATTTCACATATTAACTGTTATTGAAGATATGATGGGTTTATAAGATTTTACAAAATATAAGAAATTATCCAGCTACATATCCTTTACTTACTAAACAACTGTAGTGAACATTAGTCTTTTCCAATCATTTGCATGCATCTATCTTGCATACCAAACTTTTTGGCATTTCCTCAGCACCAATTTTCACAAACCAGAATGACTTCCTTTAGTAATAGTTTGAAAGAAACATTTAAATGATTTTAACAATAGATAACTGTGATTTGATCATGTTATGAAACTTTTTTAAACTGAATGGCCACTCTTCATGAAACAAATTTCCCATGTTTCTTGGCTTTCCAAGTACATTTTTCTCTTACAAGATTTCATGCTATTTAAGAAAACATTAAATAAAAGCAAGGTTTTAGTACCTCTTACTAATCTGACAGCTGTTTTTGCCATTTAGAAGAAAAAATTAAGAATATTTATTAAGAAGATTATAAAATGTGTCAAAAAATAGCATATTTTTTAATAATCTCTAATTTGAAAATAATCTCAAACATTTCCCTTACTTCTCAAAATGTTTCTATGAATTTCTTGTTTACTCTCTCTAGGACAATGAAATTTCCTGGCTTTTCCCAATTTGCAAGAATGTGACCACCTAATTGAAGTATATACAGTAAAACCAAAGGCAGAACCTGGATAAAAGAGAAACATGCCTTTGCCAGAAAAATCCTCAGAACAGACTTTTGTCCAATGCAAAGTACAATGAATAAGCTGGAAACCTGCTTAACATAGCAACAGAAGGGAATTTTAAGTGTGACAGTATCGTAAATTCTGGATAAGACAAAAAACACATATTGTTTTAAAATTAAACATTAACTTGTAAGAGTGGCGACATTGTACAAGAGGCATTCAGAGCAATGCTCATCCATTTGCTTTCCCTATCACATGAAAGTCGTATTCCACACTACTGGTGCGAAAGCCAGTGTTTATTTGTAATAGCACTGATGTTCACAAGCCCGTATGACGGAAGGAGAGATGCGAAAAGCAATTCTAACACAGTTCTAATGCATGCTTTGGGTCAGTGGTTCTAAACATTTACTGTTTTCCAGTTCGCCAAGTTGCAGGTATTGTTAATCATATGCTTAATATGTTAGGTGGCAAATGGAAAACGTTTATTCTTGGTGAGAAAATTAGATTAATTGAAGAACACAAACGAAGCAAGGTCATTTAAAGTTAGGAAAACTCAAGTGTATGACATCTTAAAAACAAAGACAAAAATCAGGAATGAGTGGTTAAAAGAATTTTTTTTTGAAAAACAAGTAGTTTTTGCGTAAATTGCACTTCAAATTTACAAAAATAAATTTTCTCAAAAACCACTCCAAATTTTTTCTTTAAATTTTCTTCTCTTATGTAATGAGTGACGATAAAAAATATGGTCTTATTTCTACTTCTAGGAAAAACTTGGTTTTTTGAAAATTGCAAAAAAATATTTGTAAACTACAAAATTGTAGATAGTGATTTTTACCTCAGACAAAGTCTCTTGTACATAACTAGCTCTTTAAAAAAGGTTATGTAGAATTTTCTGAAAAAATGAGTTGTTTTTGCGTAATCTTTGCTTCAAATTTACAACAAAAAAATTCTCAAAAATTGCTCCAAATTTTTAAAGATGGTTGCCATAATATTCATGAGGACCTTCATGTTGCCATAATATTCAAAGTTTAAATCATTCATCCATTCATTCCAATATTCAAGAAAATAATATTTCTTTTATTTCTTATGAAGTTCTTTGTTTCATCAGACTTACTGGTTGAACCTGCCAGTAGTGAAATGCTTGTCTTAAAGCCATGCATGCCTCAGTACAAACTGTTGTAGAATGAAACCGCGAATGGCTCATTAAATCGGTTATGGTTCCTTAGACCTAAAATTTTACTTGGATAACTGTGGTAATTCTAGAGCTAATACATGCATTTCAGTTGTGACCTGAAAGGGGAAGAACGCTTTTAATAGATCAAAGCCAATGTGTTGTTTCTGTATCTCATTTTCTTTGTCTCTCCCGGGATGTCTTCGTTTCTTTGAAATGTAGTTTTTAGGTGAGAAAAACTGCTCACACAACCTATTCCATCTTTGAACAATTGTGTTTTCTTAATTGGCAACTTTTGTTGCATACCTGAGCCTTTTGTTGCAAGCCGGAAACCTGTACAAGATGGAAGAAAATGTTTTACCCAAAAGACTCCGACTTAGACAGGTTTCACTCTATCAACTTTCAATTAAGGTGATAACATCATACTTTAATATTTCCTCAATTCACATTAGATTGCTATTTATTTTAGAATTCTATGTCTCAAAATTAAGTACAACCCCTTCTAAATATATTATTTAATGAATTGTTCATCAATCATTCAACAACCTAGGGGGAAGAAATATTATCTACATGTTTTCTTGACTTCTCTCTCTTCTACTGTACATTGTTGAATTATGAACAATGGTACCAAAGAGTGTGGCTGGCAACATTTGAAAAGTAGATATTCTCATTCCCTTGTAATAGAAAACTATTTGCACTGGCAAACACACAAGAGATTTGATTTCACAGAATTGTTGACAAATGAACTATCCCTCCCTCCTCTGCTAACCACCTTCATCAGCAACTAGCGAAAGGAGCACTCATCAAGTGATGTGCAGATTTAAAGCTATGTTGAGAAGTAAAGTAAGAAGTCATCTCAGCATTTGTTCAATGAATCAAGGGTCACTACATGAAAACCGACAGGGATGGGATCATTGGCGTAGTGGCCTAAGTTCAATACTTCTTTTAGAGATGTTGAGTCTTCTTGAATTGGACAGTTTTAATATAAAAGGAACCATTGATTGCAAACTCAAAAAATGTGGTATCACGTTTGTATCATATAAAAAATGAGAAACTTCCTTTTTTGTAGAAGTGTTGGTACATGCTTACTTACATACATATTAAATTGTTTTACTATGACAAATTCCATTAAAATGCTTCCCTCCTAGCAGCTTCACAATTAAAAATGGCAGTTCATTATTTTTAAATATGTCATATTAACATTTCTATTAAAGGAACAAAGTTAAGTTTGGCAATAGATAATGGGATATTAGATACCAAAATACATAAAAAAGGGTTTAAATAGTTACATAATAATGATGAACTCAAGTTGAACTATAGACTGTCCCTTATACAGTTATTGAGTTAACAAAAGTTCCATATGATTTTTAGACAGTCATAGTGTTCATTAAAATTTATGTATTACTATTTATTACTGATAATGGAGACACATTTGGTCTCCGAAATTTAGCGAAATGAATCATTATATGTGTATCTTTTAATAAACAGTACGACTGCCTAAAAATCATATGGAACTTTTATTAACTTAATAATGGTGAACTACTCAATATAACTTTTGAAACAAAGCTATCGGTGAATGAATGGAATAATATTATTCCACTGTGAAGTAATCATTTCAAAACCTTTAATGTCCCCTTGAAATGCTGAACGTATAAATTACGCTTTTTCACAAAAAAATATCCATGCATCGTTTGGTATGAAGTGATGAACAAATTTGATATCATTAAGCTGTTCCTGGCTAATTGGCTTGTTTTCAGAACATAAGGAAATGAAATTAGCTGAATGAAATTTGTTTGATTCTCTTCCTGGGAGTCTGTTTTTAATATTTAGTTGAATGAAATTTGCTTGGTTATGCCTAGTTTTTATCTGAAGAACAAATGGTTTGCATCTTTCAAGTTTAATAATAAGAATTGCAAGCTAGTTGATTTCATTTTCCTGTGTCCATCTAACTACTGGCGTTCTGACTACTGTATTTGTTCAATATCCATGGTCCCTTTGAAGTCATCCTTCAGTATTTGTAATACAATTATTTTCCTCTTTTTGCAACTTCCATCTCTCATCTTCATTGAAGTTGCTTTTTGAGAGAAGATTCTACAATACTAAAATCAGGTACAGTTTCTGAAGCAAGGTACTTCAGTGTCAAGGAGTTCACAATGTCTAGAAAGTCAAACAATACATTAATAATAAATACAATTTTTATTTTTCAGTTCTGACCCCTGAAGAAGTCAGACCATAAAAGACTGTTAATCCAAATATTAGATGATGTTTTATCCCTATCAAATTAAAAAAATATAAGGTCGTTATTTGCAAATTAAGTAAAGTCAGTTAAGATTTGTTATTACTAGGAGGTGGATTTTAATGCCCTAAAATATCGTCAAAAATGATCAATAAAATGATCTTAAAATGTTTCAACATTTAATTATCATTTTTGCAACAACAGAATGTGCTTGTGATTAGAAAATGGCAATGATAAATGATAGGTATGTTTGTACTTTGGCTCAACAGTTTTTTACGAGCTAAGACCTACCAGCGGCGTCCCACCTTGGAGCCATGAGTTAAGGGGTATGTGTGGTTAGCGGTACCTCAACCTGACAAGTGATCTTTCACGTCTTCACATGGATACTGAGACATAGCAGGGAAAGCACACAGTTAATTTTTGCCCCAACCAGGAATCAAACCTGGGATTGTGCCGTGAAAAGCGAGCATGCTAACCAGTGAGCCACTAAGGGCCTGATAAGTGATATGTGAATAAATAATAATAAATAAATGTGCAGAGGAACAAACTTGCAAAAACAGTGTATAAATACAGAAGTGTACAAACATTAATGTCCATTGGACAATCCTTAAACAATTATTATTAAAATGTTTCAAAAATGACCTAAAAGCAAAGAAAAATTACATAAAAATTGGATCAAAACCAATTCAGACATACAACACAAGTTGTTGGATATGTTACTAATGCAATCGAGGCTTCTTCCTTTTGTCCAGGTAAACTCAGCTTGCAAATTTTTGGTTTGGCCTGCTCTTTATCAGGAAATCTCTGTCTTTGGTTATTGCAAAATCGGCCGAGCCAACAATGCCACTGATAGGCTCATGGGAACTTTAGATTACATACTCACAATGGCTGACATTACAATTTCTGAACGAAAAAAACAAATAGGCTACTAAGGAATTCTTTAGAGAACATTTGTTACATATCTGGAGAGCATTTGTTGCAATATAAAAAAAAAGAGATTCATTTGAAATTTTTTATTTACAGAGGAAAAAACTGTCTATTTTTAAAAACATTCATAAACACTGTTATTAAAAAGTAATTTTGTTACAGAAATAAATCAATCATAATAAATATTTAAATAAAAAAATTAAAATTCTATAATGCTACAAAAGAATACCCTAAATACTCTAATACAACCCGCATATATTTTTCAAAAATTAATAGCTGAAAATTGGTGTGCGGGTAATCTTCGCGTCATGGTCGGTACTGCGAACTTGAAGCGTGTTGCACGTGGTTACATGGAAACCTGGTTTATTCTTCAGGTTTTTATAACGTGGCGGGTCAAGACCATAGAGGAGAGATACAAGAGGAGAGACCAAGAGGAGAGATACCATAGAGGAGAGATATCTCTCCTCTATGGTCAAGACCCGTCTTCGCGGTGTATATGTCACGGCATTTCACGTCTTTCCCGGCCGTTCCGCTAGATGTAGCATGATCGTGACCATATCAAGCAAGCTTTTTTTTTCGGTATTACTCCACGTAAAATTAGGGTGCGGGTAATATTCGAGAATATACGGTATTTTTCCCTGTAAATACATGATATAAAAGGTTTCTATTCATAAAATGACAAATGGAAGCGTTAAGCACTATAAATGTTAAAAAAAAATTGCTTAGGGAAAATGAGAAAAGCTGCTCCGTAGCAAAGAGTATATGCTCCGTAGAGCAATTCTGAACTTAGCAGCAGCATCTCTGTTGATCTCTATTATTACTAAAAAGGAACAAGGCATGTGATTCTTTTACCTCTCTATCAGAACATAGCAAGTAAAACATGAAATTATCATAAATCACTTAGTCCTGCCTCCCTACAATAATGTAGTTGTGGATCACACAGAACATATTCAAAAGTTAGTTTAACGCAAATTAACCAAAATACAAAATTAAGATTGTCAAATGTTGATTCTGAGCTTCAAAAAATAATACACATAAGGGAATCAAGAAAAAAACATCTAGAAATTAACAGGTAAGTGGTTGAAAAATTTTCTTTCACTTCCATGGTAGGGATCATCCCAAGAAAAGAAGAACTTAGGAAATTTAACCTAGATATTCAACAGATTTTTTCAATAATATATAAGATTCACTTAACTTCAAAATTTCAAAACATTTTTTACTAAAACTTCCAGAAGAGTCCCTAATACAAACACAAAGTGGAAGCACAAGTGGAAATTAATTGATCTTATTCAGGAAGCAATTTTCAAAGGTGGAGAGACTTGCGCAGTAAAACTCCAATTATACATTTTGCATTTAAATGCTTTTCATGTTGATAAATTGTTTATAAGTCCCTGCTAAATTTATATACTTTCCTTGTTAAATAATATCAAAGATGCATTTTGTTTGTTTGTTTTTCAAGCTTGTACTTCCATAATAGAAGTCCTGACTGTATACATACCGATGTAGATGACTGGTAATTGAGAATTATTACATCTCCTGGAGGAGCCCAAGGCATTTGCGTTTGGTTCAGTGTTCAGGATGATTAGCTGTTTTGGTAGGCAAGGCCTCCATTGGAACCTGATAGGAACTGTGAAGGTGGAACAAAACCACAGGGTGCAAGATAGACACTGTGACCACAGTGACCTTACAGCTTTGCTTAATGTTTGCATGTTGCCCACCATGGCTTTGCATAATGTTTGACCACATTGCACACTATTTGTTTGAAATATGGGGGAATCAAGTAATGTGGGCTATTATGGAGCAGTTGTCATGTTTTGAGAGGAGAATACATCTGGTGCAGAGAAAAACAAATGATCCAAGATCGGACCCTTTTCAAAAGTGAGAACTATCTTTCTTGAAAATGTTAGGAATTGAGAATATTACATGCATGTTATTTTCTAACACAACAGTATTGTCATCAAAATATAGAGTTTTTATTTTGCACCTACATTTTCCTTATTTTCAGTTAGGCGGTCTTCTCGTTTACACATTCTTCCCGCCCCCCCCCGCCCCCTCAGATCCCAGAAAAATGAATACATGGAGTTTTATTGTAAGTAATATGAAACTCGAAGAGAGAAGGAAGACGAAATGCTTCCAGATCATCATGAAAAATACAGTGAAATTATTTTAGCGTGGCCGCTCAAGGTCAGATCTCAGAGCTGCCAGAAGAGTCCATTCCTTAAACCTATCGCTTTAGGGGGAAGCGTGTCCCTTCCCAGGACATATTGACAGCCCTACTCCAGTTGAGTAAACATTGATCCTAACTATTCGTCTCCGCAAGGTGTCAGTTTTCTGTTGCATTTCCCTAATAGTGTTCAGCTATTTGTATGAAGTTCTGTATAAGTGATTATTATTTTATTGTGATCATTGCAATACGTACTGTTCAATGCAACTTGCATAAGGACGTCCTCCACAGACGCGCGAAGTCGTTGCAAAAGTATATCAATTTATGAAGAGAAGCAAAAGAAGGCATTGAAAATAACAAAGCAGTTCTTCATGCAGTAATTGCTGCTTCAGGTGTTTCGAAATGATCTATTTGCAGAACTAATAAGGAAATTAGTTCTATTCAATCAAGAGAATCGTATTCATACTACTACTACTACGTTTTCTACTCCTAATAAAGAGGAGAGAAAGAACGTGAAATCTGCTCTCGGCAGTTTCAATGAGAGTGTGATTCGCCACACAATGATTTAATGCATCAAAAAATCGTTATTTTTTCAGGAAACGACGTAAACGATAGTAAAGACTGTGATAGTGATACTACTTATGATAGTGAGGAAACGGGTATCAGTGACAGTGGAAAACGCATGAATGATAAGGAAAGAGCCAAGCCATCCCGTGAATTCGGTGTTTCTCCATTACCGAGCGAAGACACTACAGCAAATTGATTTCTAAGGCCGTTCGCTAGCATGTGCTGTGCGGTGCGGTAGACTAATGTTTTTGGTATGAGCAGACGAGCCAGGCGCGAGCGAGCGCCGTCTCCTAGCTCTCTCCCCACCACTTTCAGCTTCCCCCTCTACTCGCGAATCCCAGCGGCCACCCTAGAAAAATTCAGCTGTATCATTAGAGAGAATGCAAACTGCAGAATGAAAAATAGTGAACGTTTATGGTAAATCACACAAAAGCACATGTTCTACTATAGAATGATAGAACTGGAAATAGGGGTGAAACAGACAAATATTTCATAGACTTATTACCAAAATTAAATGCTTACCATGTAATCAAACAATTTGTGCTCTTACATTTTCAAAAATGGGATAAATAATGTACAGGGTGTGTGTGTGTGGCCACTCATTTCCTCATACAAATTCCCTGACTTTTTCCGGTTTTCTAGTGCTTTTTTTCTGATAAGATTTGTAATTTTACACAACTGAAAGAAAAATTAAAGCACCCTTGATAGTAATTGGTCAGCTTTTTTATTTTGCTGTGACAAAATACAAATTGAAAATATTTGAACAAAAATTGAGCAATTAACACTCTATTACTGCTTTTAAGAAATAATCTCCAGTTTTATGACCCTTTCAATATTTTCTCTTACTTTTAATGATTCCTCCATAAATTCCCTGATTTGTCCCAGTTTTCCAGAAAGAAATTCCTTGATGTAATATAAGTCTCCACCAGCTCCTTGGGAGTAGGCAAGGTAGGCATAATCTACCCTGATGAACATGTTCTAGTTTAATACATTTCAAATAATATTAAAAAAAAAGAAAATGACTTTTACAATTTTAATATGATGTCAGTATTATTCATCTGGAAAAGTATAATGAACATTTCATAATCTTGGCAAGAGCCATTATTCCATTTCAAGCGGTTTCCAAAAGCTCTTGCACCAAATGATGTATCTCGTCTCTTTCTGCAGAGACATGCGCTTGCTTGTATCCCTCAGGGTAGGCATGCCTGGGCTCTGCCTAACTTCACACCTGATTCTGAGGAAAGGCCCTGCCCTGTCCTGAAGTGAGTGCAGAACAATACAATGCTGTGTCCATGCTTGACACGTGCATTGTGCGCAGGCCAGCAAATTCTCTCACCACCTGCCTGCATGGAAGACTCGTATTTCCACTCACTTGCAAGCCTTGAAGTGTGTGTTAACTGTTTTGTTGACAAGTTATCAAGCGGAGAAAGTGATTAATATTTAGGAAGTATTTATTTTTTCATTTTAAATAAGGATGATGCAGATTTTTAGTGTTACTTGATTTTTTATATTTAAATCTGATTTTTCATTAATATTTTATCAGATGCGGTAAATTTAAATTTACTACATTCATTGTCTTCCCATCCATCTTCCCAATGTAGAAAAGAAACACATTTTGGACAATGTCTGACCTACTCCTAAGTTGAGTTCGATTGTATATCATGCTGGTGAGAAAAATGCAAGAAATTTCAATCTTTTGTGGTATGATTCTCACAACGTCTAACAGGTAGTAAAGTTGAAGCTAAGCCTTACTGTTTGTCTTTTATTGTCAATTAAGGAAAGTACTTGGAATAGAAATGGATATTTTGACAAAAATTTATCAAAATCTACAAAAAAAAAATTAAATTTCAATAGTTTACATATACATAATTCAGTAAATCTTAAAACAGCTGGAAAAAAATTTGAATTTGATTTCTGAATTATTGTCAGAGAAACACAAACTCACAATCTGTTTTCTGAATCTGAATACCTTGAAATCACATTTGTGCATGCTTCATGGAAATAATACCTTGGAATGTAATATCAGTGAGCCATTTGTTTTGGATAAATTGAATAAAATTTCAAAAAATTGGATTGAGGTAGAGCAGTGTCCCTTCCCAAGATCTACTACTGTTCAGTAATCTGTTTTGCCCACCTTAAACATTTGTTCATGAGCTCGCCATAGGTGTCCACAAAGTAATCACAAAAAATTTTAAAATGTCAATACCTGCAAATGATTGGATTGAACTTGCAGAAAATTTTGACTCACAGAGCATTGAATCTTCTATACAGAAACTAAGGTCTAATGAAACTGTTTCAATTGTACACACCATTGCAGGATTACGAATACTTTTTTTGTTCATTGGGTTCATTTCATAGTTTATTAGAATGTGAACACAATGGACTTAATGAGACCCTCTGTGACAGATCCTTGTTTTTTTTCATTGCCAAATGTGAAGAGTGTTGATTTAACTTGAGTTAATGGGGAACATAAACCAGCAGGATACCAACCTTTTGACTTCATTGTGACAGTTAAAAGAATATCTGTATTTGGCTGACATTTTTTTGGACCATCAAAAAAAATTTTAGTTGATGAATCATATTTGACTTCAACTGACTTCTTGGCATTAGTGGAATTACACTCAGATGAATTAATATTATACTGAAGGCTTACTTCAAATTCTTCGTTATGAGTGCCGCTGTGAATCATTGGAAGAGAATTCAAATCCAGCAATTCCACATCGTAGGAGAAGAGTTGAGTACGAACCTAAGAGGTTTACTTAAAATGAAAATTAATATTTAGAAAATTATAACTACATAGAAGCAAGGCATTAACATACCTCAACTCCCAAAATGCTTATTGAATAATTGGTGCGAAAACAAAGAGAACACATCAGATCTCCATTGTTCAGCAACAGCGTTTCAAAAAGCACTTTCCTTGAGCAAAACCGTTCATAACCACTTGGAATATTTACACTAGGAGGTTTTCGAAGCTCTCTACAACTGGAAAAACCCTCTGGAAGTGATGGTGCTGATTTTACTGATGATACATTCAATAACAATGCAAAGCATTCATCACGAGTAAAAAGAGAACATGGAGCAACTTCTTTTGTGAAAAGATCCAGTGAAAAGGTTAGGAACCGAATCTTTGGTAATATAGTTTTCAGAAGTGACCTCTGTTCACTGTCATTATTTGAAAAACCTGTCAACAAAATTAAAGGATACAGATTCTACAAAAGAAAACAATGCCTTTGTCTCTATTTTTTATTATTTGCCACACACAGGCCAAATAATTGGGTTGTCTATAAAATAAGGAACATTAAATATCAAACAAAATTCCAATAATACCTTATGTTGGAGTAGTTTACATGAATTAAAGAGATAGACTTTTTTTGTTTTCTCTTTTCATTGTAGTATCTAAGACAAATATGAATCTAAATAATGTTAAACATTTTTCACATTATACTTTCTTCTTTTAAATAATTTGATTTAAATTGTCTTTTCACAAAATAGAATTAAATAATATTATTAATTACAATAATGTTACAAATTATTACAAACTAAATAATCATTGAAAAATATCAATCAATCACGACTAGATGATAGTCAAATGTGAACTGTTAATTTTTTTTTATATGTAGGCTATTTTGTGAAGTATTAAATAAATGGGAAGAATTCTAACAGTTGAAAACAATACAAACCTTTTCTCACACATTCCTTTTTAGCCCATCTTTCAATTGCTTTGAAAAGATCAACTTCTGATTCCACACACAACTCATCAAGATCAAGTATGGATTCAACAGTGGTAACCTCAGCATCTTCAAAGGAGGAAGAATTAATAACCTGATTTGTGTGATGTGATATAAGCTAAAACCATGAGAGATACTTTTCAGAATTTTGTGTTCATCATAGAATAAGAAAAAGTAAGTAAAAGAAAATTTAAAAAAGTGAAATAAAAAAATGCATTAAAGAAAAGAAGAATGAAAATTTTTTCTCAACGTACACACAGGCATTGCTGCTCCAACTCTTGCTCTTCAAATAACTTGGATGTTTCATATATTTGGCACACATTGTCATGACATACTTCATTCCGCAAGTAATTGACACAATCCATTTCTATTTCTGGAATCATGTACTTTTTAGCTGAATATAATAAATTACTTGCACATTCCACAGAATCTATATTGGCAACACCTGTGTAAATATATCTGGAGAAAACCACACAATCTTATCAATAAGTAAATTTTACAATTTATAAGTTCATTAATGATGTAATGAAAAAAGGCAAATACACAGAATTATACAAATGTAGGAAGATAAAATTTTTTAACTCCATCTCCACAGAAATTTAGTGGACATTTTGGTACATCATAAAATTTTTAAATTTTTAGTTTGAAAATTCATTCAATATTTTTTTAAATTAACAGCTTTCTTTAATAATGTAGGCTTTATTGAAATCTAGTTCTCATATCAACAATTCAAATTTGACGTTTTTGAAAGTACCTTCCCCACTCTTCCTATTAAAGTGGTCAGAAGCAGCTATGAATTGGTGAGTTCAGAATGAATTCTGTGGGTCTACAGGTTTGAACATGACAGTAACCTACATTAAATTTTATGTGATATTATTTTTCTAAAGCAACTGTTACACAATTTCTTGTTTTTAAGAAAAGTAGACATTCAGCTGAGTGCAGAAATCTGGCATACAAACCTACCTACCCTTCATAATTCTCATATTCTATCGTAGTGAAAATAGCTTACCTAAGAAGAGCATCAAAAGCATCTGGATGAACATCTGGTATTAGAATATCTTCAGAGCTTTCTTTCTCACTTGATAACATTACCTCAAAGACTGGACTTGATGTGGCCAAAAATACTCTGTGTGCTTTGAATTTCTGGAATAAAATATCACTCCAAATAATATTTTGTTGTTGTTGTTTGTTTGGACCCCTACTTTTTGCTATCCTACTTTTGCACAAGTATTTTATCATCTAAAGAAAACTACAAAAAAAATGCCAACTGAGACAAGATTTTTTGAATCAATGATTGTTCACAAATAAACAGATTGGTCTCTATTTTAATGAAATATGCAAAATATTTATTTATTTATTTGTAATTAATATAGGCAACAGTAACACAGATGTAACCTGATTCGGCACAGATATAATATATAATGATTAATCAAAAACTATTGTATCACAAAATATATGGAGTTGGCGTATAATGAGTTACAGTAGAGAAATAATAAAGTTATCTATTCACAAAGCAAAAACATAGAGGCTTTAACATAGTTGAGATAGAATGAAATATGTAGAATTCATCTATTTACAAAGCATTCGTAGAGCTTATTGAAAGCATTGAGTGAGGATGCAGTCACAACAGGTTCGGGAAGGAGATTCCACACGTCTACTATTCTATTTCTCAGAAAGTGCATATAATTACAGAAATAAGCACCAAAAGGAATAATATCCAAATCTTTTACATTTATTAATATTTGTATTGTATTAGATACTAGGTTACTGATGTTGGTGGTAATTATCATATTTGGTGTCTGGTCTAATAATTGTACCAATAGTACAGTTTTCAAGGCAAGTCCTTCAGGTTCAAAGACCAATATTCTCTGAAGTTTCACTGACTTCACCCCAATACATCCATTTGATTTTCTGACAAAATTAAATTTTCTTACTTAATTTTTTACAATTATTGATTTGGTGTAAGAAATTTAGCATCTACATTCACTGATCTAGAATTTTTAAATGGAAATAACATCATTGGAATTTACATGTTTTATTAAAAGTAAAACATCTATTGAAATAGAATATTTTCTATTGAAATAGAATGAAGCAATATGAACATTATCAATTTTTACAGATAATGAAACAAAAATTGCCTAGCAATTTCACATCATTAAAGATGATACCACAAATCAATAACCCACTCTACAGGAATTCTTTGGTTCTCACAAGAAAATTTCAATTGAAATGTATCAATAGTGTACCAGGAGGGGTGGCTCAGGACATCAACGGATGTCACTGCAATGCCTAGGTTCGAATCCCGACAGTGGCAGGATTTTTGGCTCTGCATCACTATATTAAGTTCAGTGGCTATCTGAAAGGGAAATATAATGGCCAGCTGCTCTGAGTGGTAGTTTTCCATGGTTTCTCCAATCAATAAAAAAATTAATGAAAATACCATGTGAATGCTGGGGCAGTTCCCTATCAAACGGGCCATGGATGGAATGTGATCTTTCCTTCCTCTTCCTGGTCCAATCCTCACCTCTTACTTACACAGACACTTACATATACTACATTACATCTCAGATTTTGTTCTAAGGATTAAGGGAAACTAGACAAAAAACCTGACCAAGATGGGGTCTTAGATTAAAGTTGGATTACAACACTTATTACAGATAGATATAACAATATTATGAAGTAAAATAATTGTTTTTAGAAGCAAAGGAGCTAACATTTCAAGATTGCTTTGTACTGTTCCTAGGGATGAAAAAATCATGATTAAAATAAATAAATAATTTTTTTAAAAATTGGATTTTTTGATTTAAATCAGATTTAGTTCAAATTATATTAGATGTTTTTACTTTAAACCAACATCATTGGTGATTTATTTACACTTAATTACATAAAAAGCAGAAAAAGTTTATTAAAACCTCAGTTTTTAAATTTACTGTTAAATTGTTATAATTTTATTAAAAAAATAAAGTTACTATATGTTTGAGCGGTCCAGTGAAATACTGCCCTAACCCACAAAATCTTTAAATTTGATTTACTTATGATTTCATGCTCTTGAAACACTTCTCTCACGTCCATGTTACTGAATAAGTTTGTGGCATCATCTGTTGGCATGATTTAGAAAGAAGGCATTCTTCTCTCAAAGACATTTTAGCATTTTTTGTGCAATTACGCCCTAATCAAAAAGCACTTATTGTTGAAAACAAATGAATGCACAGAAAATTTTATAACAATGTTAGACAGATTTGAAGTATTAAATTTTACTTAATAGTTGTCCTGTTATAAAAAAATGCAGGATATAATGGTTGTTATTTGTGCACTTGCCCATTAACCCTTTAACGGCCAGTGGGAAGTAAACTGCCCACCTGAAATGGAATTTTATCAAAGTATATATTAAGAAAAAAAGATAATGTTATTAATACTAATAAGATTAACTACTGTTTTCATTAGTTTTAACAATATTAACTTTGTTCTTTAAACGAGTATTAATAAAATTCCATTTTTATTAATACTCATCACCTTTAAGATGTACTTTAAGTGGCTTTTGCAACCATTGTAATACAAATCTAGAATTATGGACACCGTTAAAGATTGAAACATGTTTTTCTCAAAACTACCTCGGTGTGTTTTAGGGGAGTATTGCTGCTAAATTAGTTTTTAACTACAGACATGGTGGAATTGGTGATGGTACTTAAATGCTGGATAAAAACTAATTGACCATCTAAGTTTATTAGCACACAACTCTACTAATTGTTTATTGTTCTTCGTTTCATAAGTTTGTTCATTTTATTGTATATTATATTGTATTTAATTTTCTCATAAGTTCACTTATGTGAAAAAGTTTATAAGAAATACAATGTATTCTTAACATCAACTTTGTAATTGATATGTCTTTTCATCTGAGTAATTTTTATTTTACAAATATTTGAAATACGAATACATTTTCTAATAATACAAATAACAAATATTGATTTAAATCATTGATTTTTGAAAAAGATTTGATTTAAATCATGATTTAAATCACATAATTTAAATCATAAGAGCCTTAACTGTTTCCATTTTAAAATAAAATTTACTTAGTATTGTCATATTACTACTACTACTACCACTACCAATAATAATGGTTTTAAAATCTTTCAGGTGTGTGGCTTTAATGTTTCATAACTGTATGAAATCTACAAGAGTAACAATTAAATATGATTTAACAGTAACACTATTATCAATGGCTAATGCATCCAACAATCCAGGGAGAAGGAAATAAAATTTTGCCAGGATCACTTCTACATCGATCCTACTTCAATTTGACACAAATTATATTCTATTTATTTTCTTAGGTGTTGTGTTATGGTTTCTGTTATGCAGAAAAGCTTTCAATTAATATTAAATGTATGAATCATGTTTATGTCTTTGATATCCCTCTTGAGTTTGTTGTTAAGTGTATAATTATTTTTTGATAGAGTTTAGTTTCAGATTAGGGTACTTATAGGTTATTCTTTTGACGAGTTTTATAGTTGTGTAGACCCTACATCAGAATTTAGAGTAAAAGTGTCTTTGCTTTCCAAGAGAATGGTCTTTGTGAAGACCACAATTTCAAATGCAGACATGCTTGGTAGAGGAACAATGTTTGGTTTTTTGAACAAGAGTTTGCACAATTCCAGCTTATGAGTGCTGGGCATTGTTCAGAATATTCTTTTATGCACAATAAATGTGCTAGAGCTATCAGGAGTATTTCCACAGAATATTATTACATATTTCAGATGCACATTTGGAAATTACACTGTACAAAACGTCTCAAAGTTTTTCTTGAGCCCTCTTTTACTATGACTGGAGGATTCAGTTATTTGTTAGCAGTAAATTCATATCAAATCTAAAGATCATTTACCCATGCCACTTTGTTATAATGGAATGAACATTTATCAAACATTAAAATGCTAATTTATACTTTTCATTCATAATAGGGTGTAGTAAAAGAGAATGTAGTGATTTTGGAACTCAAGGCGTGTGCAATTGTACTCATATCTGCATACATCATATTTGACTTATCATATATGAATGAAATTGTATATGACTCAATGTATTATTATTATTATTATTATTATTATTATTATCATCATCATTATTATTATTATTACTAGGCCTATACTGTACTGTTCTAGGTTATAGCAGTATTTGTGAAGACTATTTTGTGGAAATATTTAATTTATTGCAGAGTTGTATGAGAGCATTTTATTTGTTGTCCTTTAACGCTGTAGGTACTACTTTTAGGAAAACCATTTTGTAGGGTTTTATCCCAGCATTTTCACTGTTGCAGTGGCATAGCTTCAGTTGGTGTCACCTGGGGCAAAGTTAATGGTGCCCCCCCCAAAAAATTAAGTATAAAAATGTATCTATTGCTGCATAAATTGTACATTATTTTATTAAAAATTCAAATATTTGCACATGATAGTGATTTATAATATATTAAAAATTCTTTGTAATTAGGAATAATAATTTTAAATTAATATTTTACCTTAAAGTAGATGATGCATTTGTTTCTATTAATACACAACACAATCATGAGTTTTTCAGTTTTTTGTAATATTTAGCACTTCACTGACACCATAATATATCAAATGAATGTAACTGATAAAGCTTTTGACTTGCTCTTATTTTCTCAAAGTCAGTCACAAGACTGTTATATTCAACTGCTGCAATTAATACTCTTTTACCAATATCGTTACAAGAAAGAAATTTGATTACATATGATTTTGTTAGTATTACCTCTTATTCCCATCAACAGTTCACCCATTAAGACAAAGTAATCGCTGAAATCAAGACTCCTTGACTATTAAAGAATAGGTACTTATTTCTTATAGTTTTGCATTTTAGTTTTCATTATTTCTTTTCTTTGCTTTCTTAGTATTTATGATTTGTATGAATACTTTTTAAATTAACATGAATAATTTTTAACTAAACCATAAAAATTATATAATTCGAACAATAAAATTTTCAAACTACTAAAAGTCTGAAAACTAACTATTAATATACACAATTTTTAAGTAAATGACTTTAAATTATATAATTCCAACTATAAAATCTTTTAATTGGTGTCACCCGGGATGTGCCGCCCACCCCTCTAGCTACACCACTACACTGCTGCAAGACCCTAGTATTATTCTAGCTCTTATTGAAAGGATTTTTCTCCTCCAAAAGCATAAATATTTCTTATTAGTCCTTACAGTATTTGAAAAATTATTAATGTCTTATCAAAATTAACTTACTTTCTGAAGATCCGTTGGGCCAACTGTAAATGTGCAATCAAATGCAACTTATTTTCCCATAATTCCTTTCTTTTTTTTACAACTCGCGTTGTTTTAGATTTCCAAATACCTGGCCGTTTCGGTGAAAACTGCCTTTCGGCCGAAAGTGTCTTTTCGGCTGAAATGGATTATTAAACTTATTAATTCACTACTCAAATTAATAAAACAATATGTACAATCTCCCGCTGAAAATACATTTTTCCTACACAAAGCAACGTTCCTTGAAATAGGAACCGAATATGCCCAGCTTGACTGCATAATTACATCAGCGTCAATCAGCACTAGCACTGATTACAACTGAGTGGTTTCCGCCGGTTTCTTGTGTCCTTGCAAAACAGAAACCCAACTAGTTCAAGGGAAATCCCAGCCTCCAGTACGGTTAACATCTCATAAATGCATTTACTTGTGCGCATTATTTTGCATGATGGTTAAACAATAGGTTTACAAAATGTATGGGACGGGGGTCATTTGTACTTCATGTTCCAAACACTTCCAGAAAAAACATTTTTATCGAAGTTCAAAGATTCGAAATTTTCTTTCGATTTGCAAAATCAAACAACATAATTTTATTGCCATTTATTGCGTAAATGTTGTCGTTCCGTAGCTGTGCGGAACTAGAGCATTCAGATATTTTTACAGCCATTGTTGCCAAACCACACGGACGTGCTAGGAGGGCGTGGTCAGTGATTAACACCCAGAAATTTCATTTCACAAACGTTGGCTAACTTGCCTTGGAAGCGTGAAACACTGATACAGTACACGGATATATTTCTTATACCATGGATATAGTATGTTTATAAGACGGGGCCGAGGAACCACCCAAGAAGACGCATGGAGAATAAGTATATTATCATAAGTAATATCACGAGAAGTGCTGTGCTAGGCGGTAAATTCACGACTCGCGTAGCGAGAGGTGAATTTACCGGCTAGCACAGCACTTCGAGTGATATTTAATGTGACTATTTCACGAATAAACACATTACATGATTTGATTCCCCAACAAATTTTAATGTCTTCAACTGTACATGAATGTATATAACTTATCATGTACAGTTGAAAATATTTTAAAATTTGTTGGGGAAGAAATGAAAAATAATGGAGCCATGAATGGACAAATAATAAAGCCAGTTATCTACATAAATCTATTAACAGTTTTTACGCACTTGGCTCCGACACAATTCCGACGCAGGGAGCAAGTGGTCCTTTCAAGGATACGAACTGGACATTGTAAATTCAGCCACCTCTATTCGATCCAAAAATCACCTCCACCCTCATGTGATATATGCAATACACCTTTAAACCTTGATCACATTTTCAAAGTATGTTCCAGGTATGATAGTCAAAGAGTATCAAATGGATTTAACCACCAATCAACACTGTATTCTAAAGAAGACCAAGAAAAAATAATCAAATTTTGTTTAGTCATTAACATTTTTATGGACATTTAAAGCCAGTGGATTCATGTAAATTGTAATTGTCCTCCCTGAATTACTATTACTATTGTAAGATAATTGGAAATGTAATTGTTATAATTTTCTATTGTATTGAAACTAACTGCATTATAATTGTATTGTAACTGTATTATAACGGTAACAGGAAGTCGCTAATAACCGCGATGTTGATGCGACTAAAAATAAAATAATTTAAAAAAATTATGATTTGAAAGGATCATTTAAATCACAGGAATTGCGAAAAAGGGAAATATTACTCAAAATTACAACCGAAAAATGAAAATCTTTCATTCAGCTCCGACTTATCACCGCCTCCTGGAATAACTTATAATTAGGGCCAGGATAATTACATAATTACATATTTCCGTATGTTAACTCTATCAAGTCAAAACCACAATATATTTACGTTTCATGTCGATTAGTGCCTAAAACCGATGACTTTTTAGTACATATATTTACATATTTTACCCGAAAGTACATTTTTACATATTTTTCACAATAGTGCATATTTTTAAATATTTCTTAATATTTTTCGTTTTTCTGAACTACTTTGTATAACTCATTACTTATCCGACATGTTTTTGACAAGGAATAACAAAGAAAAACAATTCAGCATTGTCAAACAATTTTTCGGCAGCGTACTCTCTAAATTGGCGCCATTGCCTTACGTAAAAGTGATGTTGCAGCACGCAGAATCCTACAAAAGGGCAAGGTGTAGCACTCCAAAGCTTCCATTGTGTAGATTTCTCCGCGAGTAAAGCAGAGAACAAAATACTACTCTAAAAGAAAGTTTATGTATGAAAATACTACGTCTAGCAAGCGATAACTCGCGCCCACAAAGTATTTTTCAGAGGTCTCTCTTGATCTTAATGCCCCTTGCCAAAAATTACACGCACCAACGCCGCTCAAAAAGCGCCATTGACAGTTTTCTTTTCCCGTTTGTTGCACTGGAGCCTAAACCCTTGATTGTAAAGCATCTCTGTAAAATGAAAGTCTACAGTAAAATCATCATAAAGTAACACGCAGACACACAGACACACACAGACACACTCAAACAGACACACACACACAGACACACAGAAATACAGACACACACAGGCACACAGACACACACACAGACAAACACAGACACACACACAGACACACACACAGACACACACACAAACACAGACACACAGACACACACACAGACACACACAGATACACAGACAAACTAACACACACACAGACACACACACAGGCACAAGACACACAGACACATACACTCAGACACACAGGCACACAGACACACAGATAAACACACAGACAGTCACACAGACACAGACACACAGACAAAGAGACACAGACACAGATTCAGCGAATCAGAGAGACAGAGACACAGAGCCACAGAGACACAGAGACACACACAGACACACACAGAACCACTTACACACACAGACACAGAGACACACAAAGACACAAACACAGACACACAAACACAACACACACAGACACACACACAA